>CM038795.1:189326173-189725689 GCA_021764765.1 Vicia sativa
TCACTTAATTTTCTTAAGATTTTTTGAAGACTTATATTCACTTCAAATTTCATTAGATTATCTTAAGATGTATGTTCACTTCAATTTTCATAAGATTTTTTGAGGACTTATATTCACTTCAAATTTCATTCATTTTTTGAAGACTTATATTCACTTCAAATTTCATTATTTTTTGAAGACTTATATTCACTCTTATATTTCATAAGATTTTTTTTGAAGACTTATATTCACTTCAAATTTCATTAGATTTTTTGGATGTATATTCACTTCAAATTTCATAAGATTTTTAAGATGTATATTCACTTCAAACTTCATCAGATTTTTTGAAGACTTATATTCACTTCAAATTTCATCAGATTTTTTGAAGACTTATATTCACTTCAAATTTCATTAGATTATCTTAAGATGTATGTTCACTTCAATTTTCATAAGATTTTGAAGACTTATATTCACTTCAAATTTCATCAGATTTTTTGAAGACTTATATTCACTTCAAATTTCATTAGATTATCTTAAGATGTATGTTCACTTCAATTTTCATAAGATTTTTTGAAGACTTATATTCACTTAAATTTCATCAGATTTTTGAAGACTTATATTCACTTCAAATTTCATTAGATTATCTTAAGATGTATATTACTCTTAATTTTCATAAGATTATTTGAATACTTATATTCACTTCAATTTTCATAAGATTTTTTGAAGACTTATATTCACTTCAAATTTCATTAGATTTTTTGAAGACTTATATTCACTTCAAATTTCATTAGATTATCTTAAGATGTATGTTCACTTCAATTTTCTTAAGATTTTTTGAAGACTTATATTCACTTCAAATTTCATTAGATTATCTTAAGATGTATGTTCACTTCAATTTTCATAAGATTTTTTGAAGACTTATATTCACTTCAAATTTCATCAGATTTTTTTTGAAGACTTATATTCACTTCAAACTTCATCATATTTTTTGAAGACTTATATTCACTTCAAATTTCATAAGATTTTTTGAAGACTTATATTCACTTCAAATTTCATTAGATTATCTTAAGATGTATGTTCACTTCAATTTTCATAAGATTTTTGAAGACTTATATTCACTTCAAATTTCATCAGATTTTTGAAGACTTATATTCACTTCAAATTTCATCAGATTTTTTGAAGACTTATATTCACTTCAAATTTCATTAGATTATCTTAAGATGTATGTTAAATCTTCAATTTCATCAAGATTTTTGAAGACTTATATTCACTTCAAATTTCATCATATTTTGAAGACTTATATGCACTTCAAATTTCATTAGATTATCTTAAGATGTATGTTCACTTCAATTTTCATAAGATTTTTTGAAGACATTTATTCACTTCAAATTTCATAAGATTTTTTGAAGACTTATATTCACTTCAAATTTCATTAGATTATCTTAAGATGTATGTTCACTTCAATTTTCATAAGATTATTTGAATACTTATATTCACTTCAATTTTCATAAGATTTTAGAATTATATTCACTTCAAATTTCATTAGATTTTTTCAAGACTTATATTCACACTTCAAATTTCATTAGATTATCTTAAGATGATGTTCATCAATTTTCATAAGATTTTGAAGACTTATATTCACTCAAATTTCATTAGATTATCTTAAGATGTATATTCACTTCAATTTTCATAAGATTTTGAAGACTTATATTCATACTTCAAATTTCACTTCATATTTTTGAAGATCTATATTCACTTCAAATTGACTTATTTTGAAGACTTATATTCACTCAAATTTCATAAGATTTTTGAAGACTTATATTCACTTCAAATTTCATTAGATTATCTTAAGATGTATGTTCACTTCAATTTTCATAAGATTTTTTGAAGACTTATATTCACTTCAAATTTCATTAGATTTTTTGAAGATTTATATTCACTTCAAATTTACCGATTTTTGAAGACTTATATTCACTTCAAATTTCATTAGATTATCTTAAGATGTATGTTCACTTCAATTTTCATAAGATTTTGAAGACTTATATTCACTTCAAATTTCATCGATTTTTTTGAAGACTTATATTCACTTAAATTTCATTAGATTATCTTAAGATGTATGTTCACTTCAATTTTCATAAGATTTTGAAGACATATTCACTTCAAATTTCATTTTGAAGACTTATTCACTTCAAATTTCATTAGATTATCTTAAGATGTATGTTCACTTCAATTTTCATAAGATTTTTGAAGACTTATATTCACCACTATAAGATTTTTTGAAGACTTATATTCACTTCAAATTTCATTAGATTTTTGAAGACTTATATTCACTTCAAATTTCATTAGATTATCTTAAGATGTATGTTCACTTCAATTTTCATAAGATTTTTTGAAGACTTATATTCACTTCAAATTTCATTAGATTATCTTAAGATGTATCTTCTTACTCTAATTTTCATAAGATTTTTGAAGACTTATATTCATTTCAAATTTCATCGATTTTTGAAGACTTATATTCACTTAAATTTCATAGATTTTTTTTGAAGACTTATATTCACTTCAAATTTCATAAGATTTTTGAAGACTTATATTCACTTCAAATCATTAGATTATCTTAAGATGTATATTCACTCTTAATTTTCATAAGTATTTTGAAGACTTATATTCACTTCAAATTTCATTAGATTTTTTTTGAAGACTTATGTACTCTTCAAATTTCATCGATTTTTGAAGACTTATATTCACTTCAAATTTCATTAGATTATCTTTAAGATGTACGATTCATTTTCTTAAGATTTTGAAGACTTATATTCACTTCAAATTTCATCAGATTTTTGAAGACTTATATTCACTTCAAATTTCATTAGATTATCTTAAGATGTATGTTCACTTCAATTTTCATAAGATTTTTTGAAGACTTATATTCACTTCAAATTTCATAAGATTTTTTGAAGACTTATATTCACTTCAAATTTCATTAGATTATCTTAAGATGTATGTTCACTTCCATTTTCATAAGATTTTTTGAAGACTTATATTCACTTCAAATTTCATAAGATTTTTGAAGACTTATATTCACTTCAAATTTCATAAGATTTTTGAAGACTTATATTCACTTCAAATTTCATTAGATTATCTTAAGATGTATGTTCACTTCAATTTTCATAAGATTTTTTGAAGACTTATATTCACTTCAAATTTCATTAGATTATCTTAAGATGTATGTTCACTTCAATTTTCATAAGATTTTTGAAGACTTATATTCACTTCAAATTTCACTTATTTTTGAAGACTTATATTCACTTCAAATTTCACAGATTTTGAAGACTATATTCACTTCAAATTTCATAAGATTTTTGAAGACTTATATTACTTCAAATTTCATTAGATTATCTTAAGATGTATATTCACTTCAATTTTCATAAGATTTTTAAGATTTATATTCACTTCAATTTCATTAGATTTTTGAAGACTTATATTCACTTAAATTTCAAGATTTTGAAGACTTATATTCACTTCAAATTTCATAGATTATCTTAAGATGTATATTCACTTCAATTTCATAAGATTTTTAAGACTTATATTCACTTCAAATTTCATCAGATTTTGAAGACTTATATTCACTTCAAATTTCATTAGATTATCTTAAGATGTATGTTCACTTCAATTTTCATATAAGATTTTGAAGACTTTATTCACTTCAAATTTCATCAGATTTTGAAGACTTATATTCACTTCCAAATTCTTATTGTATTATCTTAAGATGTATGTTCACTTCAATTTTCATAAGATTTTTTGAAGACTTTTATTCACTTCAAATTTCATCAGATTTTTTGAAGACTTATATTCACTTCAAATTTCATTAGATTTTGAAGACTTATATTCACTTCAAATTTCATTAGATTATCTTTAAGATGTATGTTCACTCAATTTTCATAAGATTTTTGAAGACTTATATTCACTTCAATTTTCATAAGATTTTTGAAGACTTATATTCACTTCAAATTTCATTAGATTTTTTGAAGACTTATATTCACTTCAAATTTCATTAGATTATCTTAAGATGTATGTTCACTTCAATTTTCATAAGATTTTTTGAAGACTTATATTCACTTCAAATTTCATTAGATTATCTTAAGATGTATGTTCACTTCAATTTTCATAAGATTTTTGGAAGACTTATATTCACTTCAAATTCATCAGATTTTTTGAAGACTTATATTCACTTCAAATTTCATCAGATTTTTGAAGACTTATATTCACTTCAAATTTCATCAGATTTTTAGAAGACTTATATTCACTTCAAATTTCATTAGATTATCTTAAGATGTATGTTCACTTCAATTTTCATAAGATTTTTGAAGACTTATATTCACTTCAAATTTCATTAGATTTTCTGAAGACTTATATTCACTTCAAATTTCATAGATTTTGAAGATTTATATTCACTTCAAACTTCACTTTATTTTTGAAGACTTATATTCACTTCAAATTTCATAAGATTTTGAAGACTTATATTCACTTCAAATTTCATTAGATTATCTTAAGATGTATGTTCACTTCAATTTTCATAAGATTTTTGAAGACATTTAATTCACTTCAAATTTCATCAGATTTTTGAAGACTTATATTCACTTCAAATTTCATTAGATTATCTTAAGATGTATGTTCACTTCAATTTTCATAAGATTTTTGAAGACTTATATTCACTTAATTCATAAGATTTTTTGAAGACTTATATTCACTTAAATTTCATTAGATTTTTGAAGACTTATATTCACTTCAAATTTCATTAGATTATCTTAAGATGTATAACCTTCAATTTTCTTAAGATTTTTGAAGATTTATATTCACTTCAAATTTCATTAGATTATCTTAAGATGTATATTCACTTCAATTTTCATAAGATTTTTGAAGACTTATATTCACTTCAAATTTCATCAGATTTTTGAAGACTTATATTCACTTCAAATTTCATCGATTATTTTAAGATTATATTCACTTCATTTCATAAGATTTTTGAAGACTTATATTCACTTCAAATTTCATTATTAGATTATCTTAAGATGTATGTTCACTTCAATTTTCATAAGATTTTGAAGACTTATATTCACTTCAAATTTCATGATTTTTGAAGACTTATATTCACTTCAATTTCATCGATTTTTGAAGACTTATATTCACTTCAAATTTCATTAGATTATCTTAAGATGTATGTTCACTTCAATTTTCATAAGATTTTTGAAGATCATTCACTTGAAATTTATCAGATTTTGAAGACTTATATTCACTTCAAATTTCATTAGATTATCTTAAGATGTATATTCACTTCAATTTTCATAAGATTTTTGAAGATATTTATTCACTTCAAATCATAAGATTTTTGAAGACTTATATTCACTTCAAATTTCATTAGATTATCTTAAGATGTATGTTCACTTCAATTTTCATAAGATTTTTTGAAGACTTATATTCACTTCAAATTTCATAAGATTTTTTGAAGACTTATATTCACTTCAAATTTCATTAGATTTTTGAAGACTTATATTCACTTCAAATTTCATTAGATTAAAGATGTATATTCACTTAATTTTCAAGATTTTTTTGAAGATTTATTCACTTCAAATTTCATTAGATTATCTTAAGATGTATGTTCACTTCAATTCTCATAAGATTTTTGAGGACTTATATCTACTTCCAAATTTCACTGATTTTTTGAAGACTTATATTCACTTCAAATTTCATAGATTTTTGAAGACTTATATTCACTTAATTTCATAAGATTTTTGAAGACTTATATTCACTTCAAATTTCATTAGATTATCTTAAGATGTATGTCACTTCAATTTTCATAAGATTTTGAAGACTTATATTCACTTCAAATTCTTAATAGATTTTTGAAGACTTATATTCACTTCAAATTTCATAGATTTTTTGAAGACTTATATCACTTCAAATTTCATTAGATTATCTTAAGATGTATGTTCACTTCAATTTTCATAAGATTTTTGAAGACTTATATTCACTTCAAATTTCATCGATTTTTGAAGACTTATATTTCAAATTTCATTAGATTATCTTAAGATGTATGTTCACTTCAATTTTCATAAGATTTTTTGAAGACTTATATTCACTTCAAATTTCATCAGATTTTTGAAGACTTATATTCACTTCAAATTTCATTAGATTTTTGAAGACTTATATTCACTTCAAATTTCATTAGATTATTCTTAAGATGTATGTTCACTTAATTTTCATTAAGATTATTTGAAGACTTATATTCACTTCAATTTCATAAGATTTTTGAAGACTTATATTCACTTTTAAGATTTCTTAATATTACATTTTTTGAAGACTTATATTCACTTCAAATTTCATTAGATTATCTTAAGATGTATATTCACTTCAATTTTCATAAGATTTTTGAAGACTTATATTCACTTCAAATTTCCTGATTTTTGAAGACTTATATTCACTTCAAATTTCATTAGATTATCTTAAGATGTATATTCACTTCAATTTTCATAAGATTTTTTGAAGACTTATATTCACTTCAAATTTCATCGATTTTGAAGACTTATATTCACTTCAAATTTCATTAGATTATCTTTAAGATGTATGTTCACTTCAATTTTCATAAGATTTTTGAAGACTTATATTCACTTCAAATTTCACTTCGATTTTTTGAAGACTTATATTCACTTCAAATTTATCGATTTTGAAGACTTATATTCACTTCAAATTCATTAGATTATCTTAAGATGTATATTCACTTCAATTTTCATAAGATTTTATGAAGACTTATATTCACTTCAAATTTCATCAGATTTTTTGAAGACTTATATGCACTTCAAATTTCATTAGATTATCTTAAGATGTATGTTCACTTCAATTTTCATAAGATTTTTTGAAGATATTTATTCACTTCAAATTTCATAAGATTTTTTGAAGACTTATATTCACTTCAAATTTCATTAGATTTTTTGAAGACTTATATTCACTTCAAATTTCATTAGATAACTTCTAAGATTTATAATTACTTCAATTTTCATATTAAAGATTTTTTGAAGACTTATATTCACTTCAAATTTCATCAGATTTTTTGAAGACTTATATTCACTTCAAATTTCAAAGAGTTTTCTTAAGATGTATGTTCACTTAATTTTCATAAGATTTTTTTGAAGACTTATATTCACTTCAAATTTCATTAGATTTTTGAAGACTTATATTCACTTCAAATTTCATTAGATTATCTTAAGATGTATGTTCACTTCAATTTTCATAAGATTTTTTGAAGACTTATATTCACTTCAAATTTCATTAGATTATCTTAAGATGTATCTTCACTTCAATTTTCATAAGATTTTTTGAAGACTTATATTCACTTCAAATTTCATCGATTTTGAAGACTTATATTCACTTCAAATTTCATTAGATTTTGAAGACTTATATTCACTTCAAATTTCATTAGATTATCTTAAGATGTATGTTCACTAATTTTTCATAAGATTTTTCAAGACTTATATTCACTTCAATTTTCATAAGATTTTTGAAGACTTATATTCACTTCTTAAAATTTCATTAGATTTTTGAAGACTTATATTCACTTCAAATTTCATTAGATTATCTTAAGATGTATGTTCACTTCAATTTTCATAAGATTTTTGAAGACTTATATTCACTTCAAATTTCATGATTTTTGAAGACTTATATTCACTTCAAATTTCATTAGATTATCTTAAGATGTATGTTCACTTAATTTTCATAAGATTTTTGAAGACTTATATTCACTTCAAATTTCATCAGATTTTTGAAGACTTATATTCACTTCAAATTTCATTAGATTATCTTAAGATGTATGTTCATACTTCAATTTCATAAGATTTTGAAGATTATATTCACTTCAAATTTCACTTCATTTTTGAAGACTTATATTCACTTCAAATTTCATTAGATTATCTTAAGATGTATATTCACTTCAATTTCATAAGATTTTGAAGACTTATATTCACTTCAAATTTCATCGATTTTGAAGACTTACATTCACTTCAAATTTCATGCATTTTTTGAAGACTTATATTCACTTCAAATTTCATTAGATTATCTTAAGATGTATGTTCACTTCAATTTTCATAAGATTTTTTGAAGACTTTATTCACTTCAAATTTCATCAGATTTTTTGAAGACTTATATTCACTTCAAATTTCATTAGATTATCTTAAGATGTATGTTCACTTCAATTTTCATAAGATTTTTGAAGACTTATATTCACTTCAAATTTCATAAGATTTTTTGAAGACTTATATTCACTTCAAATTTCATTACATTTTTTGAAGACTTATATTCACTTCAAATTTCATTAGATTAACTTAAGATGTTCACTAATTTTCATAAGATTTTTTGATCATTTATATTCACTTCAAATTTCATTAGATTTTTTTAAGATGTATATTCACTCAAATTTCATAAGAGATTTTGAAGACTTATATTCACTTCAAATTTCAAAGATTTTTGAAGACTTATATTCACTTCAAACTTCACTTTATTTTGAAGACTTATATTCACTTCAATTTTCATAAGATTTTTAAGACTTATATTCACTTCAAATTTCATTAGATTATCTTAAGATATATTCACTCAATTTTCATAAGATTTTTTGAAGACTTATATTCACTTCAATTTCATTAGATTTTTTTGAAGACTTATATTCACTTCAAATTTCACGTATTTTGAAGACTTATATTCATTTTAAAATTTCATTAGATTATCTAAGATGTATGTTCCTTCAATTTTCATAAGATTTTGAAGACTTATATTCACTTCAAATTTCATAGATTTTTTTAAGACTTATATTCACTTCAAATTTCATTAGATTATCTTAAGATGTTATGTTCACTTCAAATTTCATAAGATTTTGAAGACTTATATTCACTTCAAATTTCATAGATTTTTGAAGACTTATATTCACTTCAAATTTCATAAGATTTTGAAGATTTATATTCACTTCAAATTTCATTAGATTATCTTAAGATGTATGTTCACTTCAATTTTCATAAGATTTTTGAAGACTTATATTCACTTCAAATTTTCATTAGATTTTTGAAGACTTATTCACTTCAATTTCATCGATTTTTGAAGACTTATATTCACTTCAAATTTCATTAGATTATCTTAAGATGTATATTCTTAATTTTCATAAGATTTTGAAGACTTATATTCACTTAAATTTCACTATTTTTTGAAGACTTATATTCACTTCAAATTTCATTAGATTATCTTAAGATGTATGTCACTTCAATTTTCATAAGATTTTTTAAGATATTTATTCACTTCAAATTTTATAAGATTTTTTGAAGACTTATATTCACTTCAAATTTCATTAGATTTTGAAGACTTATATTCACTTCAAATTTCATTTTTAGATTATTTTTAAGATGTATATTCACTTCAATTTTCATATAAGATTATTTGAAGACTTATATTCACTTCAATTTCTTCAAGATTTTGAAGACTTATATTCACTTCAAATTTCATTAGATTTTTGAAGACTTATATTCACTCAAATTTCATTAGATTATCTAAGATGTATGTTCACTTCAATTTTCATAAGATTTTTTGAAGACTTATATTCACTTCAAATTTCATTTATTTTTGAAGACTTATATTCACTTCAAATTTCATTAGATTATCTTAAGATGTATGTTCACTCAATTTTATAAGATTTTGAAGACTTATATTCACTTCAAATTTCATCAGATTTTTGAAGACTTATATTCACTTCAAATTTCATTAGATTATCTTAAGATGTATGTTCACTCAATTTTCATAAGATTTTTGAAGACTTATATTCATCAAATTTCATCGATTTTTAAGACTTATATTCACTTCAAATTTCAATGATTTTTGAAGACTTATATTCACTTCAAATTTCATTAGATTATCTTAAGATGTATATTCACTTCAATTTTCATAAGATTTTTGAAGACTTTATTCACTTCAAACTTTTCATGATTTTTTTGAAGACTATATTCACTTCAAATTTCATTAGATTATTTAAGATGTATGTTCACTTCAATTTTCATAAGATTTTTTGAAGATATTTATTAATCTCAAATTTCATAAGATTTTTTGAAGACTTATATTCACTTCAATTTCATTAGATTTTTAGAAGACTTATATTCACTTCAAATTCATTAGACTTAATCATTAAGATTTGTATGTTCACTTCAATTTTCATAAGATTTTTGAATAGTTATATTCACTTCAAATCTTACTCGATTTTTGAAGACTTATATTCACTTCAAATTTCATTAGTTATATTCAGATGTATGTTCACTTCAATTTCATAAGATTTTTGAAGACTTATATTCACTTCAAATTTCATTAGATTTTGAAGACTTATATTCACTTCTTAAATTTCATTAGATTATCTTAAGATGTATGTTCACTTCAATTTTCATAAGATTTTTGAAGACTTATATTCACTTCAAATTTCATGATTTTTTAAGATGTATATTCACTTCAATTTTCATAAGAATTTTGAAGACTTATATTCACTTCAAATTTCACTTATTTTTGAAGACTTATATTCACTTCAAATTTCATTAGATTTTTGAAGACTTATATTCATAAATTTCATTAGATTATCTTAAGATGTATGTTCACTTCAATTTTCATAAGATTTTTTGAAGACTTATATTCACTTCAAATTCTCATAAGATTTTTTGAAGACTTATATTCACTTCAAATTTCATCAGATTTTTTGAAGACTTATATTCACTTCAAATTTCATTAGATTATCTTAAGATGTATGTTCACTTCAATTTTCATAAGATTTTTTGAAACTTATATTCACTTCAAATTTCATCCGATTTTGAAGACTTATATGCACTTCAAATTTCATTAGATTATCTTAAGATGTATGTTCACTTCAATTTTCATAAGATTTTTGAAGACTTATATTCTACTTCAAATTTCATTTTATTTTTGAAGACTTATATTCACTTCAAATTTCATTAGATATCTTAAGATGTATATTCACTTCAATTTTCATAAGATTATTTGAAGACTTATATTCACTTCAAATTTCATCAGATTTTTTGATGACTTATATTCACTTCAAATTTCATTAGATTATCTTAAGATGTATGTTCACTTCAATTTTCATAAGATTTTTTGAAGACTTATATTCACTTCAAATTTCACAGATTTTTGAAGACTTATATTCACTTCAAATTCATCATTTTTTTTTGAAGACTTATATTCACTTCAAATTTCATTAGATTATCTTAAGATATGTTCACTTCAATTTTCATAAGATTTTTGAAGACTTATATTCATCAAATTTCAAGATTTTGAAGACTTATATTCACTTCAAATTTCATTAGATTATCTTAAGATGTATGTTCACTTCAATTTTCATAAGATTTTTGAAGACTTATATTCACTTCAAATTTCATAAGATTTTTGAAGACTTATATTCACTTCAAATTTCATTAGATTTTGAAGACTTATATTCACTTCAAATTTTAGATTATTTTAAGATGTATGTTCACTAATTTCTTAAGATTTTTGAAGACTTATATTCACTTCAAATTTCATTAGATTATCTTAAGATGTATATTCACTTCAATTTTCATAGATTTTGAAGACTTATATTCACTTCAAATTTCACTTATTTTTGAAGACTTAATTCACTCTTCAAACTTCACTTTATTTTGAAGACTTATATTCACTTCAAATTTCATAAGATTTTTGAAGACTTATATTACATAAATTTCATTAGATTTATCTTAAGATGTATGTTCACTTCAATTTTCATAAGATTTTTGAAGACTTATATTCACTTAAATTCTTCATTAGATTTTGAAGACTTATATTCACTTCAAATTTTACTCTCGATTTTGAAGACTTATATTCACTTCTAAATTTCATTAGATTATCTTAAGATGTATGTTCACTTCAATTTTCATAAGATTTTTGAAGACTTATTCACTTCAAATTTCACTCGATTTTTTTTGCACTTATATGCACTTCAAATTTCATTAGATTATCTTAAGATGTATGTTCACTTCAATTTTCATAAGATTTTTTGAAGACATTTATTCACTTCAAATTTCATAAGATTTTTTGAAGACTTATATTCACTTCAAATTTCATTAGATTTTTTGAAGACTTATATTCACTTCAAATTTCATTAGATTATCTTAAGATGTATGTTCACTTCAATTTTCATAAGATTTTTTGAAGACTTATATTCACTTCAATTTTCATAAGATTTTTTGAAGACTTATATTCACTTCAAATTTCATTAGATTTTTTGAAGACTTATATTCACTTCAAATTTCATTAGATTATCTTAAGATGTATGTTCACTTCAATTTTCATAAGATTTTTTGAAGAATTATATTCACTTCAAATTTTCCGCTTTATTTTTGAAGACTTATATTCACTTCAAATTTCATTAGATTATCTTAAGATGTATGTTCACTTCAATTTTCATAAGATTTTTGAAGACTTATATTCACTTCAAATTTCATCAGATTTTTTTGAAGACTTATATTCACTTCAAATTTCATTAGATTATCTTAAGATGTATGTTCACTTCAATTTTCATAAGATTTTTGAAGATTTATATTCACTTCAAATTTCATCGATTTTTGAAGACTTATATTTCAAATTTCATCAGATTTTTTGAAGACTATATTCACTTCAAATTTCATTAGATTATCTTAAGATGTATATTCACTTCAATTTTCATAAGATTTTTGAAGACTTATATTCACTTCAAAACTTCATCGATTTTTAAAGACTTATATTCACTCTTAAATTTCATTAGATTATCTTAAGATGTATATTCACTTCAATTTCATAAGATTTTAAAGATATTTATTAATCAAATTTCACAAGATTTTGAAGATTTATATTCACTTCAAATTTCAATAGATTTTTGAAGACTTATATTCACTTCAAATTTCATTAGATTATCTCAAGATGTATGTTCACTTCAATTTTCATAAGATTTTGAAGACTTATATTCACTTCAAATTTCATCAGATTTTTGAAGACTTATATTCACTTCAAATTTCATTAGATTATCTTAAGATGTATATTCACTTCAATTTTCATAAGATTTTTTGAAGACTTATATTCACTTCAAATTTCATTGCATTTTTGAAGACTTATATTCACTTCAAATTTCATTAGATTAACTTAAGATGTATGTTCACTTCAATTTTCATAAGATTTTTTGAATACTTATATTCACTTCAAATTTCATTAGATTATCTTAAGATGTATCTTCACTTCAATTTTCATAAGATTTTTTGAAGACTTATATTCATCAAATTTCATAAGATTTTGAAGACTTATATTCACTTCAAATTCACTAGATTATCTTAAGATGTGTTCACTTCAATTTTCATAAGATTTTTGAAGACTTATATTCACTTCAAATTTCATTTTTTTGACTTATATTCACTTAAATTTCATTAGATTATCTTAAGATGTATGTTCACTTCAATTTTCAGATTTTTAAGACTTATATTCACTTCAAATTTCATCGATTTTTGAAGACTTATATTCACTTCAAATTTCATTAGATTATCTTAAGATGTATGTTCACTTCAATTTCATAAGATTTTTTAAATTTTATATTCACTTCAAATTTCATCAGATTTTGAAGACTTCATATTCACTTCAAATTTCATCAGATTTTTTGAAGACTATATTCACTTCAAATTTCATTAGATTATCTTAAGATGTATGTTCACTCAATTTTCATAAGATTTTTTGCATTATATTCACTTCAAATTTCATTTTTGAAGACTTATATTCACTTCAAATTTCATTAGATTATCTTAAGATGTATGTTCACTTCAATTTTCATAAGATTTTGAAGACATTTATTCACTCAAATTTCATGATTTTTGAGGACTTATATTCACTTCAAATTTCATTAGATTTTTAAGACTTATATTCACTTCAATTTCAATAGATTTTTTAAGACTTATATTCACTCAATTTCATAAGATTTTTGAATATCACTTCAAATTTCATCAGATTTTTTGAAGACTTATATTCACTTCATTTCATTAGATTATCTTAAGATGTATATTCACTTCAATTTTCATAAGATTTTTGAAGACTTATATTCACCAAATTTCATTATTTTTTGAAGACTTATATTCACTTCAAATTTCATTAGATTATCTTAAGATGTATGTTCACTTCAATTTCATAAGATTTTGAAGACTTATATTCACTTCAAATTTCATTAGATTATCTTAGATGTATCTTCACTCAATTTTCATGATTTTTAAGACTTTATTCACTTCAAATTTCACTTTTTTGAAGACTTATATTCACTTAAACACATTATCTTAAGATATGTTCACTTCAATTTTCATAAGATTTTTGAAGACTTATATTCACTCAAATCATAAGATTTTTGAAGAGTTATTATCTTACCTCAAATTTCATTAGATTATCTTAAGATGTATGTTCACTTCAATTTCATAAGATTATTTGAAGACTTATATTCACTTCAATTTTCATAAGATTTTAGACTTATATCACTCAAATTCATAGATTTTGAAGACTTATATTCACTTCAAATTTCATTAGATTATCTTAAGATGTATCAAGTGGGCAGAGGCAGCCTCCCGCAGTATCATGCTACCAAGAATGTTGTGGCTCGATTCATCACATAATCTTATCTGCCGATATGGCAATTCTAAAGATTATCCAAATAATGTTCTAATCTCAACAATAAGATGATCAATTTACCGCATCGCAATTAAAAATCAAAGCATCTATAATTCTTCTCCATATCGGTTTAAGATGAATGGCGCAGTTGGAAGCCGCCAATAAGAACATTAAGAAGATCATACAAAAGATGATGACTTACAAAGATTGGCATGATGTTACCATTTGCTCTTCATGGTTATCAAGACTACAGCACGTAACATCAACAGGACAACCCTTCTCTTGTATACGGTACGGAAGCCGCTCCACCCATCGAGGTCTGAGATACCTCAACTTCATCCCTCCGTGAAGCAGCATAAGACGATTGATCCGCATCACTTGACCAGATTAATTTGATTGATGAGAAACCACTCGATCCATCCGCCATGGACAGTCTATCGAAACGTAATGATCGCAGAGCATTTAACAAGAAGGTCAAGCACCGGTTCACTAAGTCGGTGATCTAGTAGTCAAGCGATCATTCCCTACAAGGACCCCATTTCAAAATGGACCCCACCGCGAGGGACCGCTTTGTAGTCAAGACAAAGGTTTTCCGAGAGCTATGATACTTAGCACCATGGATTTTGAAGATTTCCACACCGTGAACGCAGCATACAAAAAATACTACGACAGAGATTCCAGCTTTGATCGACTTAGGCAAAAATAAGTACATCCCATGCAACCAAAAGGTTCGGCAAAAGTTATGAGATATAGACAAACACACACCCAAGCTCGAAAACCCTAAAAGGCGGCATTAAAAAGGGTATCCGTAGACCGAAAACCCGAAGGGTCTAGGCAAAAGTTAGGATTTAAGCAAGACGATCATGTCCTCTGCATCACCTTACTTGCACTACTACCAAGATTCAAGATTCAAATGCTTAAGATCGCCTACTCACTTCCTAATCACAAATAAAGTGGGATGAGATAGTTGAATATATGAGTACTAGCATAGTTGGAACCAATTGAGATTGTTTCCATAGCTTAATTTTCTTTGTACAAACCACTTGGCCATTATTCACATTTCAAATGAATACAAGTTCTTTCTCTTTACATTTTTATTATTGTCGCTTGCAATAAGTCCAACGCTTGTTTTAATGATTATATGCATTTGACAATAAGAATCTATTCACAAACATGCTTAAAAGTGGGCATACAAAAGTAGCTACATGTGCTCCAGGAATCGAGATACGAAAGTCACCAATGCATTTCCACAGAGCATGATCCCCACAGAAGCTGCACTCACAATAAACCTCCAATGAGTACACTAGTTCCCAGCAAAGGATTCCACTCAATCGAGCAATGTTACATCGCCTCATGAATATCACCTCACCGAGGTATTTATCATGCATAATATCTCCCAACAATTCTTTTCCAAAGAGCTGATATCCGGACTTGAGACTTGGTTTATAGTGCACCGAGAAAATCTACATCTTCTATTCCGCCAGAGATTCCAACGGGCCCAACCGCCTCCCAAGAACCATCAAACGCCTCCACGAGATCCGCACTCAAAATCCCCAGTAGAGCGCCTCCTAATTTTCCCAAACAGGTCTTCATGCAAGATCCCCAAATTGCCCGTGACTCTCCCCAAATAGGTCATGTATAGGAGATCTCCAACAACGAGTTTCGATCTCACCTTCCTCAACAATATCTAAAGATCAAGATAGTGTAACGGAGGAATCAAGCTATCTTTCTTCTCAAGATCTTCATCCCTGCGTAAGTCGAATCTCCAAACAGTAACATCCGAGATCTTCTTCAAGATGGATATGTTTTGAAATACCACAACATCTATCATTCATACATTACTCATAAAGTCATTATTCATATGTCATTCATACACATTGTCATGCATCATACTTTGCATAAGACTAACAAATATTCTATCAAAGTTTCTCTTGTTTTCCAAAACAGTGTTTCCGACGCAAACAGTCCGTGATTAAGCCCCAATCGACGGAAAACTATCTCAAAGATCCCCTAGTTGTCCTCCGACACCGGTCCAGATTAAGCCCCGAATCTCGACGGAAAACTATCTCAAAACCGCACGTTGTCCTCCGACGACTGGTCCAGATTAAGCCCCGAATCTCGACGGGAAAACTATCTGAAAGACCGCCCCTGGTTATCCTCCGATAACAGGCAATGGATCAACACCCGATGCACAACAGGGAAGATATCCACATTTTGCCAACTACTACCTCCCTCATAGTAATCGGCACGAAGATTTATTCTGATCCCTTCTTATTATCAACAGCAACTATAGAGTCTAGCGTACGACTCAGTTGCCCTGGATGGCATCTTAAGCCCATCTCCGACTACTTATCAGTGTTCCTCCACCTTTGGAATGCTGCATATTTGGTTAAAAACCAATACAAACCAATAACTTCATTCAAAGGTGAGCACGAAGTCTAACATACGACTCCCTCTGGATGGCATCTTAAGCCCATCTCCTTTCCACTATCAAGAACATCAGAGCCTAGCGACGGCTCACTCCCCAGCATCGATCTTTCCAGATGGCATCCTAAGCCCATCCCCGTCAATTCCCCTATCGACATTCCCGAGTCTAGCATATGACTCATCCCCTAGCGAAGTCTCCACTTTCTCCGAATGGCATCTGTAAGCCCATTCCCGCATCATCCACCAACAAAGTGCAAATTTTGTGTACTCGAGTGTTCAATCATCTTCTACCTCGTGTCACGAAGGCACGCATGCCAATCTAACCCTTCTAGTACAAGAAGATTGAGCAGGGCAGTGTCATACCCAAAATTTGCCCTCCATCTTCTCAAGACATTCCATACATCCATACTCAAGGATTCCCAAGAGTTGATCGACAAACTCTCCTAGACAATCAACCCAAACTAGGGTTTGGCAATTCTACTCAGATGGACTTCCAACATCTCCAATGGTCTTCATGCCTCCTCATATGCTTCAAAGATTCTCCATGTCAAGTTTCAAGCCTTACAAGTCAAGTTTCCTCACAATTGCTCGGATGGTTGAAAATCAATTGTATTGGACAAAAGTCAACTGGTCAACATACAACAAACTTCATAATTTTTGGTCAACATCCTCATTTTGAAGTTACATTCATCATTTGATCAAGGGTTGATCATAATTCATCAAGAAAACTCAAGATTTGCTCAAAAGTCAAACTTTCTAAATTAGGGTTTCTAGATGAAAAGTCAACTGAACTTTGACTGATCATAACTTCTTCATACTTTCTCAGAAATTTTTCCACCACCTCTTGTTTTGAAGGAAATTCAATACTCTACAACTTCATGTCTCACAAGAATGTCCAAAAAATGCTTCATTTGAGAGGTATGGCTCAAAACATTACATGTCATTTTCAAAGTCAACAAAAAGTCAACATTTTGTTTTGAAGATATATTGAGCATGGAAACTCCAATTGAGATAAGACCAAAAAGGTTGGTTAGAGGACTCTTAGAGCTTTCCAAAAAGTCCAAGAACACTCAAAAATATGGAAAATTGAGCAAGATACACCATTCACAAGTTGGGCAATTTTGAAGAAGTGCACAAAGAGAAATACTTCTAAAAATAAAAAAACTTTGCAAATGGGCCTCCTTTTTCTTCATCCAAACTTATTCCTCACACCATTAGGAATATCCAAGCCCAATGCCACGAATTTTTATTTTATTTTTCTATTTAATTTGGAATTTATTCATTTAAATACAAATTAAATTTAAAAATAGAGTATAAAATCAAAATTAATTGCAAACTTGATTTTTATTTCTTCCTTGGGATCCAATCAACTCATTAAAAGCCAGCAATTTTCGAAATTTGATGGATATGGCAAGATTGGATTGAAAATTGATCAAAATTTGGAGATTTGATTTTGTACAAAAATCAAATTTGATTGGCATTGATCATTGATCAAATCTTTCCAAAACAACGAATCCTTCTACTATATATACATGATACATACCACACGAATTAGGGTAGAAATTTTGACTCAAGAACCCTATTCCAAGCTCAAAAAACCGTGGCAAACAAGCAAAGTGCAATCCTATTTCGAGCCGTTTTCAATCGATTTTGAGGTGTCCAACACATTCCTTGATACCTCTTGAATCGATCCAGACCCTCACTTTGCTCAAATCCATCCAGAATCAGAAAATCCGAGTTTGGTTTGTTCTTGAAAAATCCAAAATCGTGTTTTAATTTTCATGCATTACTAACATGTTTCATTGTTGTTTTTGTGATTAGTGATGAGTTTGCAAGCATTCTGGGCACTTTGATTGAATTTCCATGGCCGAAAACACGATATGCCATGATTAGGGTTTCCTGTGCCGTTTTAGGGTTTCACGAAATAGAAAAAATTGGACCACAAGACTAGTACCAATGAATCCGGAATGATGTCTGGAATCGAACCATGTCTTTAGAACTTATTTATATTATGTATGTTGGTTTTTTGATTTTGCCAGGGACATAGCGTCGAGCAATGGCCGACGCTGGATTTTTAAAAATTCAAAAAGGAGGAAGACGAAGTTTGGCGCGTGATGGAGGCGTTCAGGGAGCGATGCGTGTTTTGATCCCACTCGTTCCGGTTTTCAAACAGTGAAGCAAGCTGGCTCCGTTGGTTAAGGCATGGACTGTGCATAAATGCTCTCATAGGTCCTCAGTTCGAATCTCCCCAGGACCGGTTTTGCATTCTTTTTTTCCAAAGTTGCATTTTTTTCATATTTTCTATATTATTCTTATTTAATATTTCCATGCATTTTAATTTCTTTTCATATTTTTATTTCGTGCATTAAAAATCACCAAAATATTTTTTCCTTTTGCATTTATTTTCAGAAAATACTTACTTAATTTATAAAATTAAAAAATATAATTTTGCATGCATATTTATTTTTATTCATAATTTTGCATTTAAATCACTTTTAATTCATTTTTAATTATTAAATTGCATCCAAAAAATTATTTTAGCATATTTATGTTATTTCCAGCATGTCATATTTTTCTCATTCAAAAACTTGCATTTTTCTAACATTTTTTCTCTTATTCGATTCATCTCGTATTTTCGATTTCTCATTCTTTTACGAGTTATTCCGTTTACGGTTTCTTTTACCGCTTTTCATTTTTCCAATAATGTAATTTTATGGGATGTAATAGTTTAAATTAGGTTTTAATTTTCCAAGTTTAAATTATGTATCGCCCAAAGCCATGTAATAGCGTAGGACATTTACCTTTCCGCATCTTTACATTCCGCATTTTAATTTCCGCACCCTATAAATTGCTAGTAACTAGGCGTGCATGGCAAGATAATAATCAACATAGCTCACTAATTTTCAAGATAAAATACCTGAATCAACACACTTCTTTCACACATGCACCTTAGGGTAATTCTCTCGTTGCCTACGAATTCAAAATGGTCATGTCCTCGAACGTAGAGGTATCCTAGCACCGCTTGCCTTCAACAAATCATCATAGTCCCTTCGATACAAAGATCATAAGACCCACGATGTCGCCTCCGAATACATGATCTTGACCTCGATTGTCGCTCACGAAAATGATGATAGTCCCTTCGAATGTGCTAGGATACTTCCTACAAGTTGCTTTCTATGACCATCCGATGTCCCTTCGAATGTCCCGCTTACATCCAACAAATAGAGTTACCTACCAACTAATGGTATGGATAGCGCTATTCTAAAGGAATGTAAAACAACACGAAAACGACCAATTCTGAGTAGGTAATAAGACTTTTAGTTGCTTGCTCTATCAAAATACTTTTCACACCTCACACTTTTGTCAAAGTTCAAACTCTTTTCAAAACGAAACATTTCCAAACACTTTGTATACATTCCTACATGATCATTACAAAGTCAAAGCGAAATGCCTTTTTTCAAAATATTTTTGTCAAACACACAGAAAGCACAATTTTAAAAGTGATCTAAGAGCAACTAAGAGCCCGTAGATAACTACGGATGAAAAGGGGTGCTAATACCTTCCCTTTTCATAACCTTCTCCCTTACTCAGAATCTAACGAAGGTCTTTTTCTGTACTTTTACCTTCCCTTAATTGGATAAAAATAAAAGTCGGTGGCGACTCTTGCTATCCGCACATTTGCGATACAAAAACACTAAAAAGTCAGTTCACCGTATCACAACTATCCTCACACTTCTACGAGCTACTTGCGATCACCTGCGCATTACCCATGTGGAAGCAACATTCAAACTGAAAGGGTGAGTAATCACATTCATCATAAGAGATATACGAAATAAACATGGTAGTGAACCATCATCATCATTATAAAATCCAGAAATATCATCATAAAGTGCATTTTATAAAGCGTCACTCAAGTCATAACTTAATTGTAACATCATTTATTCAATAATCATTCATCAACCTCATTTACATCCCAACAACATTAAAACATCATCTAATCAACAGTCATGAAATATCACATAAGATGCAATGCAACAATATTAACTTATGCATATGGTACCAATCTTTATGAGTACTTGACTCATCACCCTCCAAAGATCCCCATCATAAGATTGATTGCTTTTTGGAACCAGAGCACGCCATCAAACACACTCAATCCACACAATAGGATTGAGACCAACATGGGACCAACGCCCAAAACTGAGCAGACCAATGTCCAAAGTATGCCATGAATTCGTGATGCGCAACAACAAAATAATTTACGATCACAGCTAGCCAAACTGCATCATTACTCAGGAAATCATCAACAACATTATTCATGTAGCATGTATACACATCAAACATGCACTTACTCCACTTGATTCATCATAACAACAAAATAATATCATCATAGCAATAACAACTCATCATAGTTTCAACAACTAATCATACAACATACATCATTATAATCTATCACATAAAAAGACTAATTTTATCATAGTATAGGTACTAGAAATATACATTGTTTTACTCATTTTATTTCATCAAATTATAATTCATCATTGAAATTCCTGGCAACAGATACTTGATGTCACAGAGAATGTTATGACACAGTATCTGACACTCTATTAACAATTTACACAATAAATTCAAACAGCAGTAAAGAACACAATAAATTGTTTACCCAGTTCAGTGTCTAACTACACCTACATCTGGGGGCTACCAAGCCAGGGAGGAAATTCACTATTAGTAGAATTAATTAGAATAAACCAACCGCTTTATCTCCTTCACTTAAAACCTACCCAATGCAACTTCAATCTAAGTCCCTTAGACCGAGTTCCTACTCACTCCCCTCAATCACAGGTGATATCAACCTATTGAATAATTGAATTGTGAAGACACACTTCAATAAACTATCTTGATTTTGCTTCAAAGCTTTAATCAAGAGACAAACACTCGTGCTTCAAAGCTTTGAGTGATAAACTACCCTTACAAACAAATCCTAGTCCAAGGCACTTATCAATTGATAATTGCTTGGCTCACAAGAGAAACTAGAATTACACAAATTACAACCTGCTAAATCTTCAATATAGTTCGGTAGGAAGTGTAAGGTTCTATTCCTTTTATAGAAGCGATCCGAAACTTTTTTGGGCTTCCATAAAGATAGCTAGGGTTCACTTAATTAATCCTAAAAACTTGGTCTTTTCAACAACCAATTTAGGTCTAACTAAGATTAACCTAACAACCACGTGAACATACAATCTAATAAGAGAAAAACATAATAAGCACCAACAAACTTCACGAAAAATCTCGGAAAAAGCAGTTCGCGAGAGAATGTCACACTGAATGTCATAACATCTATTATGACATCAGTATATTTTCTACAGAATTCCAGCACAGCTTTTAGCTTCCAGTTCTGAGCTGCACTTTAAACATCCTTGTCAAGTAGGATTTATCTTCAATCTCTGAATGTCATGACATTTATCAAGACATTGTCATAGCCTAGTTTTACCAAAAAATAGTGCCAACTTAAAACACTAACAATCATGTTAGCTTTCTAACGCTTAGAATGATGTATCAAACGGAGTAAAAAAAACTCAAGTTAATTCCTTTGCAAAATGCAAGCAGTGATGTTCATCAACACCTCGCCCGACGAAGCTATTCTTCGCCTTAAGTGTCTCTCAACAATTCAGGAGCGACATGACTTGCCCCGTACTCTCCTGAAGAATATGAGGTGTTTCGCTTAAAAACCAAGAACAGATAAATTTCACAATTCTATCGTCTGGAGTCTTGCACAACACGACCTGGGCATTGCTCTTGCCCAACAACGCGTATGGCTCGCTCGACAATACGATCGAAACAACAACATTGATGTTGCATTTTCTGCATCAAATCAGTCCCAATTCCATGTGATTTCACCACAAAGACAATCCAAATTTAATATTTTCCAACATATGTTCATCACATAATAATAACACATAATGACAGACGTCATATTCATCAGTTAATGGCATAACAAAATAGTATTTTCATCAATTCATCACCAAATCATCAATTCATGAACAAATCATCATGTTATCACAAATCATCACAATATACAAAAACTCCTCCCAACATCTAAATCCCATATCAATTATAATAAACCGATCACCCCTTTACCTTAGATTCCTAGCGAGTGATCTTTTTCTCCGCTTTTCTACGGTGATTATCCAAGTTCCTCGTGCCCTAGCCTGTTCTCTGTTTTATCACAATTCCTCCACGATCGCACAAACATTTTTCCCTCTTTTCCTTGTTTAACCCTTAGACCCTGAAAATGAATTTTCCATATTCCCCTCACTAACTTCTCACAAATGACCACCATATTCTTTTTATTTCTACACCACCATTTATCTCAATTTTAATAGTAAAAGTAATTCTAAATAATTATTATAATTTATCTAAATTACTAAAATACACATATTCACTAAAATTTAACAATACCCAATAACATAACATCACAACACACATTATATTCATCAAAACATCATATATTCACCAATAATTCACAAACTCTCATGATAAATCAATTAAATATATAATTCTAAAAATTGAGGTGTTGCATGGTGCACACACATCAGAATCATATGACTAGAATAAAAATGATCATATATATATATATATATATATATATATATATATATATATATATATATATTCAAAACACAATGTATCTTTTGAATTTTCAAGATGACTTTTGAGTTATTAAAACCTTGTTTCAAAGTATTTCCTATTTTCAACGTCTAATTTCCTACTCTTTGTGTCTTTAAACCTTGTTTTAAAGTCTTTTCTTTTATTCAAAAATGCATGAAAATCTTTTGTTCGTTATCAATGAAAAGTTTGTTGATTTCTATGATTTGGAAGTGAAAGATTTTCATATAAGGAAAACTATTACCAAACAAAAGTTGAATGATTAATTTGTCATTCTTCATGGCCATATCTACATTGATCTCATTAAAGAGTTTTGGTTGAATGTCTCCGTTGTGCCGTTCTTCATGGCCCTATCTAATGGATGAAGCAATTAAGTCCTATGTCAATGGCTCCATATCTTCATTAATCCATCACTTATTTCTAAGACAATAAACTATGAATAGATATGGAGTTATGTTAAACACTATAGATTCAAAAATTTATACTCATCCCACTTTCACCGAATTTATGCCAATTACAATCAGCTCGCCAGTCCTGCTTCTCTACTCCCAATTGCAAAAGTTTTGCATGAACTTCTAGTGGAAAATCTTTGTCCAATAGAGAAACGACTGAAAACACTTACTTAGGATGACAATCATCTCTTGTACTTCCTTACCTACAACATCAAAGTTAATCTCTATCTTACAATGTTTTAACTTCTTAAAGGAAATAATAAGTTTCTCTCAGGAGGAAATGTTTTTCCTCATACTATATTGAAGAGTTCTTTGTGAACTTTTCTATCACTTAGCGATAATGTCATACCCTAATTTTAAACATAAGATTCCACCTCATCTGCATTAATATATTAGGCCATGAGACTTAGCAAATATACCTTAATTTTTTACCTAAGATTCCACCTCATCTGCATGAATCTATTAGGCCATGTGACTTAACAAATATACATATTAGGCCATGTGTAATCTATTTGGGTTTCCCCATTTAAAAATATGGGACTCATCCTTAAAAGGATTGATTTATCATCATCATGATCTCATTCATCAAAGCATCAAGATATCCTCATGCATCATTTCATATCGCTAACCTCACAAAATGCAAAAATATGATTTGTCATGTTTGCTTCTTTCACAAGGTATGTATGTTGGATCAACGAGCTCAAGTGGTTGACTGATCAAATTCATGTATATTTCTCAAATGATTCAAGCTGCTCATTAATTCATAATGATAATTGATTCCCCTCATCCATAATCAAGCTTAAGTGTGTATCAATATAAGATCATCAAGTTTCAAATTCATCTGCACCTTAAATTAGGGTTTTGGTCAAACTAAACTTAATGTTGACCTTTTGACCAAAACATGATCTAATGATTTTAAATATGATTCAAGTTCCTTATATAATTCCTCATATACCTCTCACGTGTCCTAGTTGGATAAAGAACCTTGATACATTGATAATTGAAGATTTAAAATTCATCTGATGAAAAGTCAACTCAAAGTCAAACTATGACTTTGTCATTTTGGGTCAAATATGGACTTATTAAGTTCAATTTCATTAAAATATGGTTCATATATGAATTTTATCAAGTAAAATCAAGCAAATTGAGGTTACTTGCAAAAAGGGAAGAGTGGAAAAACTTGGAAATTGACTAAGTCCACAAATTTATGTTCAAGTAGTCAACTTATCAAGCTTGTAACTTCTTCCTTAAGAACCCATTTTCAGAAAAAAAAGGGTTAAATTTCAAGATCATACATGATACTAAACCATAGAAAAATGTTTGAATTCAAAATATCTCCTCATTGGATTATATGACCTTAACAAAGTACCATCTCAAAGTTGTTGAAATGCAAAATACTTATAATTTTCTAAGTGTTTTTCTACGTAAAAATCCAATTTTATAAGGAATTTTTCTTCATGATTCAAGATGATTAAAGCAAAGTTTTTATCATGAAATTTTTAGTATGTGATCTCATCTTTCCAATGGTACCAAAATCATGAACTTATCTTGCTTGAGCATCAAGTTTCGAAGTGAATGCATTGAGATTTTCATTTTTCCCCTCTGATCACACTTAACACAAAAGCTAAGAAGCGACATATCTAAACCTACAAGCCACTCTAGAAAGCATAGTGCTATGCATTGGAACCATGGATTCTCATGAAACTATCACTTGCATCTCAACTAAACCAAAACTTCAAAGCTTGCAATTCTGATAAGCCTTGGTCCCTCAACTTTCCCCATAAAGAGAGAAAATCATTTCATTGCAAAATAAACCTTGAAACACCTTGAATACCCCTAAAACACTCAGAAATTCATAAAACACATATTGAGAATGTTTTAAAACTTCATTAGAGCTCAAAGTCCATTTCATCGATACTTTGAATTCTTGCAAGTTCTTTGCAAAATCTTCACGTATTTACCATCTATACACTCCATATGAACTTTTGTATGCATTAGTTGATCATTGAAACTTACAAATCACTCCACCCAACTCACACGAATCCATCATTGCAACTTGAGTTGGTCTGGGAGTTTAACATAGTTTCAAAGCAAGCTAAAGGCGCCATTGCATTCTTAGAGGTCCAAGGGTTCTAGAGGAATCATTTTCCACCATTGAAAGATATTTAAAAGAAGAAACAAACTATCGCCATTAGGTAACTTTTTTTCATACTTGGAACTCTATCATACACACATCATTTTGATCATTTCTTGATACCATTTTGTTTACCTTAATGCCATGAGCTGAAGCCTCGTGAAAATGGGCATTGGTTGAACTTATTTGCCATTTAATTTAACTTTGAACCTTTACGGTTTTCTCTGATTTTAAGTGAAATTAGAGAGTTACATTTTGAATAAATTTAGGATACGGATATAATTAAAATCCTTGTGAAATTCTAAAGAGAACTATTCTTTAATTTTTTTTATTTGATGTCAAAATAAAAATCATGAATTGGGAAGCTAGAGGTTGAAAAGTTCAGGTGGTGCGAAAATTTAAAAATATTTGATGTTTTAATATGTATTGTGTTAAATGTGCATTTGTAAATTAGTTGGCATTGCACCCCAGTGGTTAACACGTTGGTACTGTGTACTTTGTGAAGCTAGCATAAGGGCCTGGGTTCGACTCTCCAAGTGACACCTTTTGTTTTTGTTTTGTTTATTTTTTGTATTATACACTTAGAACCTTGTTTTGTATTTTATCAAGTGGTTGTGTTATACTAACACTGTGTAGTGCATGGCCTAGTGGCTTGTGTTTTGGATTATGAACCTCAAGGTTAGGGGTTTACCACCCCTTGACCATCATCCTTAACGTTACTACTTGTTTCCATTTATTTTGTTACTATTTCTTTCCTTTCCTTTTCATATTCTTTTTATTTTTAGTTTGTTTATTTATTTTTATTTTCTTTTCTGGTTTTATTTTGTCAAACTTAATATTTAAAAACACCAAAAATATTTTATTTATTTAATCAAGCTTTGATTTGATTTGATTTTGTTTAATATGTTAATTAAAAAACCAAAAATAGTTTCTTTGTATTAATTTATTTAAATCTTGATGTTTCTTCTACTAAACTTTTGTGAATTAATTTCTTAAATGACTCTCTAGATTCTATGATGCCTTAATATGTTTATTTGAACATGATTTTATTTTGACGTCTCATGCCATGATTGAATGTTGTTTATTTTAAAGCATGTTTTGATTAATTTCATTAAGTGACATGTTTAGTTGAAACTTTAGGGTTTTATTAGCTTGATCTTTAAAAGTATTTTGATGTTTGTGGTTTATCATTGATATATGCTCAATTCTTTTTAGGATTATAGTTTAAGACTTGTGTGATTTCTTTGATTGGCTTCTATAAACCATGATTCTCATTAGGGTTTGTTCTTACCATATGTATTTGGTCTTTACTATTGCCTTGAGGTCTTGGTTAGTGCCTTTTTTGAATATGTGAAGTGATCTTAAACCCTAATTCATGAAGTTGGAATGAATGCTTCTTGCTTTGATATTGATCTTAATGTTTATGTGATTATGGTTGATGTTTATACCTTATGTGTTAGTACTTGTGTTCAAACCAAGGAAAGGGATTGTTGTGTTGATTTAATAGTTATGTGCATGTGTTTGTCTTATGTTCATGCGTTTACCTTTATATGTTACCTTTGTGAATGTTTTCCTTGTGTTTACCCTTGTGTACTTAAACCCTAATCTTGTTTATAAACTTTGACACTTTTTTCATTAAAAAACCTTGACTTTATCATTGCATTTTCAAACTTCCTTTATTTAATAAATGCTTCAATACACTTAAGCATGCCAAACAATTTCAAAAGACCAAAAGATATTCAACTTCGTCCAAATTATTTTGCCACTTTGCCTTTTCAATTTAAAACTCTTTCCTAAAAAATATTAGACACGAGTCATCTTTATAGATGAGATATGATTCTCATATCTCAATGGTATTGATTGAAGCAATGTTGATTCTTTTCCACTTAAAGGAGTTTAGAGGCATACTTGTCGGTAATCCAAGTTGGAGCCATTCTATTATGATGATGCAAAGATTCATCTTCTCATACTTGTGGATGATTAGTTGAGTATTTTTCTTAATATGACAACATGTCCCTTCTCCTAAAATTAACTACAACAAATCTTTTGTTATTTTTTACCACGAACTATGAGATTTTGATCCTTCATTGGTACATATGCATAAGACTTTAGTTCTTTCCAAATAAAAAAACATTTATCTTCTTACCTCCACACTCTTTTCATGCAAACAAATCCTTTAGCAAAAAACATAGATATTACAAGAGGTTCCTATAGAGTACTGTAGATACATAGGGTGTTAATACCTCCCTTGTTTATACCAATCCTCATACCTTAGATCTATTTATTGCTTTGCTTGTAGTCTTGCTTCTTGAATTCACATATTTATTGTGGTTTTTGTTCGACCTTTTCCCCTTTTCCTTGAAAATAATAAAGTTCGGTAGTGAACTCTTGTTTTTGCGAGTTAAGTTTCTCAATAGTCCGGTCTCCAATTTTTCACCGCGACAGATAATTAAGGATAATGTTGAAGTTAAGTGGAGTCAGAAGTTTGAATATGTGGAATACTTATCTACGTTGTCCTATTTTTTATTATCAATGAAATATTTTATTTTCTATTATTTCATATTCTTATTTATCGATAACAAGGATTTTGAGAATTGCTAATTAACAAAGAAAAATATGGAATCTGGAAAGACGCCAAGTGAAAAAAAAACTTTACACGCAGTAACAAATATTCAAAGCGAGATCCCTCATTGATATATTCTTCGGTTTTCCAAAAAACTGAGAGAATATGTTTATTATTTTTTTATGACGCTCACTTATCGCTATGTTACATTGTTTTTTATAAAATCGAGTGAAAAGGTTGTTTATTTTCTTAAAAAAATTCAATCATGGAGCTCCCAAGACCTATACTCTTGGCTTTTAGTATGTTCGAGATAAAAGTTTCATCATAAAAAGTATTATTTGTGGTAGTGTATTCACCACAAAACTAATAGAGCTAACAACTCCAAACGACAAGCACATACATGGGTAACCTTGACTAGAGAAAAAGAAAATAAGGGATTCCTTATAACCACAGTAGATCGAAAGAAGAACCATATTATTTTCAACAAAATGAGGGAGGTCCACTCTTAGAAGGAATCATCCTATAAAGAGTGAACAAGAGAAGTAGAGACAACACATATCTTAGTTTCATGAATGGCCAAAAAACATGAGGATTGAGAAACAATAAGTTGTCTTACTTTATGTTTCTTAATCCACACTAGTACAAATAACGCTTGTAACATCGGTCGTGAAATACATTTTACCTCGACAACCCACACGAGGTTACTAAGGGCGACATGAAAAGTTGCCACTTATCACCTCGGTAATTTAAAAACTGGGAGGAAAAAGTGGCACTGATCACAGGTTCGATCCCTAGCAACTATATTTTTTGGATTTTGAAATTTGCGCTACTTTTTACCTCACTTTTTAACAATAACCGAGATAAAGTCATGTTTACAAAATTTTAATAACCTGTTTTTTTACGTTTTAATCTGCAAAGCACTTATTTTTTTGAAAAAATCTATATCATCCTCCTCCTCATCATCAACAACAACACCTATAGCAACAACGAAAACAAAATTATTGAATCCTTAAACATTAAATCTCACAACAAAAACAACAACAATAAAATCCATGAAATCTTTAAATATTACATCTCAACAACAACAATATATAAACAAAATTAATAGAATACTTAAACATTAAATCTCAATAACAGAAGTAACACAACAACAATAACAACAAAATCCATAGAATCTTTAAACATTAAATCTCAACAACATCAACAGCAACGACAAATAAACAAAATCAATATAATCGTTAAACACTAAATTTCTACAACAACAACAATATTAAACATTTTACTTGATACTGTAAGAGATAAGTCTCAGACTTCTCCAATCAAAGAGTGACACCACATTGAGCTAAAATCAAAACTATCTTTTTATCTCTAATAGATACAACTACAACTAACATTAAACAATTTTAACAAGGAATTACTAGATAAAATATTACATTAAGAAACTAACCTTGAAATATTTTTCTGCTCTTGCTTTCACTATCATTGTTTTCGATATGTTGAGTTTAAATTTCAGCGTTTTGCATCCAAGATGAATAGTTGCAGCATTCACATTTTGATTGGCTAGTGAGAGTTTCACGCATATCACTAACATTTCATTTAGATTGATGAGTTGACAATGTCTTGACCATTGTTACTTTATAAATGGACAGTAAATATTCAGTACTTAATTTTTTCATTAAATTAGTCATAAATAAAAAGTATAAAAAAAAAAAATACGCTACTTTACCCCTCTATTTTTAGCAAAATCGAGGTAATAGGTTAATACGCTACTTTACCCCTCTATTTTTAGTAAAATCGAGGTAATAAATTATTAAAAAAAATTAAAATATAATATTGGTCACGAATCCGATCCCCAGCAATTGAATTTTTTTATTTTCAGACCTATGTTACTTTTTACCTCGGTTTTAAATAAAAACTGAGTGGTAAAATCCCGTTAAAAATTTTAAACAATTAAAAATTAATTAAGTGTAGTTGTTGGGATTCGAAAACGCGTCTTCTAAATATATTTCTTTTCGATTTCCAACAAAACTGAGAAAATATATATTATTTCAAAAAAATTAAAATATGATGTATTTAAGATTTACACTTCGAATTTTTATTGAATTTTTATTGAGTGAAGTGAAATATTCTTGTAGTAACTATTACCTAACTCAGAAACATTTAATAAAGTAAATAACATTAAATACTAATTCTAACTTGTCTAAGAGCTCTCAAATGCCTATCTCTCCTTTCTAGCTCTACCAACCTAACATTTCTAAAGGAACACCCGAATTGCTTATAAACATGTAAGATTTTAGTAGGCACCCTATCTATGAAGCATGAGTACTCCTCAAATGCTGAAGTATCCGTACCGGATACGCATTCGTATTGGATATTTGTATCGTACTCGTGATATTTTATTTATTCTTAATATTAAATTTTGAATAAAGTTTGTAGTTTTATTAAATATTAATATAGTAAATTTAGGTATTTTAATTTCTTTATTATTGTATCTTAATATTGTTTTTGATCTTTTGAAACTTTTATAGTGATATATTGTTACGAACCTAACAATTTAACTGTATATTCCTATATTTTATAAAAAAACTATTATTTTTTATTAATGTATCCCTTGATTTTTTTTAAAACGCCGTATCCCGTACCGGTAATAGTACTTGTACCTATGCATCATAGTACCCTATTATCAGATCAGTGAAACTCTCAAATGATATCGCAACATAGGATATAAACAATTGAAAAACTTGAGCATAAGAAGTACAAACCATACTTTCCGACAGAGCAAGTTCATCAGAATACAGCCCTTCTTAAGACGCATGTCGTGGAACACTATATGCATACTACAAGGTTGTTCTTTTCTTTGTTTTTTTTTTACTTCTTTAGTAAGACATTTACAACATATGCAAATGATCTTTTTCAATAGTGTTATTTGGTAATATTTATATATGAGCATTTTCAATCTATAACTAATTATTACTCCCTCATGATAACTGTTATTTTTGCAATTTTTTTTTCTTCAAAATAATTATTCATTTATAATTTTAATGTATCAATTATTATTATTTTTTATTATTATATTCTTATTTATTACTTTCATCTTATTCAATTACTCTATCAATTATAATTAATAGGAATAGTCTAATAAACTACATTAACTTTTTTACTAAATTTAATATATCTAATCATTTTCATAAAAACCGCGTATTACACAAATAAGACACTTATTATAATACGAAGAAAGTGATTTAAAACTAAAAAAAATTCTCTATCACCCATTACATTCTCTTGAGACTATGAAATAGTTTTCTTAAAAATTTAATAATAATTTTTTCAACCCGAATTTTTTTCTACAATTCTATCTATAACAAAAACTTTTTATAAAACAAATTATTTAACAAAATTTACAAAGACAGAAACAATTTCTCATAGCTTACCACACCTTTTAATTTAAAACTTAAAAGCAGCAAATTAAATTTTGACAAAAAATAAACTAAAACTATTAAATTAAACTTCATCTTAAAATATACAACAAGTTACATAGATAGATCTCAGCTGAGCCGATAAATCTGAACAAAAAGCAAGCCTTGTCAATTGTGACCTAATCTTTGACAAACGTCAAAACATGTCCTAATCGTTTTGCTTTTGGTTGTTGTAAGAAAGTTTGGTGAATGGATTGGTTTGCTGTCGGCTACATTTATTTAATTTGGTTTCTATTGACTTCACCGTTACAATTCTTTAATAATTTTATTTTGTATCTAGTTTGTATTATTTAATTTTCAATCATTTATGTTTACTGTATCTATTTTGCTTTTCTGTTTCAAACAAAATAGTATATTCTTATGGCCAATAAATTTGGATGGATTAAGTTGCTCTAGTTATGCTAAGGTAGTGATGAGTATGGCGGCTGTTGGTTGATCTTGAGTCAAATTATTTTTATATTTTGATGAATAGGCAAGTCAACTCAATGTCAACGTTGTTATTTTATCTTGTTTTAACCATATATTATTTTTATCAATAAATATTATTTTATCAAAATTAGCATTAAAAAATATTATTGTAACTTCAGCGTTACATATAACACCCCGAATCTATCTATCAAATATTAATGAAAATCAGAGTGCACAATTTTATCATGGAACACATTTTCTTCACATAAAAATAACATATATTTAGTCACATTCATTTCAGATACATAACAATTAGAACTTGGATGAATCTGTAATAAATTAATTCAACTTTTAATCAACTACAATTCACTTAATATCTTTATTCGACTAAAACAACTTTCCACAACAGCATGATACTTCATAAGTTCAACTTGAAGGTCAACAACTTAAAGTAATAACAACAGATGAAACAATAAAAGAAACAACTATCGTTCATCCCCCGAGTGTTACGTATCAGAACGACAACCCGACTCAAATTAACAGTGACTAAATCTTCATCCTTCAATTACCTGCATGTTACTCACGTAGAGGCAACATTACAACAGAAGGGGTGATATATCAACTAATATGAGCATGTGTATGATAAACAATATATTAGATCAGAATCATACAAATTTTACCACTTCATAATAACAACTATACAACAACCAACAAACCACTTAGTAAGAACACGACACTTATTCAATCAACGTAACAACTTAATCAACACAACTTAATAACAAAATCAACTTTTAACAACAACAACTTATAGCAACAACAATTTATAACAACAGCACAACGACAATCAATAAACAATGAACAATAACCACAACTTTAACACGCGACTCAACATGCGACTAAACTATGCAAATGCATGTGGTACCATTTGGAGTAGAACTCCCAACTTAAACATATGTCAGTTTATCGAGGCATTAACATGGCATAAGCCTTCAACGTGGTGCCATCAAGGCCAAGGCATAAGCCTTCAACTTTCAACGTGGTGCCATCAAAGCCAACTTAATTATGCGACCTCAACTTCAACAACAAATGCACAACAATGCAACAACAACAACAACAACAACAACAACATACAACAACAACTTAAAATATGCATCAATGACATCAACTTAGATCAACACTGGTCATACGACCTACAACTCAAGCATGTCCATAAATCGGGACATTTCAACTTATTCAACATTGGCCATAGGCCTAAAACTTCATCAACAACAATTCAAACAAACAACTACGACAAATACTATACAACTTAACAGTTACACATCTACGCCTAAAACATTTACTTGCCGCTAATGTTATTTAGTTCTTAGCATTATTTACTAACTTACTTAATTAATTCAACTAAAATATTTTCTGCTACTAAAATACCTGTTGTTAAATTCTATTCTTTTTTTGTCACAGAGATAATTTTCTGTTATTCTATTGGTTCTTCTAATGCTTGCTGCTATCAATATATGCAAACATATTCTGCTATTAATCTCATGTTAATTTCATTCATCTAATGTTACTACCTATACTTAATTAATTATTGAGTATAAACATTTTTGAAACTAATTTAAAAGAGCTTATAGAAACTACTTATGAGATGTCCATAACATGTTTTCAACTTATTTTCAATATTTCATTTTTGTTACATCTAAATATTCACATGATATGTGTTTGTTCTATAAAATATTAATTTAGTTGTTTATCCTAATAGACTTACAACGGATAAGTAGAACCTTAATAAGTAACATGACTAATAGTAATAATTAGCTTCTTAAAGTGGATAATTGGATAAACGTTCAAAATATGAATATATCATGTGTAGAGAATTAAACACTTGGAGTTTGATGCAAGTTGGCCTTATGTTGTTCGGCACGGTCTCTCCAAGTTTTGCAACATGCTGCATGTGGGAAAATGGTTAAGCAAAATAATAATTAAAAACTAATGCCATGTACTTCCAATAAAGGTGTGACGTTCATCACATCCACCTTTTCCCTTCACATGCCATTCGACATTTCTCCTGGCCATAGTGTGCCGTTTGGCACAGGCTTTAAGTGACCTCCTTGCCATTCGGCAAGGCCACCAGTGATGGTCGTCACTATTTTCTTTAATTCTCCAACTCCCTGCATATCTATTTCGATCCCAATTTTTTTATAACAGAACAACCTATTCTTATTTTACAGCGACAACATTACCAATTGATTAACTCACTATATAATTTCAACAGCCAATACCACAACAACAAATCAACATAAACGATCAATTTCATGGAATCAACATACCACAGAGTCAACAATTTATCCATGGAAAGTTCATACACCTAATCCCACATACAATTTATCATAAATCCGGTTATAGAGATTGAACCCCACCCTTACCTTAGATTAGAGACCGCTTTATAATTTTCCGATCGATTCTGAATTGCACCATAGCTGATTCCATCGCTTCCATCTTTTGTTCTCTGCAAATTTTCCTCGTACGACATCCCTCATGACTTTTTCTTCCTCTTCCCTGCAGCCTCTTTTCCTCTCTTGAAAAACCCTTATTTTCTTCTCTTCCTCTACGTACTGCACAATTAAAATCCCTTTTCTCTTCTTTTTCCACTTAATCCATATTTTCTTATAACTCTTATTGGGCCTAATATATTCCACCTCCACTCTACTACACACTACCATATACTTAAGCACACATAAGTAAATCTCATAATTCTCTTAATATTATTCCTAATAATGTTCCATAACTTAAATCAATTTATCACTTAAATAATGCCAACAATTCACAACTTCAACAATTCCAATAATTCTCGACTTCGAATAATTTCAATAATTAATTCCTTATATAATTTAATTAAATAATTTATTAAATTCGGGGCGTTACATTACAAAGTAATCTCGCATTGTTTAAATATCAAAATTAAGGTATATATATATATATATATATATATATATATATATATATATATATATATATATATATATATATATATATATATATATATATATATATATATATATATATATACATTCATACTCCTTAATTAAATGAAGTGTCTTTTTTAAAGGACAAAATCGTGAAAGTTCTCACGTCCAAAGCAAATAATACCTCATAGCCGCAGTGATGCAAACTTGAGGTCGATAGGAACATTGTCTTTGTATGTGAGAACTCAAAGTTTGCATTGTGAGCTTTAGCCTCGATTGGGGTAACTATTTCAAACTAGCCAAAATAGTCCCATGTTGCTTGGGAATCAAAGTTAAATGTAGTTTATATACACATCAATTCAACAAGATGTATTTTCTAAAGGGCAAAGCTATGAGGGTTCTCACATCCAAAAAAGACAATACCTCATAGCTGCAATGGCACAAACTTTAAGTTGACCAAAACATTATTTTTCGATTTAAAATTGGAAACGGTTGGTGGATTGATGAAGAAATTTCTCGTTGCAGTGGATTTGTGTTTCCTTGTCTCTACTTTATAAGATGATGCACTACAACAAATAATATTTTTTTATGACGAAGCTTTCACCTCACCCAAACAAAAACCGAGGTAAAATGTCAAGGCACACCATATTTTTTAAGCAGAAAGTCATATATTTATCTAACCCTTATTTATCTAACTTTTTTTGGTTTTATATTATAGAAAAATACAAGGAAAATCCATAGAAAATATTCTCCACCCACCTTTTTTTCTTGCCTGTACCAAATATTTATTCGAGATCTAAGATCTAGATCTTGATGGAAATTAATTTTTAATGTAGTAATCTATGCAAACAATGTAATATTAATGGTAAAAAAAATGTAATTTCTAAGCAAATTAATGTATTAATATTTTGGATAAACAATGTAACAATTTTATAAAAAATTAATCTTACCCATTGGTTTTATTTGTAAATCGATATATCGATATATAAGATACGTTAATTTTGATAATAATAAAAATGCAGCTATTGGGATTCGAACCCATGTGTGTGTAACTTTCCTCTCGGTTTTTATTCTACCGAGGTGATAAGTGGCTGTTTATAGTGATTTCTAGTAAACAACCGCTAGTCTTCCAAATTAACAATATATTTGGTGACTCACATGATCGACTAGATTGATCCTAGGACATGTGTCTAAGTTTTGGTGTTTAAACTTGTATTGGAGCTTATGTTTAACATCTTTTGTCTAAAATACTAAGAATCTTTGAGAATATGAATAGAAGTAAATTTGATTAATGGAATAAAGACTACAATTAAAAAAAGATCACAAAACTTGATCGAAACGTAAAGAATCTTGTAAAACAATGTGAAATGGTTTGTAAACAAAATATCCAAGATTTAGTAAAGAAATGTAAAAGACTTCGAAAGATACAAACTCTGACTAGAAAGAAAAAGGAATAACTGGAATTTGATGACTTTAAAGGTAAAGAACTTTGATTGATTCAAAAGTAAAGATAGTGTTTCTATACGTACATTTCGAACCAACTTGTCCATCGATATCACCATCCAACAAATTGCCCCTCGAAAATGTGTATTTCGATACATAGAGAAATACTCATTTTTGAATCATATGTGTAATTTTGATGAACTTAATATCCACGATGACTTTACTGTATATGACGTCATAGCTATCAACCACTTCCTTCAAAACGTCTCTTCATCACGTCTCCTCAAACGTGCAAGTAGCAGTTATTATCAATCATTATCATTCAAAAGTTATCAATTTCCAATATTTGAAAAAGCCACCTCTCTTTTTGTTCACTAATACAACTACACGTGTCCTTTTATTTCTCAAAGGTAAAAAAAATTTCAAAAATTGCCCACGCTTTATAAATACTTCAACCTTCACTTTAAACACTTTACCTTCTTCAACCTTTCAACCCTCAAGCAAATTCTGGAAACCCATTTTTTCTTCTTCAAAGAAACTCATCAAAAAAACCCTCTTCTCTTTTTAACAATGTCATCTGCTCAACCAAAATCATCATCCAAGAACAAGAAATATGGGAAATCTAAGACTTCTTCTTCCAAAACAGAACTCGTGAGTCAAGTTGTTGCCTCTGGGAATCAAGAGTTCATCATAAATCCCAATTTCACTCAAGAACAAAAAGCCATCTATGCTTCCCAGGTACTCATTCCAACTTCATTATCTGGAAAATCCTAAGTTTTATGGGACCTTTGATTTCCACATAACGGTTAAAGAAATCAATAGATTTTTTCGTGTCTATTGAAACACCCGACCGAAAATCAAAGGATATAGCTATATATCAATGAAGTCTCCATCGAACATTTTTTATCCCGCCAAGCGGGAAAGGTAAACATCGAGTAAACCTGAAACGGGGAAATCACGGTCTTGCGACCGAGAGATCGGGTAAGGAAGTGTGTTACGCGAGGGGAAGGGATTAGCACCCCACACGCCCGTAGTACTCTACGATATCCGCTTTTACTTTCTATCTAATGGGTGTAAAGGTGTATCTATATCTGTATATGGTATAAGGTATGCATATGTAAAAAGAAAAGAAAACACGGGGAAAAGAAGGAAATGTTTACAAAGGTTGCTCGATCTAGCCCCGCGACAGGATGCCTACGTATTCCCTCGTGCAATGGGAAAGTCAGAGTGTCGTAGTTCAGCTCACTTGTTTTGGTTGGTTTGTGTTTTTTAGATTAGCAGACGAAACAACAAACGATGATGAAACACCTCCACGATGACGAAACATCAGCTACAAACGGGGTGACGAAACATCGGGAGACGGGATGACGAAACATCAGCAAACGATATTACGTGACATCAAAGGATGATATGGCGAAACATTAGCAATAGGACGGCGAAGCATCAACAACAAACAGGACGACGAAACATCCAAGACTAATTGGTTTGTATCTTTTACTTTGGAAAAAGTTTCAGATTATTAGAGTGTCTTAATGAATTTGACAAAACAAGATTTTAGTTTTAAGAATGCAAAAGGATAAAGGTAAAATGGCTAAGGGAAACTAACCTACTTCTAAATCCTAATGTTATCATGCAAAGTTGCTCCTAAGGTAAGGGTATAAACAAGGGGAGGAATCTACCTAAAGTTATCATGCATGGATGCCTAACTTAATGTCTAAACTCGAAAAACTAACTTAATCGAGAAAAACCTAAGGAGAACCTATAAAATCAATCATCTTGGTTGGAAAACCAAGTGATAAAAGGGGTAGAATCAAGTAAAGTGCTTTGGCAAAAGCACACAAAACAAGCACCAACAAGTGCTAAAAAAGAAAGAAGAAGAAAAAAGAAGAAGATGTAGTGAAATTTGAGTGAATTATGCTCATGCAAAGTGTCATGTGAAGTGAGGTCAGTAGACACAACATTCATATACAAAGTTATACAAAACTTTAACAAACACCAAGCATCATTATAAACACCCACAAGCAAGTTAATTCACAAACTAGGTCGAAATTAATCCTAAAAACATGCAAGGAGCTAATTGTGCGAAGCGATGGACTTAGATGAAGTTAATAGACAATTAAGGAATAAAAAGACATACAAGTCAGTATCTAATCATGTTAATTCTCATTTACATCATGCAAAATAAACCATAAGATTCAAGAGCAAAAATCTACCAAAAGTGCGCAAACATGCAACAAACGCGTGTAGTGAAGTGCATCTAGGTGTGTGAGGTTTATGACATGAGAAGAAGGTGTAAATATTAAGAGATTACAGTACCAACATCATAAAAATGAGTTAATAATCAAATCATAAAAGAAATGTCGTGAGGATGTAATTACAACATTGGTGCGAAAACTAGCTGAAATGCTTAACCTAGGAGGTGTTTACAATCTAAAAGAAACCATGGAAAGGCAATGATGAAGAAGAATGATTCAAGTAGTATTAAAATACACAAGTTACAGTAGAAAACATGTTATTCCATCAATAAAAAATTTAAACATGCATACAAAGAATTCAAAAGCAAAACACTCAAGAGAAATGCATTCGATTCGTGCAAGTGCGGGTAAACATGTGCGTATATGTGTGTATTTGTACTTGTGTGTGCATGTGCTAAGTGTCAAGTGGTGGTGGGATCAGAGATGACATGTGATGAAGAGCTATTCAAATTATACATTATCAAGTCATAAGATGCTTCAAATTGCACATATACAACATCTACACAAAAACTAGTTAAAGATTTAATCTAGAATGCAACTAAAGATGGAATGGAGCATGGTTGATGCATGAATGCAAAATAATGAAACTCATGGCATACAAAGATGTGGAAGGAAGTATATAGCATGGCAAGAATTCATTATCATCATATTCATGTTCATTATTTACAATGCACAAACAAAAACAACTAGGAAAAGTATAAGCATGCATCTAGAAGTGTGTGGTAAATGTATTTAGATGAATGTGTCCTAAAATTTTTGTGTCAAGTGTTGTGGACAAGTGAGATGGATGACAAGAATATGAACATAATACTCACACAAACACAAAACAACTACCAAATATCATGCTTCATTTACTCATGGTGCAAAGATTAGTAGTGGAAGGGGATGATTCTAAACCCTAGAATTAATTGGAAACATGCATACTAGCTAATGGGTTAACCATGATGAGGAGGCAAGATGAGAAAGGAATGTAACACACAAGGTCAGTAGCTTAAGACCTAGGTAAACTATAAACAAAATCAATTCAAACAAAGTGGAGGACTCACACACACAAGTTCATTGGATGAAACATCTAAACTAGTTAAACATGACACTTAAGAAAGATTTAGACAAAGTAATTTTAATTGGAAAATTAAAATCATGTGTGACTTGTGTCATAATTTTAACTCAAGATATGATTCATGAGCAACCAAATGTAGAAGATAAAGCTTCCATACACAAAAAAATCACCTATTTAATGAATAAAATCATCCAAAGCAAGATACCACCTATCTTAGATCAAATATCATTGATTAAGATTTGTAGGAACGGAAAGATGTATTGTATGTCATGGGGTGATGATAGAACCCTCACAATATGCTTGTCATGAGCTCAAGGTAATGTCAATTGAAGTGACATTCCTCAAAAGTCATGAACCTATAATCCCTCAAGGTATGTTTCAAACAAACAATAGAAGAAAATGAAAATCTAGCTCTTTTAGGCCATCATGATGACATTACAATTGAGTGCAAGCCAATGAATCAAAGAGCATTAAGTTATTGATTACATAGTGTACAAGGTATGAAGTAAATATCAAAGATTCAATTGGAATTGGACTTCTAAAACCATGCATGATGCACACAACACAAGTGGTATAACCATAAGCATAAGTTGGTAATGTTCTAATCAACAAAAGTTGCATGAGATTGAGCAAATTAGGGGCTTAGATGAATCAATCATATTGGAATCAAGGCCCTAAATATTCTATAAGGATCGAGTAAGGGAGTGAGAAGTAGATCCTTAAAGAATTGCATGAATGCATTCCTCACCTTACAAACCATGTACAAGGATGCAACAAATAAAGCAAAGATCAAACTCTTAAACCAAAGGGATCAAGATGATCCTTTGAGGTCAAATGTATCTCGAGTCTTAGAAGACTATCCTTGAGGTTATCATTCCCCCTAAACATCAATTAGAAACACAAGCTATACAAGAGAAAGGTCTAAGAGCCAATGCATCAACAATCTTAAGAACCATGAAAACTTTGTGCTCAAGGTAGGAACTTAGTGACCAACATGGGATTTCCAATGAATGAAAACATGTCACATATCACAAGAGCACTCAAATGATCATTACATACCCTATGCTTGGCCTTAAATCATATCCACAAGCTTCACAATTGAAGTTGGACCCAATTACACTAGGCAAAGGTATGTTCACTTTTGAAATTCCACAAAAATAAGAAAATGGAAGATAAAATCCAAGTAAAAATGAAATAAGGGACTCAAATCCCTTACAAGTCAGGGACATATCCTTGCCCAAGTTGAAAATCCATGGAATGATCAAAACAAAATTCAAAAAGTCAATACTATCAATATTTATGCTCATATGACCAAATAACAAGAAAAATTAATATAAATTGTAAAAATCAGAAATAAAAAACCTATAAAAATGGGAAATAGTGACTCAACATCCTAAACATGATTAAAAATATTTTTGGCATTTTTAATGTTTAAGGAAAATGGTAAAAACAAATAAAAATGCAAAATGGATAATGCAAATCATATATTTAATGCAAAAATTGACTTAATCATAAAAATGACTAAATTGCAAAATGAAAATCAGAAATACATGAAGTATGATTTAAACGAGCTAGAATATTTTTTATTCATTTTTTATATGCATGAAAGTATTTTTAAATGATTTAAATATGCATGAAATGCAATATAATGCATGAAATTGTTAAAAAATGGAAAAAAATGCAAGAATTCTGAAATGAAATTCAAAAATGCATGAGACATGATTTAAATGGATCAAAATATTTTTTATAGGTTTTTTTCATGCAAGGAAGTATTTTTAAATGATTTAAATATGCATGAATTTATTTAATTGTGAAAAGATGCAAAAATTATCAAATAAAATTCAGAAGCTCAAAATTAATATTATGAAAGATTCAAAATATTTTTTGTGGAATTTTTAACATTGGAAAGTATTTTTTAAGAATTTTTCCATGGAAATGCAATTAATTAAAATCAAAATTTATTTGACTAGTCAAAACAATTAAAAAAAATTGGAAAAAATTCCACAAAATATTTAAAGTCATTTTGAGCCTATGATAGTTTTTTTAGAATTTTTGGATGCAAAATTAATTGATGCAAAATGCTAATTATGAAATAATGAATGAAAATTCAAATAAATGCATGGACCAAGCAGATCGTGCCAACACATCGTCTCCTACCTCCAGGATGCCCTAACCCACGCGTCTTTTTTCAGTTTCATGCAAGAAACTTCTAGCAATCGTATCTCGCTCAATTCTTAACCAAATTAAATGATTCAAAGGTCAAAATAAAGATCTCATGGCAAGCTACAACACACAACTTGTAAAACATCAAATGATCCATCACATCAAGAAATCTGAGTGAGAAAACCACGAAAATCATCCAAAATATGGATTTTCGAACTTTATGCTATGCAATATGCTTCACAAACAGATGAAATTATACATCAAACCTAGTGTTTGGCCAGTAACCACATACATATATCATCATTCATCAAATGGAAATTGATTTGAAGTTTGAATCTTACCTCTTGATTTGGAAAATAAATCCAAATATGCCTCTGGATTTGAAGAGAAAACACCTCACTCTTGCTCTTAGATCTTCAATGGAGCTTAAATGATGAACAGAATCTACTTTAAAACCGAGTTGCAACAATTTCCATGTGAGAAAATTTGAGAAAATGCAGAGGGATTTGGATCTGGAAAAACGAGAGAGAGAGAGAGAGAGAGAGAGAGAGAGAGAGAGAGAGCTAGCTTGTAAATGAAGAGCTTCTAATTTATAATGTGTGAAAATAGAGAGGGTATCTTGGTCCTTTCAATCAAAATCCATTGGATAAAAAAAATGGTAAAAATGGCATCTTTGATATAGCTTGCATTTTGCGCTCATTCTTGCTTGCTTCCATGCGTTTTGATGAGCTGGATCATTAGTGGAGGCTTGGCTCACGTGATAGAATCCTCAAACTTTTCCAAAATGATAAAAAAAAATGCATGGAAAGAGTGTGAGCAAATTATGCTCAAAAGTGTTTAGCTTTTTATGGCAAAGGGAATGTGCTGGCTAGCTACTTCGAATCCCAGCATTGGTGGCTTGAAATAACTTGTAAAACAACTTGGAAAATGCACAAAACACAACTATCCAAAAATCAGCTTTGTGTCACCTTTTTCTTCTTCAAATTTCTCACAAATGGCTCGTGTATTCCTTGGCCTCTTGATACACATCAATAGTTCCTAGCATGAGGATCAAAACAAGCTTTGGTTCACTAAAAATGGAGCAAAAATGAGTGAGATATGATCCTTTAAAGTTGTGTATAAACAAGGCAGAAATCTGGGCACGCACGCGCATCCTAGCTTGCATGGCCATGCATGGTTTCAGCTTCATGACCTCAACTTGTGAGCCTTGTATCTTGATCAATCTTAAACCAAATGATGTGATTCAAAGTTCCATTTAAAGCTCTCATGGCATACTTCAAAATGCACGAAGTGGTTTTCAAAAATTCCATTTAAATCAAAAGATGTAAGCTACAACGTTATGCCCACCACCTGTTTGTGAAAATTACTCAAAGAAATGCCCAGAAACGTGCATGCTTGCCCAGCCTTGGTCAAATTTTGTGCATGAAGCTTCTAACTCAAATATCTCTCAAATGGTGCATTTTTGAGAAATTTTACACATTGGAAATCTTGTAGGATGTTTTCCAAGCTTTCCAGAAATGTATGGTATGCAACCATTGGATAAAAATTGAGAGCGTTATGATGTGTCAAAGTTCCATTGGGTGGACACTTGGAAAAATTTCAAACTTCAAATAACTTCAAGAACAAGTTAACTCCAATTTCTTCAATTTTCTTGATTCAATGATGAATTTGGTCATGAAAAATGAAAATGTGACATTTGAATTGATGGTTGACCAAAAGTCCACTTGGTCAACTCCTGACTTTGACTGATTTTGACCAAAATGACCATTTTGCCCCTTGTGATTAATTAACTTGCTTCTACTCAAAATTGAGCCTCAATATTTCACTCATAGATGTCCAACAACATGTAGAAACAAGTGAAATCAAGTTTGAGTGAAAAATCTGAAGATATCCTGATTTTACTCAAAACCCTAATTTTGTTCCATGTGTTAGGAATGACCAATCAAGCTTCAAAACCTCAAATCTTCTGATGTGCCGAGCAATTCTTTGAACCATGATAATTCATATGATAATAAGAAGATAATGCTCCAAGACAATAACTCATCTAAGCTTCAAACTCCACAGAGGACCAAAACCCTAATTTCATCAGATGAGTGCCACAGATGAATTTTCCACCAATCCTCTTCAAAACTTCAATTCCTGAGGGATCAATGAGACAAATGGAATGTCTTGAGGCATAATACACCATTGTGACTTGAAAGGCCCACAGATATGGCAACTTTAGATTCCCACAGGAGGGCATGCTAACACAATCAACCTCCTTAGCTTGTAGAGGTCTTGAGAACCCAAAGAGCTTGGATCCTATCATGAGATATGAATGCAATGCAATATGATGTTTATGATGAATCATAAGCCTAAATCAAGAGGGTAAATTTTAGGGTGCAACAGCTATCATTAAACAAAACCCATAGCTAACAAAATAAATCCGATAAAGAAGAAAGACAATGATTCTGCAGTAAAAGTTACTCAAACCTCTAAGAGTAAAACGTCTGAAGAAGGTACTTTTGTACTTTCTAAAGTTAAGAGAAAGGAGTTCCAGCTTGACTATATCACTAATAATTTCAAAGCATTTTGATCATGCCCTTCTTTGGATAGATCATACCTAAATTGGCTTTCGAAAATCTAAAAGAAACAATCTCAAGATTGGGAAGACTTAGGTATTCTCGATCTGATTCAAATGTTGAAACTAGGCTTTGGCTATAGCCAACCTTTATTATTAGCATCTTTGTACTCATGGGACAATACTTATAACACATTTCATCTCCCTTGTGGAATGATAACTCCCACATGTTATAATATCGCTGCGATCACTGGACTTTCTCGTATTGGAGAAACTTCTGATCCTAGGGAAGATGAGGAAAACTTTATTGATTCCTATGTTAATAATGCTAGCTTTTCCACTTATATAAACCTTCACACTAACGGAGAAGAAGTATCTGACGTAGAACATATAGCCTTCTTAGCCTTATGGCTATCAAAATATGTTTTTTGTTGTAAATCTCTACAAGTAGCTAGTAGGTTTATAACTCTAGCCAATCAACTTCATCATGGTCGAAAGATATGTTTAAGTGAGTTGCTACTAGTGGGGTTATATGAGAGTTTAGGTTCTGTTGTATCTAAGTTGAAAAACTACAAAGCTGGCACGAATCTGCTCCTTGCTGGCCCTTTTTGGCTTCTCCAACTATGGTTAAACGCCACCTTCGAGTCATCGCTTTGAACCTCTAGAACTATTGATGAAAAAGACCCTGGCATTCTCAATCAAACCATTGAAGGCACCAGACTGTTACAACTGACTCCATATGATGATAGAGAAATTTTCAGCACCTACTTCACCAACTACATGATGTTGTTCTCGAAAAGGCACAAATTCCTTCCTTTGATGGCCCCATTTGCAAATCAAACTCATGGTCCTCGTTGGTTCACCATGCCAATGAAGAAGCTCTCGAGGAGGAAGAAGTCCAAATATATGGCGTGCTTTCTTGTATCCTAGACTTATAATTTCTAGGATTATGCCAGTTAAAAGCCACGTCTGTATGTTGGCATATCAGCCCAACTTTGTATCACGCCAATTTGGGTTATGTCAACTTCTTCCTAAGTCTCTCTTCAATCGAAAGTGAGAAGTCTGCGTAGCAGGAGCAAATTATGTTGTCAAAGATATCACAACTCATCGGGATCTTTATGTCAACTTTACTGACTTCACCCTTACTCCATTCCAACCTACTTTCTACTTAACAAAAGACTTCCATGTTTGGTGGGAGAATAATTATTCGAACAATATGTTTGACACCATTCAAATAAACAAACACCTAACAGAAGAATTTTCCCTTGTGTAGGAACACGTCAAGAAAGGTAGGTTCACATATATCAAAGAAATCCTGGCGTTCCAGAAATACTTTGAAACTGTCTATAATCCCATGAATCTCTATCGAACTGCTTTTGACGAAGCATAAAATTTGGAGGAAAAATTTAAAAAAACAACTTTCAAAATTCAATTTTCCTCCTTTTGTAAAACCTAAAGATAGGTACAGGTTGGCTTTTCGATTTCAACCACCAAGGTTTCCTAACCTACCTACTTCAGAACTGGTTTTAGCCTTTTTTCCCTCCTTACCCAGACTAGTTTATATGTGGGAATACTTTTCACAAATATGAAAATGATGATAAAAAGCCAGCCCAAAGGGTAACATGGGACAAGTGTGATCTAAAAAGCGCGAAGGTGTGGAACCAAAGGATTTCTGGACTATTTTAGTTTCTTTCAATATTATTTTTATTTCGACTGACTAATATCTCTTCTTTTAGCTGTTAAGATAAAAACAGTTAAGAAAGAAAAAATTGCCACCAAAGCAAGTTCGACCAGTACTTCGAAACAACCAACCAACTCTACTAATTATCCTTCCCCAAAACAAGACGATACTTCAGAGAAAAAGAAGACAAAAAAGCTATTACCTTGTTTTTTCCCATCAATCTCCATTTCTACTTTTGCTAAGCATTTCGTCCTATGTCTTCAGACTAGCGGCCTATGTCCTAAATCTCCAAAGAAAAGGAAGCACACAGACCCAACCACTAATTATCACGAATCGAACAAGAACGAGGAGGTTGCTCCCACGACCTCTACACCTAAAAAGAAAAAGAAGAGAAAAAATCTGTTGGTGGTTATCAACCAACATCTCAGCCTGGTGTCGAAATAAAGACTTTCCCTCACCAAACTCAAACTAAGATTGTTCCTCATCAAACTCAATCCTCTGGAAACCTAGTTTGGGAACACATTGGCGGAAATGTTTCGAGCGACAATCCAAAGGTAAATCCAATGCAACCCATTCAAAGTCAAATTAAATGTTTAATTATTCATACTTAATGTTTAATCTACTTGCAGGGTATACCAACCATTCCTTCAAATTCCTCTGCACAACAAGAAATTCTTCCAACTCCTGGCGCCTCTTCACCACAAGGAGATTCTAGTGGTGTTTCTCTGAATAAGGGTTCTTCGACTCTTGCACATCAGCCTAAAATCAAAGAAATTCCTGATGAGCAAGAAAATTCACATCCAACAAAAAGTTCCCCAAAAGGGCATCAACAAACTGGCAAGAGGACTGCCAAAGACAAATTCCCAATGAGGAGAGCCCTAGTGATTCTTCTCCTAAAAGAGTTTGTTTCGTTGAAGAATCAAAGGCAGAAAATGAAGAAGAGTCCATTAATCACTACTTTGAAGAAGACTTTGATGAAGAGTTAGCGCAAGATGAAGGAACGAAAGAAACAGAGAAACTTACGCCTGTTGGTACCTCTCAATTCCAAAGCCAAGATCCCTCAGTCTTAAGTGAAGAAAAGAAAGAGGAACTAAAGAAAAATAACCCCCTTAAATAAATGAAAATGATGTTAGCAAAGAGGGGTTCACCTTGTGGTAAAAGCCAATCTGAGGCTTCAGACCAATCGAACACTGTTGCCCCTCAAGCTTCCTATGATCAACTTCTTCTACAAGTGAAAAAGACCATTGTCGAAGTTGACATATTTGCTTATTTGAAAAAAGACCCTACGACTTACTATGCCATGAATAAAATACTTGGCCAGATACACTTCACTACTTTCCCTACTGAAGTAGGTGAAACGCTCTATGACTTACAGATTTTACTTGATCAAATTAGCAGCGGATACAACAGAGAAAATGATGTTGAATCTAAAATTCGATCTAAGCGTCAAGCTTTAACTTCTGTTTATGATCAGGCTTCTAAATTTTCTCAAGAGGCTGAAGCATTGGAGTTTTCTCAAAAGCAAACAAAGTCTAATTATGATATCCTCACGAGGTCAATTCTTCTACAGGAGTCTCAAATTGAAGGGCTCAAGAAGAAAATTGAAGATGCTCGAAACCAACAGGCCTCCCTCAAAAGTGCTGACACAAAACAACTTGATACGCTTGTCTTGAAGAGTCTTGAACAAATGGAACTTGTTGAAGGCATCAACGGAGAAATAGATACTCTCGAAGGTGTTAAAGGTGCTGCTCAGTGCAAAATGAACCTGTCCAAGCTAAAATTTGCCAAACTGAAGCAAAATTCTCCCTTCTAATTTGATGTGTATTTTTTATAAGACTTCTTGTATTTGATTAGAATGTTGTAATGTTTGGAACAAATCCATTTTGGCAAGTTGTTATTCTCAGTACCATTTTGGCTTAATGCTTATTTTATTTTTGTTACTCTGATATGATTCAAACCTCTTGCAAGCATGGCTTGTACCTTTTCAAGTACTTTCCATTTACTTTTAAGATTCTTCGATCTTCTGCTAATTCTTCAATTTCATAAGCATTATTTGAAAACACTTGTAGAATTCGAAATGGTCCCTCCCAGTGTGGTGACCAATTTCCTAATGACTTATTCTTTTTATAAATTGGTGGTATAACTTTCCAAACTAAATTATTAATTTCAAACAACTTACCTTTAACTCTTTTATTGTATGCTCTGGCTACTCTTTCCTTTTGCCTTCTTAAAACTTCTAAAGCGTGCAACCTTATTTTCACTAAGTCTACCAATTCGTTCATCATCATTTCCCATTAATGTTCAGAAGGAATTTCATCCTGTCTTTGAATTCTTACTGATTGTAAATAAATTTCGACTGTCAAGACTGCGCCATGTCCAAATGTAAGTTTAAAAGGGGTAGTATTAATTGCTTCTTTAGGAGATGTTCAACATGCCCACAAAGCTTGGTCCATAGTTTTATGCCAATTCGTTGGCCTTCGCCCTACATGTTTCTTTATCAAACTTATTATTACCTTATTGGCTGCTTCGACTTGACCATTTGCTTGGGCATACTACGGTGTAGAGGTTAACAACTTGAAACCCATTTCTTGAGAGAATTATTGCATCCTTCGACCCGTAAAAACTAACCCTTGGTCTGTTGTAATACTTTTTGGGATTCCAAATCTATAAATTATTTGCCTCTGTATGAATTCGATGATAGCTTCTTGATCAATGTTTACCAACGACACTGCTTCGATCCATTTTGTGAAATAATCTATTCCCACCAAAATGTATTTTTGACCTTTGGATGAAGCAGGTCAAATTTCTCCAATTAAATCTAACGCCCAGCCCCTGAAAGGCCATGGCTTGATAATATAATGCAATTCGCGTGCAGGAGCATATTGGATGCCCGCATGCACCTGAAATTCTTCACAACCTTTAGCAAACTCTATGTAATCTTTGAGCATAGTGGGCCAATAAATTCCATATCGAAACAATAACCATTTCATCTTATGGCCTACTTGATGTGCCCCACATGCTCCACTGTGTACGCTAGACAAAGCTTAATATGCTTCATTTTCCCCTAGACATTTAAGCAAGATCCCTCATGGGGTTTTCTTAAAAAATTTGTTTCCCATTAAGACATAGGATAACACTCTATACTTAATTTTCCTTTTTGTCTCTATTGAAGGATCTTTCAGATGGTTTATAATTGGACTTCACCAATTTGTATCTGCTAAAACATTGATAGCCAACACTTCAAATTCTTCTCTGTTGGCATATCCTAACTTTGATTTTTCTAAGTCTAACGGGGAAACCTAGTAGCCATTGTTCTTCCTTTTACTTTGATGAGATCCTAAAGCTTTTCTGTTGAAACTTTGTATCCTGAGGCTATTTGAGCCAAGTCATTTGCTTCTTGGTTTTTTATCCTGGGAATGTGTTTAATGTCAACATATTCGAACTTCTTAAACAATCTGTTAGCAATAAAAAAGTACATAATATAGTTTTCTTTTATACACTTGTATTCTTTTTTTATTTTCTTGATTACTAACTCAGAATCTCCTTTAATTTCGACCCTGTCTTCCCCCAATTCCAACAAGGCTTCAAGTCCAGCTATGCGTGCTTCATATGCTGCCTCGTTATTCGAGCAAGGGGGGCCTTCCAACTTATACTTGAATTTTGTTGGAATTCCTTTAGGAGAATATATGAGAATCCCAACTTCACTTCCCTCTTTATGTGTTGATCCATCGAAGAATAACTTCCAAGGATGTAATTCAACATAGTTAAGTGTTGAATCTTCAACTATTGAGTGGTTTACTATGAAATCTGAGACCACTTGACCTTTCATAGCCCTCAAAGGCAGAAAGGCTAAGGAATACTTAGTGAGAGCCAAAGCCCATTTACCAATTCGACTGTGCATAATTGGTTTCGAAAGCATATGTTTAATGACATCAAAATGAGATGAAACATAAATATCAACAGGTTTTATATAATATTTAAGCTTTTTACAGGAGAAATATAAGCATAGACATAACTTTTCTATAGTACTATATCTAGTTTTTGCATTATTTAGTACCCTACTAAGATAATAAATGGCTCTTTCAATTCCATTATCATCTTCTTAGGCTAACATACTACCTATAGTTACATCAGAGGCAGATATGTATGATCTCTTGGGTTTATCCCTAGAGGGTGGTGATAAGATGGGAGGGTGCACCAAGTACTGCTTAATCTTCTCGAATTATTCTTGATGTTCCTCATTCCAGTTGAAAGTTCCTTATTTGAGACGAAGGAGGGGAGAGAAGGCTTGAGTTCAACCACTCAAGTTTGATATAAACCTTCTTAGAAACTTTATCTTGCCCAATAGGGATTGCAATTCTTTCTTTGTTGTTGGCGCCCTTGCCTCCATAATAGCCTTCGTTTTGTTTTTATTTATTTCTATCCCCTTCTTATGGACCACAAAGCCCAGGAAAGCACCAACATGCACAAAGAAGGCACACTTAATAGGATTCATCTTCAAGCCATGTTTTCTCATTCTCTCGAATGATTGGCGAAGGTGATCCAAATGACTTTCATTTGATACAGATTTTATTACTACATCATCAATGTAAACCTGCATAAATGATTCGATGAAGTCATGGAAAATATAATTCATTGCTCTTTGATATGTTGCCTCAACATTTTTTAAACCAAAAGGCACGACTACCCATTCATACGTGCCTATGGCTCTAGGGTATCTAAACGTTGTTTTGGGCACATCATCTTTAGCAATAAAAATATGGTTATACCCAAAATATTCATCTAGCATACTCAGATATTCAAAGCATGCAGATGAATCAATTAGCATTTCTGCCACGGGCATATGGTATTCATCTTTAGAGGTTGTAGCATTTAGATCACGAAAATCTATACAAACTCTTAAAGAACCATTTTTCTTAATAACATGAACTATATTAGGTAACCATTCTACATACCTTGTGGTCCTTATGAAGTTGCAACGAAGGAGCCTTTTGATTTCTGCTTTGATTTTTGAGAATATTTATGGGGAAAACCTTCGAGGCGTTTACTTGATGGGCTTGTTGCCATCCTTGATTACTAACCGTAGTTCGACCAAATTTCTCTTTAGACTAGGCATCTCATCATAATCCCAGGTGAAGCAATCTTTATTTTGTTTTAACATTTTAATCAACTTGTTCTTTAAGCCTGGGTTGAGTTTTGCACTAATGTACGTGACTCTCTTCGTGCTGCCATCTCCTATATCTATCTCTTCGAGGGGGTCATGCGCCAACATCTTCGCGCTTGTTGATATTAGATCTCTTTCGAATCCCATAGGCTCTTCATCATAAATAGCGTCTAACCTCTAGTCTTTTGGTTCCAGAATCTGTCCATCAGGGGATAAAGGTTTAAAGTGTTCCCCAGGACCTGTTGTGTGTAATTTTTTTCTATGGCTTCTATAGCCATATTTATAACTTCGGCTTCTAAAGCCGTCTTCATTTTGTTTTCGGACAAATAAGCCGAAATCTTTTCGAAAAATAAGGACTCAGTCATAACTAGGGTCTTCATCAGACCAGCCTGTTGGCTGTACCCCAGGAACTCCTTCGACATCCTCTTCATCTCCCATTATTTATCTATCCTACTAAAGTCCATTTGGATGTAGGGTGAGAAAGTATAAAGCATTCTTGTTTAGTTCGAACGCCTCTTCTACTGGTTTGCATGGCCCAATATTGGCCAAGTTTCTATCAAAATTTCTACGATCCACATGATTGACTTCAACCATGCAGTAGCTTTGATCTGCTTCAATATTTTCTACAATTCTGTCTTCTCTCCAGATAGAAACTCGCTGGTGCATAGATGAGGGAACTGCTCCAATGCCATGTATCCATTCGTGTCCTAGTAGCAAGTTGTAATTAGATTTGGATGCAATAAACACCAACATAGTTGGCCTTGTTATCGAACCAACTATCAGGTCTACTTGTACCAACCCCAATGTGTGTCCAACTTTCCCTTCATAGTTTGATAATACCATGTTATGTGGCTTGATGTCTGTATCGAACACCCCAATCCTTCTGAGCATGAACTGGGGCATAAGATTCACTATTGAGCCTCCATCTACCAGCACTTTGTTGATTCCTACTTGCTAAACTTTGGCCCTTATTTATAGAGGTTTGAGATGACCCTTCATCCCTTGATCACGCCTCTCGAAGAACGTATTTTGCTCTTCGACCGCATCGTTGTGCATTACGTAGTATCACATAGGTCTGTGCTTCGCCATTTCCACTTCTTCAATTTCTTCAGATTCTTCTATTTCAGTTTCCTAATTATACTCATAGGGGAGCACATACACCATGTTACAATTCACATTGAAAGATGATTCTCCGTCTGACTCAAAATCATCATTTAGCATCTCCTCATCATTCGTTGTGTTTGGCTGAAACTTCTCCACAGTCACTTCCTTTTTTGGAGAAAACAATCTTCTTGTTACTGGTGGCTTGCTCCCAGTCTGTATGGTTGATGTTGGTCGGTTGCTACTAGTTTCGCCTATTTCTTTCGAGGGTGATTTCCTTTATGACTTCTTCATTCGTTGGTGCCTTCTCCACTGAGATATAGACATTGGATTCTTGTCCTTGTAGTTTTCTAGCCTAATGTCTTCCCTTTTTGCAACTTGGAACTGCTTCCTGTACGCCATGGAACTTCTTCCTCCTTCTTCATAACTCTTTCATTTCCCTTTTCCTTTGTCACCCTTTGCTTGAAGCCATCTGTTTGTAGGAATCTCAGCGGACAACTTGAATATGACTCTTCGCCCTGCCCTGGGGTAAGGACTACCAGGCCTCCTTGGTGCGCTTCTTGCGCAAAAATTAGGAGCCACGAGGTTTCCAGTCTGGTGGTTCCAACAAGACACGAAAAGAATTCTTTCGAATGCTTCAGACATCCTTCGATCATATATAACAGCATACCTTAGACACGTCAAACACCCAGTCCCACTCTTGTGGCATCGAACTAGAAAACATAGTAGGTTTTCTTCAGCCCTTGGATAGACTTTGAAAAATTGATCATATTGCCTCCAATTTATTCTCGTTTGAGCATGATGTATCCTTTCGAACTCTGCAGTAATCCTTTGGTTGCAAATGATGCTACATCTTAGACACAACAAAATCTCTCTATTCCTTCTGTGATAGTGAAAAATATAATCACGCAGGCTGATTTCTCTCTTTGGATATCCATATCTCATCTGCTCCCTTTTCCATTTCGAGACATTTCTCCATGTAACATGGTGGGAGAACTGACTTGTTTGTTTTGCGTTTATCGCAAAAGTTGCAAATAGCAAGAGTCTCCACTGACTTTTCTTTTATCCAGTAAAGGAAAGGTAAAAAAAACAGGAAAGACCTTTGTTAGATTCTGAGTACGGGAGGTAATTATGAAAAGGGAAGGTATTAGCACCCTTTCCATCCGTATTTATCTACGGGCTCTTAATTGCTTTAGCTCACTTTTTGAAAACTTGCTTTCGTAATGATTCTTGTATCAATCCTCAAGAATGTATATGAAGTGTTTGAAAATGTTTGTTTGGAAAAATGTAACTTTGTAATGATTCTCGTTGGAATGTATACAAAGTGTTTGTTTGAAAAGTATTTTGAAAATAAGTGTGAGGTGTGAAAAGTGATTTGTTTATTTGGATTGGAGCAAGCAATTTAGAGTCTTATTACCTACTCAGAATGGTCATTTCTTGTTTTTTTTCCTCCTCCTTTAGGACATCACTATCCATACCATTAGTTGGTAGGTAACCGTATCTGTTCGATGTGAAGGAACAATTGTAGGGTCATCGTATGGTCATTGAAGGCAACATGTAAGGATAACTTTAGCAATTCAAAGGGACGATCATCACTTATTTGTAGGCAACATCGAGGGATGAAATCATATATTCGTAGGCAACATCAAGGGTCATCGAGGGACTATGATCTATATATCGAAGGGACTATGATGATGTTATTTGTGAGCTTCTTTTCTAATGGTATCCCTAAGTTTGAGGGACATGACCATTTTATTCGTAAGACAACAAGAGAGGATACCCTAAGGTGTGAGTGGGTGCAAAAGAGTGTGTTTGATTCATATATGTTATCTTGATTGTTAGAGTGATCTAACGGTTGATTTTAAATCTTGTCATCCAATCCTATTAGCCATACATCTAAGCAATATATATCTACAAAAAATAAAGGTGCGGAAAGTAAAAGTGCGGAAAACTAAAGTCCTAAGCTATTACAGGGCTTTGGGGCAAATACATAATAGAGGTGCGGAAAGTAAAATGCGAGAATTTAAATCTACGCTATTACAACAATAACCTTGCAACCTATACATTGATTTCTAGAATTTAGGTGCGAAAAACGATAAATAAATAAAAGAAAAATGTTTTGTGGTTAGTAAAAATATTTGAGGTTAGTAAACATAATTACTAGAAAGAAAAATATTTTTTTGTGAATTTTCTAGATTGATTTTAATTAAGAAAATAAATTAAAAGTTAATTAATGGTCAATTAAACAATTTAATTTAAATAGAGAGAAAAAGAGAATTTTTGGTGTAAAAAATTAAATAAGTAATTTTAAAACCTAATTCTAAAAAGGAAATTACTTTTGTGATTTTTGTTGTACTTTAGAAAAAATATTTAAAAGGAATTAAATTAGAAAAAGAAATTAAAAGAAAATAAGGAAAAATAAGAAAATAAGGGTTTGTGGAACAAAGTGATAAAAATATATACAGACCTGGGGATCAAACCCAGGTCCTTATAGTCACCAACGCGCCTCCCTTGTCAACTGAGCTACATGTGTTAGCTGTTATGGAATAGAAATAATATAATATATAATAAAATAAAGTTTTAAAAATACATTTAAAAAACGCATGCGCCAGGGGTCATCGTCCCCTATTTAAATTCTAGACTTTTACCTATGGACAAATTTCATTGCTATAGGCTTTACCTACGACCTTCATCCGTAACTAAAACTCCTACAAATCACAAAACTCAAAATACGAAATATAAATTAGTTGTAATACCATAGATCGATTGAGTTCGATCTCCTGAACACGACCATGCGCTCATTTTTGTCTAATTTTGGCTGTTTTGTAAAGCCCTAATTCAAAACTATGAACCCTAGCCATGGCGAATTCATATACCTGCATTGAATCTCCAATCAAACTATCCAGAAAGCATCGAAACATCAATACAAACACAAATATATGATCAAATTCAATTAACAACACATGTATATATGAAATCGAAAATTGAAAATATGTATGAAAATCGAAATCGTGTTTTTATGTTTTAGAAGCTTTTGATTTCTTGTAGGGGTCTGGCATGAATCAGAGGACACCGATGAAGCTAATGGTGGCCTTTGAACGAATTGAATTGGAGAAATTCTTGGCCTTCCAGTTGCTTACAAGTCACAGATTTTTTTAGTTTGTCTAGGTTTCTTGGAGGCCAGAATTCATCTTCTGATCATCAGGGTTCAATGTGCATATAGTAGATAGATTTAGGTCAATAATTCTGATCAAGAATCAAGCTTTGAATGCAAATATTTGCCATGATTGGGCATTGGTGCATTGATCACATTTGGGGTTTCGACAGGAGGGTCGAATTCAATTTCTTGAGCTTCAATCATGTCTTGGATCTTGTTCTTCAGGGCCCAACAATTGTTGGTGTTGTGCCCGGGGCTATTGGAGTGGTATGCATACATTGCATTAGGATTGTACTTTGGAGAAGACGTGTTAACATGCTGAGGAGGATCTCTCAAAGTAATCAGCTCTACTTTCAACATGTATTGTAATGCTTGAGACAATGGCATATTGATCTTCGTGAACTGTCTTCTCGGTGCGTTCTGCCTACACGCGTTGTCTTATTGAGGTTGCACTGGTGTGGGATTGGAGATCAAGACTTCCCCCACAAATTGATGGCGATCACCTTTGTCACAGTTCTTCTGACCATACACAACATTGGCTTCTTTCTTCCCACCAAAAGATCTCTTCGGAACATTTGAATATGTTTCGATTTGAATCTTTCCACTCTTGATTCCAACTTCGATATGTTCTCCTATCAATATCAGCTCAGTGAATATGGTTGATGAGTTTCCAAATAAATGATTAAAGAATGGGGCTATCAACGTTCCCATGAACATGTCAACCAATTCTCTATTAGACAAGGGTGGCTGGACTCTGCCTGATAAATCCCTCTATTTCTGGGCGTACTCTTTGAACTTCTCATTGCAGCCCATAGACATACTCTGTAGTTGCATGCGGGTTGGTGCCAATTCAGCATTGTACTTGTACTATTTGTAGAAAGCATCTTCTAACTCATTCCAAGTATGAATGTCAGTATTTTCTAGCTGATAGTACCATTCTAGCTGTGCTCTGGACAGACTCTCTTGAAAGAAATGCATCCACAATCTCTTGTCGGTAGTGTGGAGTTGAATCTTCTGAACATAGGACTTCAGACGAAGCTTCAGACAAAAAATACCACCGTACTTAGAAAAAGTAGGAACTTTGCACTTGCGGGGAATGACCACTCTAGGAACCAGGTTTAAATCATTAAAATTCAATCCTGACATTTTCAGATTTTCCACAGCATTCAGACGGTCTTCAAGTTGCTTATACTTCTCGTTGTTATAAGGATACTGTTCGCTCATATAGTCCTCTCCTTCTTCTTCTTGACACTCACTTAATTTTCGCCGCTCTTCTTTGAGAACTCAAGCTGTACACAGCTTCCGATAATCCATCATCAGCCACTTTCCCAGCTCCTACTCCAACAGTCGTCTGTGCTTCAACCACCATAACAGATTTACCCTTCATTGACCTGGTCACGCGATTGAGTTTTTAGGGGGCCATCAAAATCAACTATCCTTCACAAATATCATGATAACAACTCCACAAATAATGTTAACTAAAAACATCCAAATACATCTACACACGATCTAACTCAAGAGCAAACACATGCAAACTAACCTCGAAACCGGATAATTTCTCCTTCGGGGTGATGTTGCTGCATTTTTTTCTTTTACGCCCTGAATACCAAACGTTTCTTCAACAGTTTCTTTATACCAAGCAACTTTACCTTATTTATTTTCCTCCTACATTGGGTCTGGTCATTTATTTTGGGTTTACTCTTTGAACCCAACTATTTTTTCATGCGAATATTGGCCCAACATTTTTCTCATTATACCCTACCTTTTTGTTGTATATGTGAAACCTTATTTATTAGACTTGGGTGTGGGTCATCCTGCACTTTTCATTTTAAGACTCCTATGGTTTATATGTCATGTACTCCTTAAATATTATTCTGCAACACTATTGCATGTTCCATTAAAAAAATAGAATACACATATTGTCCTACTATCAACATGTATGACTTGGGACATTTTAAATTATTAATAATATTTGTGACATGTGATATTTTTTTTATTATATAACAATATTATAATTCATCACTACATTCCAATACATATTCACTGATGCAATTAAATTTCATTCTTAAATATACCAAAACACTGTTAATTCGCTTACTACTGCTATATTAACAATACAACATTGTTTTCAAAATTACATAATATACATTGCAATACACCCTGCATAATTCTTACTACTGCAGCATATGACAGTTATAACCTTGTGAAAATTATCGAAATATCAAAACATCTTCTTCAACCTTGTGCAACCTGTCCTCATACACACTTCCACCCCCTAATCACATAGACTTTCATTTCCTTCGACGGAGGACAAATAATACTAAAATGGAGCACATCGCCTTCGCATAGGTTCCTTCCGTTGGCAAACTTATTTCAACCGCTTGAGGTATATGTCACCCACGACTCCGACTTTCCCAGGGCAACAGTCATTTTAATTTGACAGTCATGGTACTCATTAAAATCTTCATAATAGAGTTTAATGGAATTGGTAGGCTCCATCAAACATTCTCCCACCACCGCCACTGGAATTTGCTGCATGCACATATACCAATACTCGGTTTTCCACTACCATGGGACTATCTACCAACTTACTCCATTTTTTCACTTTAGACTCTCCATGGATTCCATCCTTTTCACTTATTGGATGACAATATAACAACATAATAATATTGTTACTTTCTTATTACTCACATCAATATAACCAATACTTAAAATACCATGTAATACACACAAAAATTAACATCTTACCTCCTCTTTTAATAACAGCTACCAGATATCATCGAAACTTCATTTTCAGGACCACTACATGTTGCTTCCACTCTATTTTCTACATCAGTTACCAGAACATAGACTTCCTTTGTAACACCCCAATATTTCCGAATATTAAATAATTTGAATTTGAATTATTTATTTGATAAAAATTAAATTATTGGTATTTTGGGGTTATTGGAGTTATTTAATTAAATAAAAGGAAATTGGGTTGTTGGTGTAAAGATTAGAAGGAGGGGGTGTGGAGTAAAAGCCTCTAACACTTTATTTTATTGTTATATTATAATAAAAATGAATAATAAAAGGAAAAAGAGAATTGGGAACTTTTGAAGAAAAACTGATTGTACGTGAAAGAGAGAAGAGGCAGAAGGAAGAGAAGAACCAAGAGTTCAAGGATTCAAGCAATTGACTAAGGTAAGGGGTGATTTTTCTTAGTTATTATGCCTTATAGATTTTGGAAATTATAGGATTGATTGAGTAGATTAGAAATCTCAATTTAGGATTTTCTAGGTTTATGGGTTTAATCCCAAATCCATGAATTTTGATGTTTTGATGCAAGTTAATGTTATGGGATGATTGTATAATGTTATGGTGTGTTATGACTGCATTGAAACCATGTATTAAAACCTGTTTTAGTGTTGTGGTATATTGGATTCGTAAGGATACAAGTTGGATGGAATTGAGATAGTAAGAATGCTATCAAATGCAATTTTCTGCTATAGGAGGTCGTAGGAACCGGTTCCCTGGTGGGAGGAACTGAGTTCCTGGTATAATTTCCAGCAGCGTGGTAATTTTGAGTCGAGGAACTGCTTCCCTGGTGGGAGGAACCGGGTTCCTAGTGTATTTTCCAGGAAAAACCAGATTTTTGAACGTGGAAACCGTTTACCTGCTGGGAGGAACCGAGTTCCCAGTACATTTTTCAGAAGCGTGTTTCACTAATGAGAGTAGGAACCGGGTTCTCCCCAGGAGGTACTGGTTACCACCGTAACTTTTGAAAAATACCAAACTTTGAAAAATCATATCTTTCAAACCGTAAGTCCGTTTTAATCGCCGTTTTGGACAATATTCTTTAAATTAAATAATCTATTTTATGAAATGAAGAAAATAATAATTATTTGGTTTTATTTTGAAAAGTGTTGATTTTTCCGATTTTGCGGATATTACACTTAGTGTACTTGGTGGAAGAAACTAGTATGTTATTGTATTGATGAATTGGATGCAGATTGATGCTTACATGATATCTTCTTGTTGATGTTGTATATTCATGATGGTTTTTGATATCATGTGTTGTTGTTGATGTTGTATATTCATGATGGTTGTTGATATCATGTGTTGTTGTTGATGTTGTATATTGATGATGGTTGTTGATATCATGTGTTGTTGTTGATGTTGTATATTCATGATGGTTGTTGATATCATGTGTTGTTGTGAATGTTGCATGTTGTTGATGTGCATGCATAGGTGGTATCTAATTCCCATTGTGTGGAATTAGTGAGTTGGCCAATATCTGTTGCCGAGTTGGAATGGGCGGTGAGGTTTTATCTATGTCCGAGTTGGAATGGAATAGATGATAATGTTGTGTCTGAGTTGGAATGGAACAATATGTGAATTTATTTCACTGCCGGTACCATATGTATAGAGTCTTGCATCGCATTTTGTACGGATTATAACATGATATGATGGTTTCCAGTGTTATAGTCTTGTTGTTATGTGCGATGTGTATGTATGACTTGTGTTGTGAAATAAACCTGATTATGCGGGATAGGGTGGACTAATAACTTATGAAATTTTGTTGTTTTGATGAATTTATAATGCATTTTAATTATGATGAAGTCTCACCCTTACTTTGATGATTTCAGATTGAAGCTTTAGAAGCTTAGGAGTTGGTGAGGATGGCTGGTAGAGTTATGCTTTTATTTTTATCGCGTGTCGGTGTCATGCTCTGATTTGTAACACTGGGGAACACTTATTTAGAGTCATTAGTAAACTCTATGTTATTTTGAAGTTTATTTAGATAATTGTTTATTTTATCAAGGCATAGACTTTTGAAGTTTTATTGGTTTGAACTTATCCAAGTTTTGAGAATAATTTCGCTGTGTAGAACATGTTATTTCCATGATTAATTGAATTTTGTTCTTCAGTCAAGCATGACATTCTATGGAATTTTATTGTAATCAATTGTGATGCTCTTTTTACCCATGTTAACTCTGAATACATTATAATAATCGCGGGGTATTTAGAATGGTGTTACAATAGTGGTATCAGAGCATAGTCAGTTGTTGTGACCAGTGTGTTAGTGTCATTATCCCTTTTGAATACGACTAGTGCAAGGTAACACTGTCGATACTTTTGTTCTAATGACAATTGTTTTGCGAATTTCTCAAAACAATGGCTGGAAGAGGTAACGGAAGAGATGATGCTACAATTGCTGAGGCCTTGGGGATGCTTGCTGGTGTGCTTGGAGGAAATCAATAGGGGGATGGTATTGATATGAATGGGAGTATGGTTATTGACACTCCTGCGTCGGGTTCAGTGACTACTTCATTTGTGTGTAGGAACTGTCCTATTATAATTTTTGATAGGGACTTCGGTATGGATTTAGTATGCCTACCGTTAGAACAACTTGATATTATCCTTGGAATAAACTGGTTGGAATTCAACCAGGTTCATATCAACTATTTTGACAAGACGGTTAGTTTTCCTAAAGTGGCTAGTGTCGAAGATTTGTCTATGTCCGTTAAGTAGATGAATGTAGCTGTTAATGACGGTGTGATAGTGTTTGTGTTATATTCTTCGATGGAAGCGAAAAGAAAGGCTAAGAGTAATGGATTACCTATTGTGATGAATTTCCAGAATTTTTTTCGGAAGATGTCAGTGAGTTGCCACCTGAGAGAGAAGTGGAATTATCTATAGATTTAATTCCTAGAACTAGTCCGGTGTCAATGGCGCCGTATTGCATGTCGAAATCTGAGTTGGCTAAATTGAAGAAGCAATTGGAAGAACTACTTGAGAAGAAGTTTATTCTTCCGAGTGTTTCGTCGTGGAGTGCTCATGTGTTGTTGGTTAAGAAGAAAGAAGGTTCGATGAGACTGTGTGTTGATTACAGGCATTTGAATAAAGTTACGATCAAGAATCGGTATCCATTGCCGAGGATTGATGATTTGATGGATCAATTGGTTGGATCTTGTGTATTCAGTAAGATTGATCTGAGATCTGGATATCATCATATTCGTGTAAAAGCGGAAGATATTCAGAAGAATTATTTAGAACGAGGTATGGACATTATGAGTATTCTGTTATGCCGTTTGGAGTTACTAATGCACCTGGTGTTTTCATGGAGTATATGAACAGGATATTTCATTTGTATCTTGATAAGTTTGTAGTGGTTTTTATTGATGACATTTTGATCTACTCAAAGAGTGATGAAGAGCATGTAGAACATCTCATAATTGTGTTAGAGTTGTTGAAAGACAAGAAGCTTTCTGCGAAGTTGTCTAAGTGTGAATTCTGGTTGAGTGAAGTAAGCTTTCTTGGTCATGTGATTTCCAAGAATGGTATTGTTGTTGATCCTACGAAGGTAGAAGCGGTATCTCAGTGGGAAGCGCCGAAGAATGCTTCTGAAATCTGTAGTTTTCTTGGTCTTGCAGGTTACTATATAAAGTTTGTTGAAGGATTTTCGAAGTTAGCTTTGCCGTTAACTAAGTTGATGAGAAAAGGGCATGTATTTGTATGGGATTCTGAATATGGGAATGGTTTCCAAGATTTGAAGAAGAGATTGACTAGTGCACCAATTTTGATATTGTCGAATCCGGCGAAATCTTTTATTGTGTACTATTATGCTTCACTGATGGGTTTAGGTGGTGTTTTGATGCAGAATAAGCATGTAGTAGCTTATGCTTCAAGACAGTTGAAGATTCATGAAAGGAATTATCCGACTCGTGATTTGGAATTGGCAGTTTTAGTGTTTTTTTTGAAATTGTGGAGGCATTATTTGTATGGTTCTCGATTTGAGGTATTCACCGATCATAAGAGTCTGAAATATCTCTTTGATCAGAAAGAGCTCAATATGAGGAAGAAAAGATGGCTAGAATTTCTGAAGGATTATGATTTTGGTTTGAATTACCATTCGGGTAAGGCAAACGTTGTTGCAGATGCGTTGAGTAGGAAGTCGTTGCATATGTCTATGTTGATGGTGCGTGAATTAGATTTGGTTGAGCAGTTCAGATATTTGAGTCTAGTATGTGAGAATACTCCTAATATTGTTAAGTTGGGTATGTTGAAGTTGACTAGTGGAATTCTTGATGAGATTTGAATCGGATAGAAGTTTGATGTTGGTTTAGTTGATAAATTGATGTTGATTAACCAAGGTCAAGGAGGTGAATTCCGAATTGACGAGAATGGTGTTATGAGATTTGGCGATAGAGTTTGTGTTCTGGATATTGCTGAGATTAAGAAAAGTATTCTATAGGAAGGACATTGTAGTGGGTTGAGTATTCATCCTGGTGCTACAAAGATGTATCATGATTTGAAGAGGTTGTTTTGGTGGCCTGGAATGAAGAAAGAAATTGATGAGTTTGTCTATGCTTGTCTGATTTGTTAGAAGTCAAAGATCGAACATCAGAAACCGTCAGAATTGATGGAATTGTTGTTTGTTCCGGATTGGAAATGGGATGGCATTTCTATGGATTTTGTGTCTGGTCTGTCGAGGACAGCTAAGAATTTTGATGCTATTTGGGTTTCCGTGGACAGGTTGACGAAATCTGCTCACTTTATACCGATGAGAATGGATTATCCGATGAGAAATTGGCTCAGTTGTATGTTGAGAAGATTGTAAGTTTGCACGGTATTCCTGCTAGTATTGTGTTAGATAGAGATTCGAGTTTTACGTCTAAGTTTTGGATAGGATTGCAAGAAGCCTTGGGTACTAAGTTGAGGTTGAGTTCTGCTTATCATCCGTAGATAGATGGTCAGACAGAGAGAATGATTCAGTCGTTAGAAGACTTGTTGCGGGCTTGTGTATTAGAGAAAGGTGGAGTTTGGGATAGTTACTTACCTTTGATTGAGTTTACCTACAACAATAGTTTTCATTCGAGTATTGGTATGGCTCTGCTTGAGGCATTGTATGGTAGGAGGTGTAGAACACCGTTGTGTTGGTACGAATCTGGAGAAACTACAATGATTGGGCCAGAGATTGTTAAACAGACTTCCCAGAAGATTAAGATGATTCAAGAGAATATGAGAGCTTCTCAGAGTCGTCACAAGAGTTATCATGATAAGAGAAGGAAGGATCTCGAGTTTAGTGAAGGAGATCATGTGTTTGTGCGAGTTACTCCGACGATTGGTATTGGTTGAGCTTTGAAGTCGAAGAAGTTAACTCTACGTTTTATTGGTCTGTTTCAAATTATGAAGAAGGTTGGAAAAGTTGCTTATCAGATTTCTTTACCGCCGTCACTTGCGAATTTTCATGATGTATTCCATGTATCTTAGTTGAGGAAGTACATTGCTGATTCATCTCATGAGATTCAGGTAGATGATATACAGGTGCGAGATAATCTGACTGTTGAAACATTGCCTATGAGGATTGAGGATCGGAAGTTGAAGCAATTGCAGGGTAAAGAGATAGCTCTGGTGAAAGTAGCTTAGGCAGGACCAGCTGGTGGTAATGTTACTTGGGAATTGGAGAGCCAGATGAAGGACTCTTACCCGAAACTTTTCGTCTAAGGTATGTTTTCGAGGACGAAAACTCTTTTAGTGGAGGAGAGTTGTAACACCCCAATATTCCCGATTATTAAATAATTTGAATTTTAATTATTTATTTGATTAAAAATTAAATTATTGGTATTTTGGGATTATTGGAGTTATTTAATTAAATAAAAGGAAATTGGGTTGTTGGTGTAAAGAATAGAAGGAGGGTGTGTGTGGGGTAAAAGCCTCTAACAGTTTATTTTATTGTTATATTATAATAAAAAGGAATAATAAAAGGAAAAGAAGAATTGGGAACTTTTGGAGAAAAACTGATCGTACGTGAAAGAGAGAACAGGCAAAAGGAAGAGAAGAACCAAGAGTTCAAGAATTCAAGCCACTGACTAAGGTAAGGGGTGATTTCTCTTAGTTATTATGCCTTATAGATTTTGGGAATGATAGGATTGATTGAGTAGTCTAGAAATCCCAATTTAGGATTTTCTAGGTTTATGAGTTTAATCCCAAATCCATGAATTTTGATGTTTTGATGCAAGTTAATGTTATAGGATGATTGCATAATGTTATGGTGTGTTATGACTGCATTGAAACCTGTTTTGGTGTTATGGTATATTGGATTCGTAAAGATATAAGTTGGATGGAATTGGGATAGTAAGAATGTTGTCAAATGCAATTTTCTGCTACAGGAGGTCGTAGGAACCGGTTCCCTGGTGGGAGGAACCGAGTTCCTGGTATAATTTCCAGCAGTGTGGTAATTTTGAGTCTGAGGAACCGGTTCCCTGGTGGGAGGAACCGACTTCCTAGTGTATAAATTGCTTTATAAATTGCTTTTTGTGTGTGTGTTTGAAAAATGTTTTTGGAAAGGCATTTCACTTTGACTCCATAATGATTCTCGCTGGAATGTATACGAAGTGTTTGGAAATGTTTTGTTTTGGAAAAGTGTTTAACTTTGTAATGATTCACGCTGGAATGTATACAAAGTGTTTTGAAAAGTTTTTGAAAAGTGTGAGGTGTAAAAAGTATTTTGATAGTTTTGAGCAAGCAAAAGAGACTTATTACCTACTCAGAATGGTCGTTTCCATGTTATTTTGCTTTCCTTTAGGGTAGCGCTATCCGTACCATTAGTTGGTAGGTAACTCTATTCGTTGGATGTAAAAGGGACATTCGAAGGGACATTGGATGATCATAGAAGGAAACTTGTAGGGATACCTTAGCATATTCGTAGGGACGATCATCACTTTTCGTAGGCAACAACCGAGGGACGAGATCATATATTTGTAGGCAACATAGAGGGTCATCGAGGGACTATGATCTTTAATTCGAAGGGACTATGATGATGTGTTTGTAGGCAACTGTGCTAATGGTATCCCTACGTTCGAGGGACATGACCATGTATTCGAAAGGCAACAAGAGAGGATACCCTAAGGTGGGTGCATGTGTGAAAAGTGTGTTGTATTCAGATATTTATCTTGTATTTAGAAGTGATCTATGTTGTTTTTAATCTTGTCATACACGCCTAGTTACTAGCAGTTAAATATGTGCGGAAAGTAAATCCTACGCTATTACATGGCTTTGGGGCAGATACATAATAAAGTTGCGGAAAGTAAAGTGCGGAAATGTAAAGGTGCGGAAAGTAAATCCTACGCTATTACAAAAATAACCTTGCGACCTATACATCGATTTCTAATATTTAAATGCGAAGTAAAAGAAATAAATTGCAAGAAAAATGTCTAATTATAAAATAAAATATCTAAACCCTAATTGCAAAGGAAAAATATTTTTGGTATTTTTGAAGATTGATTTTAATGTAAAAATCCTAATTCTAGGTTAATTATTAATTAATTATGAAAAATAATTTAAATTGTGAGAAAAATAAATTATTTTTATGTCAAAAATTAATTAAATATTTAATTAACCTAGATCTGAAATTAATATGTTTTTTTTGTGATTTTTGAAAATAGTTTTAATTAATTTTGAAAGGAAATTAAATAAAAGAAAAAAAAGAAAAAATGTTAGAAGAGGTTAAAGAGGAAAAGTGGTAAAAAAAAATTGGATTTGGTCCCTGCAAGGCTTGAACTCGTGACCTGGAGGTCATGGGTTCAAAACTTTACCATTAGACCACACTGCACGTGGTGTTGGTATGCTAGCCTCAGAGATATATGTGTGATACCTGCATGAAAATCAGAATTTATAAAAAAAGGAGCAAAATGTGGGGTTCGAACCCGCGACCTTAGAGGGGGCAAGGGACTAGCACGCACATGTTGAACCATTGGGGCGGTGATACATCTGTGTATCAAAGTGAAACAATAAATATATGTGTGATAACTATTTCTGATTTCTGATTTTTTAACAAAACACACGCGTGGGATCCAGGACTATCATGTAAGCCAATCAGATGGAGGAATAGCGCCACGCCTGCACTTGAAACCCTTGACTCAGGTCAGCACCACCATGGACGGTGGTTCGGCCTTCTTCTTTGATTAAGCAAAACTGCAACCTGCGAAAATTGATCAAAAAATGAAAACAAAGAGCCCATATAGTATATTTGGGACCTTGCGAACTCAATGGTACAATTATTATGGTCTGAAAGTGGCTGCATAAGGGAGTACGAAGCTTCATCGCTTTTATGCCCTAACAATGGCAATTTATGATTTGGACGTTAAAGCTTGCAAACGATGAGTTAAACCTGCTCTAAGTAAACTCAGGAACATATTAGCATGGTTAGTTTGGATCAAAACACAATACAAAGCAGAATACGAATTCATGAAAAATGCAAACAGAGGCGTATGTATGGCATGATTTAACATGTTATAACCATGGATAATGATCCATTCTTACTCTATATTACCTTAGGATCACGATGGAGTGCTTGAAACTGATTGAAAGAGGCTGGAAATTGGAATCCGAGTTTGCAAGTTTTCTTGAATTTTTGAGAGTTTTAGGGTTCTTTGTGGAGGCAAGGATTCGTGGTCCTTTGTGTATGATCTTGTGAGGTATTTATAAGAGAGTAGAATTAGGTCAACAAAGGAGAAAATATCTTGCATTGATTAAGATATAATTCTATGAAAATAAAAACCAAATATTGTCTTTTTTGGTCTCTAATCTTGCCTATCAATTCTTGCACGAATTTTACAGCTAGCATGGGCTTCCTTAGTCCTCAAGATGCTTGGAAAATAAGCCCAACATGTATTATCAATTACCTTTGCATTTTATTTAATTAATTTTGAATTTAATTCAAAAATAAATTAAATAAAAAGATAGGAGGCGTGCGCTTGAGTTTCCAGGCCATGGATGATGTCAAGATTAAGTTTGGATCATAAAATCTTAGGCCCATTTTAAAAATATTTGCATTTGCTAGGTATTTTCCTTTGTGCACCTCCTCAAAAACGTCAAATTTGCACAATTTGTATCTTGCTAAATTTTTATCATTTTTGAGTGTTCTTGGAATCTTTAGAAATCTTAAGATGTCCTCTAAACACTTCTTTTGGTTTCATATTAATTGAAGTTTCCTTGTTCATGAACACTTCTTTGCAAAAAGATGATTTTTTGTTGACTTTTAAAAGGACCTGTAACGTTTTGATCCATAACTTTCAAATGAAGCATTTTTGGCCAAAGCTTGTGAGACATGAAGTTGTAGAGAATTGAATTCCCTTTAAAATAAGATTTGGTGGAAAACTTTATGATAAAGTATGTGAAAGTTATGTCTGGTCAAAGTTCTGTTGACTTTTATCTAAAAAACCCTAATTTAGAAACTTTGACTTTTGATCAGATCTTGACTTTCCTTGAGGAATTGTGATCAACCCATGATCAAATGATGAATATTACTTCAAAATATTGGTGTTGACCAAAAACTATGAAGTTTGACTGTATGTTGACCACAGTTGACTTTTTGTCCAATACAACTAATTTTTAACCATCTGAGCAACTAGATGAGCAAATTTGACTTGTAAGGCTTGAAACTTGACATAGTGATCCATTGAAACATGTGATGAGGTATGATGACCACTTGGAGCATTGGAAATCCATTTTGATTTGAGAGGAGCAAAATGTAACGCCCGTTTTTATTAATAATATACTATATTAATATTTTCGAATTACCGATCGATATTTATTTTGCGACGAGAATATTTGTGTTAATTAATATATTTATTAATTTATCTGACGACGTTCTGTTCGGTCCAGTAAAAATATTATTCGGATCCGATATTTTAATTCCCCGGAATTATTTTAATTGATTGAATTAATTATATTAATGATATATTTGGTTAGGGGTGTGAGGAGTAATTGTTAGAATTTGGTTTTACACCCTTGGTTGCTAGTAAGGAAAACAACCTATGAAACACTTTCCTTGTTTTTCTTTCAAACCTAACACACCAAAACCAAACAAGAGCATGTGAGGAAACTAGTAGAAATAACTTATAAAAGACATTTTTCCTCATTTCTTCCCATGGGAAAAACAAAAGCCAAGAATAGAAACTTGGGAGCTTGAGAGAAAAGTGAGGGTTTTGAGAAGAAGATGAAGAGGAGCAAGAGAGGAGCTTGAAGTTGGGTTTGTAGAATCATCAAGATCAACCAAAGCTTCCATGGTAAGGGGTTTGATTTTCCAATGCTTATAGGTAGAGTTTGATTTGGTATATTTTGGATTTGGGATAAAAATTGATTTTTAGGGTTTATGAGTTGTGTTGAGTGATTTTGATAGAGATTAGAAGAATTGATTTAGGTGTTATTGTTGTTGTTGGATTGTTATTGAATTAGTTAAGAAGAATTAAAATTAGAAAAACTAAATTATATTAAGTTTTGTAAACACACTGTTAGTTTGTAAAGAGAAAAGAAAATGTTGCAGGTTTTATTTTGTAAGTTAGACGTTATGAAACAAGTATGCAAACAAATTGAATTTTGGAAGTTTAATTAAATGAGAATGTTCCATGGGGTCCTTGCCTTTTCCTCATTTGGGACGTGCCCTTGTTGTTTCAAGAGGAGGGAGTTTTTGACACATTACTGTTTCTCTTATTTTTCTTATTTCAGTATGTGGTTTCTACAATGAAAAAAGTTACTGTTTTATTTTATTTTTATAATTTCAATTATTAAATAATTATATTAATTAAATACAATTATGACATAAGTTATTCGATTTAATTTGGAACCCGATTATGTTCTGATTTTTCGATTTCGGTAAATTCGGCGACGGAGCAAGTTGCTCCGAATTCAATGAAAATTGACGTGCTAGCTAAGTTTGACGTGTAGAACGTAGTGGTGAAGTTAGTTTTTCGAAATTGTGAGTTTTTACGAGACGACCCGAAATAGGCCAATTTACGGTAAAATTGAATCGGACGGTGTTTTATTAGATTTAAGGTACGTATGGACAATCCGATTTCGACGTCGACGATTATGAGTAATACCGGTTATTAGGAATTACATTCGCGACGATTATTGACGTTTTGACTAATTTTTCCGTTTTCGGAATTTAGTGAATTAATTGATAACGATGCGGTGTTAATAAACGTAAGTTTTGTGACGGTGTATTTATTAAAGAATACTTGTTGATATGCAATGTGATGATTTAATTGAGGTTGTTAATAAATGCTTCCGATTTGTGAATGCATGACTTTTGATGAATTTATTAGTGATGTTTGCATGATGCAATTATGATGCGATGATATATTTATCTTGTTTTGGATAAATTATGGCGATGTGGGCTTTATGCCAATTTGAATGAGCGAAGATGTTGTTTTTTGGTTGTGTTGTTTTATTGTCGAGTCACATACATTTCATAAGCGAAGAGGGCTCTTATGCAGCGATGATGGCTTTGCCGAGCGAAGATCGGCTTTATGCCAAGTGTCCCTAATTACGGACAAAGCGATGGGTACCACATGCATAACATAGTCGTGTCTCATAGAGTCGGTTATGTTTATGTTTGAGTTGTTTGGCGTTGGGTTTTTATTGATTGATGGATGATATTGAATGGCGATGATATATGATGTGATGATGTTGTGATGATGGGCTTTATGCTAAAAGCGAAGATGGGCTTTAGCCAATTTGTGATGATTTGTTATGTTGCTTATATTACTAGCATTATTTAATGTTGTTGTTGATGTTGTTATTTAAGACTACCGTATTAATTAGCGATGTATTAGCTTGTGATGATTTCGTGGTGACGGAGGGTTATGTGTTGTTGCGACGTTTTATGCCGATGAGGTTATGGTGATATAGTGTAGATTATACACATTAGGATGGCGAGTAAAGTAAGTGAGTTTTGATGATGTGTTGGAATTACACTTATTAATCTATACCCCTTATAATTCCGAAACTATATATATATATATTTTATCATGCCTTTAATTATATATTTTGGAGTATCTCACCCTTTACTTGTTTTGCCGTTACCTATACATTGGTAACGTGCAAGGTTACGAAGACGGAGTCTATAGCTGCTACTAGTCGAGTCGGTGTCACTCTGATACGTAGCACTCGGGGGGAAATATTTATGTCGTCTTGTTGTTGATGTTTTATTATTATTTCTTTTGTGAATAAGAACAATAATTCATAAAAGCATGATTTTGATGAGGAAGTTTAATAAAGGAGATGTTTTGATTTCTATGAATCAATTTAGGTTTTCCTGCGATGCTATGTATCCGAAATTTATACTTTAAAGTAAACTGTTTTAAAGTGAGTTGTTTTTGATGGTGTAACGCCTCAGCATTTAATTTATGAAAATTTAAAATTACTCCGATTTTTGCATATAAAACTTTGGGTAGAATTGGGGTGTTACAATAGTGGTATCAGAGCAGGTCGGTCTGTCGACCAAGTTGTTAGTGTGTTTAACCCTTTTGTATGCGACATGTGTGTGAAACACTGTCGGTACTTGCTTGTTTCTAATTGTTTGTCTGCAGAGATGAGTTAGAAACAAGTGGGGGAGAAGTTTTTACTTCTTGGTGGCACTTGTGGTTTGGAGTTGGAGCCTCAAGCAGTGTTACACTTTAGTAACTTGAAGTGTAAGTTTGAAGATGCTGTTGCAGTTGGTAGAGATGGTTTATGTCACCATCATGATTGTCGGCTGTCTATTGGCAAATTGAGGGACTGATCATCCTTAATCTCTTGTTGATAGTCGTCAGGAATTTTGTTGGTTGGGATAGACTTGTCTTTCCAGCTTAATAGTGTGTGAAGCAGATGTGTTGGCACAAGGTAGTGCATGGTTACTTGAGTTGTGAGCGAATTTGGATTTTAGGGAGAAACAAGATTTTGGCAAGCGAGCTTCTTGTTGTGATTCTTCTGAGGTGTATTGTGAAGATGTAAGTGAATTACCGCAGTAGTGCGAGTGAAGTTTTGATAGATTTAGTTTCTGGACCTAGTTGTGATTCGATGTATCCTTTAGAGATGTTTATTTCTGAGTAAGAATTGAAGAGTCAACTTGAGGAATTGGTTTGAGTAGAGTTTGTTTATTTGAGCGGGTTACCGTGGAGTGCTACCGTTGTGTGGATCGAGAAGAGAAAAGGTTGCCCGAGTTGATGTGTTGTTTGCAGTCAAGGAACGAAGTGGATGTTGAGGACGAGTGTCTACTTCCGAGGATTGATATTTGGATGAATCAGTCATTTGAGTTTTGTGTTTAGTGAGAGTGATGCGATGTCTGGCTGTCTACGGATTAGTGTAAGGGTCGAAGATGCTTAGGCAATGCTTTTCAAGATAGTGTATGGTTCGGGCGAGTATATGCTGATGTCATTAGTGTGACTAATGCGTCAGGTATAATTTTGGGATGTTCGGACAGTACTCTCATGAGTAGCTGTAAGAGTTATTTCGTGTTCATGGATATTAGTTGGTTCATATCAAGTTAAGGAATTGTGGCAAGCATCCGATCTTTGTGGTATCAGTAGTGAAGTTAGATCAGTGCGTGGCGAGTATTCTAAAGATAGAATTTTGAACTGTTGGACGTGAGTGCCTGAAGTAAGCGACTTAGACGGTGATATTTTGGACAGTTCTGTGGAGTTTTATTTTGTATCATGTAGAAGACCTCAAGAAGTATTTCAGAGTTAGAAGTTCTTTTGTTTTGGGATGGTTAGCTTATGAGTTTGATGGAAGATCTTTTTACAAGTTAGTATTAATCGTGGGTATTTTGACTCGAGATGGTTGAGTCGTTTTTTTGGACTTCGCAATGGTAAGCGAATTTGTTTGAGCCAGTGGAAAGTTTAGCGAATGCTTTGATTTTGGTTTTGTTTTGTACTGAAGAACCTTGTGCAGCGTATTGTGATATTTCATTTTGGACTTAAGATGTATTTCGACATAGAGTTGGAAAAGTGTATTGCTACCTTGGAACGATTTGATTTTCATAAGGAAAAATTGTCGGACGCATGAGTTAGAGTTTGATGCGGTTGTGCTCATTTCAAATTTTAGAAGTGCAGATGTTAACGACGAGGGGATTGGAATTGTTGAAGACAATTCAAGTTTGAGTGCAATCTATAAAGAGACTTCATCTGGTGTTGAGTTTAGTATGTTGATATCGCGGTTAACCCAAGATTATCTGATTTGGGAATTGTTATTTTGAATAATGTTGCATAGTTGTTTTGGGACGCTTGTTGAGATTAAGCTCAGAAGGTTGTTAAGGATTTGTTCACTACTAACATATGGATTTCGTTGAATACTAATAGCCGTGGTGGATTATTGGTTCGTGACTAAGATAAGTCTTGAGGGTAAGGAATTTTGTGATGGGTTGGTAACCACAGGTACCTTAAGATGATTGATGTTTTATAAAGGAGAATGTTATATCTATGACTGAAGTTGGTCGCGACGGTGTTCATGTTGGATTCCGTAAAGTTTAGGTTATGGTTCTAAGTCCAACCTGTGTTGTGATTATAGGGGTAGAAGATGACGTTGAGGAGTAGAGTTCTTGAGAGAGTGTTGTGACTGAGTTACCACTTGGGACGATGGAAAGTTATGAAAGGTGTTTCGAATGAGAAGCCGGTGTATTGATTGTTGCGACGATGCGAGGATGGCGATTACTTAATGCAATTTTGGGAATTGAATTTTTAAAAGGGACGACTTCGTTGAAGTCAAGTGTATACGTTGAAGTTTCACAAGTGAAATATTTGGACAATATTTGAAAAGGTCAAACTATGTCATGTATTTAGAGGACCAATGGACGTTGATCAATCGAGAATGAAAGAGTGATTCTTCGAGTTGATGAAGTTGATGTTGCGAGGTGTCTTGATGGGTGTACGCGTTGAACATATCCACTTGAGTGATTATGAAGTTGAGGATTTAACCAAGTTGTTTTACGGTTGGCATCCTATGCATTAAGGTGGCACAACATGGTTTAGATATCAAGCATTGATTGTTAGCGAGTATGCGAGATTGTTGGTTTTGGACTAGTGAGTTATAGTCGCAAGTCGTCTGTTTAAGCCCTTGGATGAGTGGCGTATCTCAGTTTGATTATGTTTGTATAACTTGTTGTTTTCAAGGGTGGTACGTGGGTAATCTACAAGGATGATGTAAATATACTGATCAAATGTATAAAATATACTGACTAAATATACAAAAGAAATGTGCTTGGAATTAAACTTGGGTTCAAATGCAGAGATAAAGAGTTTCTGAAAGTATAAAAGTTTCTGGAAATATAAAGTGTTTAAAGGCAAGTAAAATAGGGACATGAAAGGAAATCGAAGGATTCTAAGAGTAAAAGTGCAGTAAAAGTGAAAGAAATGTAAAAAGACTTGTATTTAAATTGTAAAAGATCATGATGTTCAGTACGTACATTTTGTCTTTTTGACTCGTTTCCTTTCAATTACGGTATTTTGAGTGCTTAAGATTTTTAGTACACGAATTGAACACACCAAATTTAACATAAAAACACCCATTTATAGTGTTTTGACCCTAACGGTCCTACTCTAAAATCACGCCACGTTCGGAGCATGCAAGCTTCCTTCGTTTACTGACTTCCACGCGTCTTCTAAGAATGGCGCTCTTATTTTGAAATTCGAATCCTGTATCATTTGAAATTTGAATTTTGTATCAATCCTTTCAATTTCGAATTAATCTTCTTCCTGGACCATTTCCAATACTGGTACCTTCGTCCAAAGGAGCTTCTTTTATATTTTAAACGCTAAGATCTCAAAATCGAACCCACCATCTGTTGCTGGAAATCGAAAGCTTCCTTTAGAATAAAGGCTCTATATTTCTCACCAATATTCACCATTGAAATTAACCTTCTCTTCTATGCTGATTCGAAATATTGTTTTGATATTCCAATTACTCTTTAATCGAAATTGCCAGCTAACAAATTGCCCCTCAAGAACATGTATTTCGATAGATATAAAGAAATACTTGTTTTTGACTAACTTATGCAATTTCGAAATCATCAACACTCATGATGACTACACTGCACACGACGTCAATGTAAGTGTCCAACTTCCTGCAAAACGTCCAATCAGCATACCTAAACGTGAAATCACAGCAGTTATGGCTAATAATTAGCAAAAAACGTCACTTCCCTAGGAAGTTGAAAAATACACCTTTTCGTCTTTCAATGAAAAAGTTACACGTGGCCCACCTTTTTCCAAAGGTCAAAAACTCCTAAACCGTTGAAGAAGGCTATAAAAGCACTTCATCTTCTCCATTTCAAACTTTTCAAGAACTCTCTCAACCTTCAAGCAATCCAACTTTCTTATTTCCAGAAAAAACCTTTGATTTCCAACAATGTCTTCTCCTTCAGCACCAGCTCATTCATCCAAGAAATCTGGAAAATCCAAACAAGTCTCTTCTTCTAACTTCAAGCCAACAAGCAAGATCATCAACCTTGATAATCAGGAGTTCATCTCAACTCCCAAACTCACTCCAGAACAGAAAGCCATTTATGCTTCTCAGGTAATCATCCCTACCATTGTTCTTGATAAAACCCTAGGGGTTATGGGTCTTTTGATCTCTACCGAACGTTTAGAAAAGACAAAGGGATTTTTTCCCGCCTATTCTGAAACAAAACCCATTGTTAATAAGTTTGTTCCTTCAAAACCTAAAGAAGATGATTCTGCTGTTAAATTATCAAAAACCCTAGAGAAAACTGAAACGTCAAAACCCAGTAGAGACGTTTTTAACATGGACTACGTCACTGGAAATTTTAAGCCCTTTCGTTCGTGTCCTTCATCAGACCAATTATATCAAGACTGGATTTCGAAAATTGAGAATAAGAAATCCCAGGAATGGGAAAACATAGGCATCCTTAACCTAATTCGAATGTCGAAATTAGGATTTAGTTATAGCCAACCCTTTCTGCTGGCTTCTTTATATTTTGGGGATAGCACATATAACACCTTTCACCTTCCTTGTGGGATGCTGACACCCACTTTTTTCGACATCGCGGCCATTACTGGACATTCTCCTATTGGAGAAACTTTCGACCAAAATGAGGATGCAGACAACCTAATGATTTCGACATTAAGAATGCCAGCTTCTCCAAGTACATTAACTTCTACCATTCTCTTGAAGAAGAGGTTTCAGAGGTTGAACACATAGCTTCTCTGGCACTATGGCTATCGAAGTACATCTTTTGCAGCAAATCTTTACAAGTTGCAAGTAGATTTATTACTCTGGCAAACCAACTCCACCATGGTTGAAGGGTATGCATTAGCGAATTACTGCTAACAAGCTTATATGAAAGCATAGGTGCTGCAGTTTCAAAATTGAAGACTTACGAAGATGGCACCAACCTACTTCTTGCTGGACCCTTCTGGCTTTTGCAACTTTGGTTAAATGCTACCTTCGAACCATCTCTTTCTACCTTTGGGGTAATCAACGAAGAACACCCTGATGTTGTGAACCGCAGCATTGAGGTACCAGATTACTAAAATTAACCCCAAACGACGAAAGAGAGAATTTCAAAACATGTTTTGTTAATTATATGATGATTTTCTCCAAGAAACACAAGTTCGATCCCTCAATGGCTCCCTTTGCCAATCGAAACTGTGGGCCAACCTGGTTTACCATGCCCCTCAAGCAAGCCATCAAAGAAAAAGTAATCAGGGACATTTGGTGTACCTTCCTAAACCCCAGGCTTATCATTTCTAGAATCACACCTATAAAGAGTCAAGCGTGTATTCTTGCCTACCAGCCCAATTTCGTGGCCCGTCAATTAGGATTGTGCCAAATCTTGCCTGAGCCTCTCTTCAACAAGAAAAGAGATATAAGTTTAGCAGGGGTACCTTACTCCTTCAAGGAAATCGAAACCCTTCAGAAACAATATACTGACTTCGCTGACTTTACGCTTGTCTTCTTTACTCCTTCATTCTATAAAACAAAAGATTTCTATACGTGGTGGATGAACTATTATTCGAACAATATGTTCAGCACCATCCATATTCAACAACAACTGACAACGGCTTTTTCTCTTGTACAGGAGAACGTCAAAAAAGGTAGACTTACTCATGTCAAGGAAATTCGAGCCTTTCAAATATATTTTGAAATTGTCTATAATCCTATGGATATACATCGAACTGTCTGCGACGCAGCAAAAACTTTGAAAGAAAAATTTGAAAAACAACTTTCAAAGATTCGATGTCCTCCTTATGTAAAACCTGAAGATATGTATTGGCGGGATTTTAAACATCAGCCACCTAAATTTCCAAATCTACCTACTTCAGAGCTGGCTTTGGCCTTTTTTCCACCATATCCTGGATGGTTGGTTTATAGGGACATTTTTCATAGCTACGAAAATGATGCCAAAAAACCTACCCAAAGGGTAACGTGGGCCAAACATGATTTATACAATTTCAGGGGGCACCTTCGCTATGACTTGTCAGCCATGTCTATCACGTCTCGAGGGAGGGTGGGCGAAGAAAATCGAGTTCCTTATTTCTCTAAACTTTGTCTTAGACTTAACTGTTTTGAATTATTTTCAGCTGTTGATCTAAAATCTTTGAAGAAAGATAAAGTGGTGCCCAAGGTAGGCTCAACTTCGACTTCGAAGGCGCCAATAACCACCACTGAAAATCCCCCTCTTGAAGAAGATGACACTCCAAAGAAGAAGAAGAAAAAGGCAACACTTCCCTGATTCCTTTCTTACTGTCGAAATTACTTTTAAATTGACTAATTATCTTTTCCATGTCTCCAGGCAAGTGGATTGCCTCCCAAGGCTCCTAAGAAACGGGGACGTGATGGTGCCCACTCAGAGAGTGAATCAGAGAAGGATGAAGACGTTTCTCCTCTCAAACGAAAGAATAAGAAGAAAACCAAGAAGTCTGGTGAAGACTCTCAATCCATCAATCCTAGTGACAACGAAATTCCTGCAACCGCTCCCAAATCCAAATCCAAATCCAAAGGTCCTTCGAAATCTCAATCTTCGAAGAATATAGTTTCATAACGCATTGGCAGCAATGCAACTTCTAATGAGCAAAAGGTAAATCTTACTTTAATGTTTTTCTTGATAAATTATGTGACATTCTTTTATGCTGACTCTTTATTTCTGCGCAGAGTGTTCCTTTTGCTCCTGCTGATCTTCCCATCATCCAAAGCCAAAAATCTGCAGCCTCTCTTCATCCAGAAGGTTTAAATGAAGCTGTTTTAAATAAAGTTTCATCCACTGCAGCTACCCCTACGTGGACCGTCGAAGCCTTGCAACAACAAGCAACTTCGCCTCCATTGGATGAAGTTTCAGATCAACAGGCAACCTCCCCTCCATTAGCAGAGGGCCTTGAAGCTGATGAGCCATACACGGGAATCGAAACTCCCATCATTGACATTCCCAGTGCTTCTTCTCCCAAAAGGGTGCATTTTGCTAACCTATCTGAAGAGGAAAGTGAAGCACATACTGTGAGTCACTACTTCGCAGATGGTGATGAAGATGAGGTGATGCAAGAAGCGGTAGAGGTTCTCGTTCCTGCTGGAACTGTTTCCACCAAACAACCAGATCCTCCAATTCTGTCTGAGGAACAAAAAGAAGAAATGAAGAGAAGCAATCCCCCTAAAATACATTAAATTAATGCTAGCCCAACGAGATTCTTCGTCTTCAAGCAAAAATCAATCTGAGGGTTCGAGCCAAACGAAAGAAGATGCCCCTCTTACTTCTCTTGACCAACTTCTTCAGCAAGTCAACAAAACGATCCTTGGGGTTGATATCTTCACTACTCTGAAAGACGACCCTACAGCCTACTATTCGATGAAAAAGTTGCTTTCTCAAATAGATCTCAGCATCTGTCCATCTGAAGTAGGTGAAACCATATATGACCTACAAATCTTACTTAATGAGGTTAGCAGTGCATATATTAGGGTGCATGATGTTGAAGCTAAGATTCGAACCAAACAAGAGGCTTTATCCAAAGCCTATGATCAGACTTCGAAACTTTCTGAGGAAGCAGAAGCATTGGAGCTTGATAAAACCTAGGACAAAGATAAACATGATGTTTTGGCTCGATCAATTTTGTCTTGTGAATCGCAGATTGAAGAACTCATGAAGAAAATTGAGGGTGCTCAAAATGAACAGGCAGCTTTGAAGTTTGTTGATGACCGAGAACTAAAAAATCTTGTCACCCAAAGTCTTCAACAGATGGAGGTAGCTGAAGGAATAAATGAAGAGATTAAGGGGCTCGAAAACGTCAGAAATGCCACTCAATGTAAGATCAACCTATGCAAGAGCAAATTTTCCAAGTTAAAACGAGACGCTCCTTTTACCTCTTTTCATTGTTAAGGATTCTTACTATGTATTTTTATAATTCGAACATAACCATTTTGGCACTTATGTAATACCATGTTGGCTTTACTATTCATCCTGCTTTAACTATTCTGAAGTAATTCGAATCTCTTGCAAGTATGGTTTATACCTTTTTAAGTATTTCCCATTTACCTTTAAGATTCTTCTATCTTCTGCTAATTCCTCTATTTCATATGCATTATTCGAAAATGTTTTCAAAACACGAAAGGGTCCCTCCCAATGGGGTGTCCATTTACCTAAGAATCTATTCTTTTTATCCATAGGTAAAATAACTTTCCATACCAGATCATCAGTTGAGAATACCTTGTTTTTAACTCTCTTGTTATGCATACAGCGACTCTTTCTTTCTGTCTCCTCATAACTTCTAAAGCATGTAGCCTATCCTCATCTACATCTACTAATTCATTCATCATCATTTCCCAATATTGGTCAACTGGTATTTCGTTTTGTCTTTGGATTCTGACTGACTGTAAATGTATTTCGACTGGCAACACTGCGTCGTGCCCAAATGTAGGTCGAAATAGAGTAGTATTTGTTTCCTCTTTAGGAGATGTTCGACATGCCCACAAATCTTGGTCCAAAGTTTTGTGCCAATTCTTTGGCTTTCGCCCTACATGTTTCTTTATCAATCCTATAATGACTTTATTGGTTGCTTCCACTTGACCATTTGCTTGGGCATAATAAGGCGTTGACGTGAGTAACTTAAATCCCATTTCTTGGGCAAATTCTTGCATTTTTCTCCTCGTGAAGACTGAACCCTGATCTGTTGTGATACTTTCTAGTATCCCAAATCTGTAAATTATTTGCTTCTGGATAAATTCTATAATAGCTTCTTGATCAACATTCACCAGAGGAATTGCTTCGACCCATTTTGTGAAATAGTATATACCCACAAGAATATATCTCTGTCCTTTGGATGATGTTGGTCGAATTTCACCAATTAGATCTAATGCCCATCCTCTAAAAGGCCAAGGCTTAATAATTGAATGTAATTCGCTTGCAGGAGCATGTTGAATGCCTGCATGAATTTGGCATTCTTCGCATCCTTTAGCACATTCTATGCAATCTTTGAGCATAGTGGGCCAATACATTCCATATCGAAACAACAACCACTTCATTTTGTGACCTGCTTGATGTGCCCCACATGCCCCACTGTGCACACTGGACAAAGCTAGATACGCTTCGTTTTCTCCTAAACATTTGAGTAAGATTCCTTCTGGGGTTTTCTTAAAAAGTTCATTTCCTAATAGCACATAAGACAATGCTCTGTATTTAATCTTTTTATCTGTACTTACTGAAGGTTCTTTCAAGTAATTTATTATGGGACTTCGCCAATCTGTATCCGCCAAAGCATCTACACTTAATACTTCGAATTCTTTCTGACTTGCACAGCCAAGTTTCGAATTTTCTAAGTCTAATGGTGACAACTTAGTAGCCATTATTCTACCTCTTGACTCTATGAGATATTGGAGTTTTTCTTTGGATGTCCTATATCCTGAGGCTATTTGAGCCAAGTCATTTGCTTCTTGATTATCAATTCTGGGAATATGTTTTATATCCACATATTCAAATTTCTTTAGTAATCTGTTAGCGATAACAAAATACATGATCAAATTTTCTTTGATACATTTGTATTCTTTGGTTATTTTTTTATGACCAACTCTGAATCTCCTCTAATTTCGACTCTGGTTGCCCCCAATTCCAACAAAGCTTCAAGTCCAGCAATCAATGCTTCATACTCAGCTTCATTGTTCGAACAGGGAGGGCCTTCCTACTTGTACTTGAATTTTGTTGGAATTCCTTCAGGAGAAATAATAAGTACTCCAACCCCACAACCATTTTTATGTGTGGATCCATCGAAGGATAATTTCCATGGCTGGATCTCAACATAATCTAATGTGAAGTCTTCACTCACAGAGTGATCAACTATAAAATCTGAAACAACTTGTCCTTTCATAGCCTGTAAAGGCTTGAAGGCCAAATTGTACTCAGTGAGCGCTAAAGCCCATTTACCAATCCTGCTGTGCATGATTGGTTTCGACAGCATATGTTTAATAACATCAAAGTGAGACGAAACATAAACATCAATTGGTTTAATATAATATTTGAGTTTTGTACAAGAGAAATACAGACAGAGACATAGTTTTTCTATACTACTATATCTAATCTCTGCTTTATTTAGGACCCTACTAATATAGTAGATGGCTCTTTCGATGCCATAATCGTTTTCCTGGGCCAACATGCTACCTATAGTTACATTGGAGGCAGAGATATACAGTCTCATTGGCTTATCTTTAGAAGGGGGTGCAAGTATAGGAGGATGCATTAAATAGGCCTTGATTTTCTCGAATGCCTCCTGATGCTGTGTCATCCATTCGAAATTTCCTTGATTTATACAAAGCAGTGGAGAGAAAGCCTGAGTTCGTCCACTCAGATTGGATATAAATCTCCTTAAAAAGTTGATTTTACCCAGCAGAGATTGCAATTCTTTCTTTGTTGATGGAGGTTTCGTCTCTATAATGGCCTTCATTTTGTTCAAGTTAATTTCGATTCCCTTCTTGTGGACCACAAAGCCTAGGAAATCCCCAGCCTGCACAAAGAAAGCACACTTAAGAGGATTCATTTGCAAGCCATGTTTTCTCATTCTTTCGAATGATTGGCTAAGGTGATTTAAATGATCCTCATCCGAAACAGATTTGACTACTATGTCATCTATATAAATCTGCATAAATGATTCAATGAAGTCATGAAAAATAGTGTTCATTGCCCTTTGATATGTTGCCCCAGCATTTTTTAGTCCAAAGGGCATAACTACCCATTCATAAGTGCCTAATGCACCTGGACATCGAAACGCGGTTTTAGGAACATCATCTTCAGCAATGAAGATTTGGTTATACCCAGAGTATCCATCTAACATACTCAGGTATTCGAAACCCGCAGCAAAATCATTCAACATCTCTGCTATAGGCATGGACTATTCATCTTTTGGGGTTGCAGTATTTAAATCCCTAAAGTCTATGCAAATGCGTAAAGAACCATTTTTCTTAATAACAGGTACAATATTAGCAAGCCATTCAACGTACCTTATGGTCCTGATAAACTTGCATCGAAGGAGTCTTTCTACCTCTGCCTTTATTTTCGAAAGGATTGGTGGGGCGAACCGTCTGGGCATCTGCTTGATGGGCTTCTTGCCATCCTTGATTGGAAGCCTATGTTCCACCAGTTCCCTTTTTAAACCAGGCATTTCTTCGTAGTCGGTGCAATCTACATTTAGTTTAAGCATTTCGATCACCTTGCCTTTCAGACTGGGACTGAGTTTCGCACTGATGTACGTAACTCTCTTTTCAACTCCATCCCCAATATCAACCTCCTCTAATGGGTCTTGTGCCAACATTTTAGCATTTGTTGACTCTGGATCCTTTTCGAACCCCAGGGGCTCTTGATCATAGATAACATCTAGCCGTTGATCCATTGGTGCGGAAGTTTGTCCATCACAGGGCAGGGGTGAGTTATTTCCCTCAGGACTTGCTATTTCTTTTTTGTTTTTTTCTTTTTTACCTATGGCTTCGACAACCATGTTTTGTATTTCGGCTTCGAGAGCCGTCTTTTGTTTGTTCTCAGCCAGATAGGCCGAAATCTTTCGATAGTAACTTGATTCAGTCATAACAACCTTCGCTTCCCCAGCCAGTTGGCCGCATCGTCGAAGTTTCTCCTTCTTCCTCAACTTCCTGTCCATCTCACATCAGTTCCCTATCCCATTGAAACCCATTGGGACAAAGAGTTAAAGAATAGTAAGCGTTCTCGTTTGGCTCGAAATATTCCTCAGGTGGGTGGCATGGCCCAATGTTCGCCATGTTTCGATCAAAGTTTCTTTTATCAACATTGTTGATCTCTGTCATATAATAACTTTGGTCTGCTTCTATATTTTCGACGATTCCATCGTCTCTCCACAAGACCAATTTTTGATGCATCGAAGAAGGCACTGCTCTAATTCCATGTATCCATTCACTGCCAAGTAACAAATTATAGTTGGCCTTCGCAGCTATCACCATGAACATTGTTGGTCTTGTGAGGGAACCAACTGTGAGGTTAACCTGTATTACTCCCAAAGTCTTACCAACTATACCTTCATAATTCGAAAGCACCATGTTGTGAGGTCGAACGTCTGAATCTTGCATTCTTATCCTTTTTAGCATGAATCTGGGCATCAAATTAACAGCAGCCCCACCATCAACTAGCACCTTGTTCACCCCATGTTGTTCTACTTTAGCCCTAATGAATAAAGGCTTCAGGTGATTTTTCATTCCTTCGTCTGGCTTCTCAAAGAAAGCATTTTGCTCTTTGACCGCTCCATTGTTCATCACGTAATAACACACTGGCCTGTGTCTGGCCATTTCGTCTTCATCAGTTTCTTCTCCAGCATAAACTTCTATATCTTGATTGTACTCACAAGGCAGCACTGACACTACATTACAGTTAGCATTAAAGAAAGACTCCCCCTCCGATTCGAAGTCATCAGTCATTAAGTCTTCTTTGTTTGCAGCCTCCTTCTGTGCCTTATTTTCTTCAGTGTCCTTCTTTGGTGAAAATAGCTTTCTGGATACTGGGGGTTTGCTCCCAGGCTGGACCACTGATGTTGGGTTGTTAGTACTCGACTCTCCAATTTCCATAGGCTTCGAATCCCTTTCAGCTTTATTGTTTCGCTGGTGTCTGCGCCATTGAGAGCGAGACATTGGGTTTTTACCTTTGTAATTCTCCAATCTAATTTCCTCCCTCCTGTTCGAATTGAATTGTTTCCTGTACGCCATTGCAGTCCTTCCGCCTTGGTCATAGCTTCGCTATTTACCCTTTCCCTTGTCAGCCTTCACTTGCAACCATCTATCAGTAGGGATTTCTGCAGGTAGTTTGAAAGACACTCTTTTGCTCCCATGGGGTAAGGGGCCTTCTCAGCATGGTTCTTCCAGTGTTAGCATGATTCGAAGGCATTCCAACTTGATGCCCCCAGCCTGATGCGAATGAGACCCTTTCGAATGCTTCATCCATCTCTCTATCATACACTGCTGCGCATCTGGGACAGATCAGACATTCTGTGCCAATCTTGTGGCAACGAACTAAGAACTCGAGTAGACTCTCATCAGCCTTGGGATAAACTCTATATAGTTGATTGTCTTGTCTCCAGTTGACCCCTGTTCGCTCACGCTGGGCCCTTTAGAACTCAGCAGCAATTATTGGGTTGTAGATGATGCTGCACCTTGGGCACAACAACTTGTCCTGGTCTTCTTATGACAATGGAAAAGGTATTCGCGCAGGCTCGCGTCATTTCTAGGTAAGTTTTCCCTTCTTTGCTCTCTTTCTTTCTCCAAGCATCGCTCCACTTCTTCCATTTCAGCGCGGGGCTGTTCGAAATCTACCATATTTACTCCCAACATTTGACCATCAGAAATTTTGACTTCTTCGAACTTCATCCTGAGACCCTCAGTAGCCTCAGTCAAACTTTTGTGGTTTAGCCATCGACTGCATTGCTTCCTTTAGTAACTTCGCCCTGAGCACTTTTGGGAGGCCATCAGTAACCTCTCTTTTGCTTTTAACCAAGACGAAGTCCCTATCCTCTTCGAATTCCACTTTCGATTGGGCCTTGCTTTCAGCAATTTCCACCACGTTGATGTCCAGGGGTTCAACATAGTTGGTCTCCACCATCAGCAACGGATCTGTATCCACTTTCATGGGGCTCTTCCCTTTGTCTGAGAACCTCAGCCTGCCATCTTTGATTGCATTTTGTATCAGATCCCTGAAAAGAAAACATTGTGAGGTTTTATGGCCTAAAAAGTTGTGATATTTACAAAAGCCCCTCTTCTTCCTTTGTTCCAATGGAGGAATCTTAAGGTTAGGAGGAACTATTAATTGGCCATCCTTAACAAGCAGATCAAAGATTTCGTCACACTTAGTTATATCGAAAGTATATATTTTCTTAGGGAATTTATCATTCCTCTCATTTTCGACAGGGTCTTTTCCATTGGAAGGAAGCAGAACTTTGCAAGCATAAGAGGGTGCTTCTTTTAATTCTGCAAGATCTATTTCGAACTGGTCGAAATCATAGGGATCTTGAGAATCATCTATGTTTTCCCCTTCTGCCTCTATGTAGGCTATTCTTTCTTTTTTATGACTTTTACCAGCCCTAGCCTTTTCAGCTTTTAATCTTTCGACTTGTCGAACTCTATCTGCTAATTGGGCCATATCTCTAAGGTACTGTGTATCTAGTTTCTTTTGAATGGAATAGTCTAGACCCCCAGCAGCCATTTCGACCAATTCATGTTCAGGAGCTACTGTAAAACATCTGGATTTTAACAATCGGAACCTATTCAAATAATCATCTATGGGTTCCGTGAATTTTCTCTTAATGCTTGCTAATTCTTTCAGACTAATTTTAGATTGACCCATGTAAAATTGTTCATGGAAAAGCCTTTCTAAATAAGTCCATGTGTCCACAGATCCAGGGGGTAGGGTAGTGAACCAGGTAAAAGCGTTCTTTGTTAGAGAACTTGGGAAATATTTTATCCTGAGATTCTCATTATTTGATATATCACCTGCTTCAGTTAAATATCTCGCTATGTGCTCTACTGTTGATTCACTCGTGTCACCAGCAAATTTCGTGAATTTAGGGACTTTAAAGCCCTTGGGTAACTCTGTTTGCAGAACGTAGTCTGCAATAGGAGATGTATAATTTGGCCTCCTAAATCCTAAATTTAGACCATTCTGGGCCATTATTCTTTCTATCATGGTGGTTAGATTATTTTCTGCCATTAAATTGTCATTTCTAATCCTGTGGACAATTTCGTCTGCATTTTGGTCTCTGTTAACAACCATTATTGGCCTAGGCTGTTCATTCTGATCTTCCTGAAATTCTAGTTGCCTTAATCCTGCCCCTACGCTTCTCTCTTCGACCACTCGAATAGGGGTCGAATCTGTTCGATTGTGGGTTCTTCGTTTCGAATCACCACTGGGTTCTGCCTACGTCTTGCAGGCGCATCAGGAGCGCCAAAGAAATCTGTTATTCTAGTCATCTAGCCATATCATGGTTACTATCGTCCATCTGTTGCCTAAGCGTTGCCTGATTGTTAATTGTAAGGGTAGGCAATTGGGTATAGTTTCCTAAATTTTGGGAGTTTGCACCCAAATGGTTCATTCTTGATCCAGACCCTTGGACTGGGGATGAAGTGGATGCATTATGTAATCCTGCCATAAACGAAGTTGGCATTCCATATGGAGGATTTCTGGGCCTCAAAGGTTCGAAACCTGGGGGCCTAGTGGGGGTCGAATACAATTGATTCCCTATGTGTGGCACAATTTACACTGATGACATGTTAGGTGGTATTTCTAATGTACTAATTGGGACCGTATTCGAACTACCAACAGGGATGGTATTGGAGGCATCAATCGAACTTGAAATGATTATTGAAGCCCCCTATGGGGGATTTTGTCCCCTATCTTGGTTAGTTGTGTTAACCATCGTTTTGGTACGTGGTCTTCTGGGTATATGTGGATTATTGTTTTTTATTTTGCCACTTCGAAGGTTCATATACCAAAATGCCTTCGAAACTCAGAAAATCTACAATTTTCAAACAGTTTTGATAAAAAGGTTCTAATATGACACTGTCCCACTGGGCGTGCCAATTTGTTTACAGTGATTTCTAGTAAACAACCGCTAGTCTTCCAATTTTACTATTTATTATTGGTTACTTGCAGGATCGACTAGATTGATCCTAGGACACATGTGTCATAATGAACTTCCATGTTTAAACTCATTATTTTTATAGACTTTCTGTTGTAGGATGTAAAATTCTTAAGTGGTTTCTCTAAGATTGTCTATGTAAATATACTGATCAAATGTATAAAATATACTGACTAAATATACAAAAGAAATGTGCTTGGAATTAAACTTGGGTTCAAATGTAGAGATAAAGAGTTTCTGAAAGTATAAAAGTTTCTGAAAATATAAAGTGTTTAAAGGCAAGTAAAATAGGGACATGAAAGGAAATCGAAGGATTCTAAGAGTAAAAGTGCAGTAAAAGTGAAAGAAATGTAAAAAGACTTGTATTTAAATTGTAAAAGATCATGATGTTCAGTACGTACATTTTGTCTTTTTGACTCGTTTCCCTTCAATTACGGTATTTTGAGTGCTTAAGATTTTTAGTACACGAATTGAACACACCAAATTTAACATAAAAACACCCATTTATAGTGTTTTGACCCTAACGGTCCTACTCTAAAATCACGCCATGTTCAGAGCATGCAAGCTTCCTTCGTTTACTGACTTCCACGCGTCTTCTAAGAATGGCGCTCTTATTTTGAAATTCGAATCCTGTTGTCGCACCCCAAAATTTCCCCTTCGCTTATCCCATTATTTTCAAGCAAAAATGTTCATTTATTATGGTTTCGGAGGAATTCTTACTGAAAATTTGTCATGAAAAGTGGTGGGAAAGTTCTATCTTGTTAACCGATTCAAATTAAATTCAAGAGGTTTCGAACGATTTCGAATTTTTTTGTACAAAGAGGTTGTCTGGAATTATTCGTCCGAAAAAGGGTTTTGTTTAGAATTTGAATTCAAAAAAATAATTATTTATTTGAGAATTTAATTTTAACAAAAAAAAAAAAATTCTTTTCTTTACTCGGGTTATTTGAATTCGGTAAATAAATGCCATTTCTTGGTGTATGAATTTGCTAGTCAAAATAATTACAAGAGATTATTGGATATTTCAAGCAAGAATACAAAGATCGGAATTTCAAGACTCAATGTGAAAAAAGAGAAGTTTTATTATTTCTTTAGGATTCGGTTACAATTTTTTTTTGAATTGTAAAGTTACAGAAAATATAAAAAAAGGAATGTCCTAACTCTATTGTTGCTACAAGTCTTATATTTGTCCGAGTTAATTGTCGCTTCCTCCGAATTTTGCTCCACATCCGAGTTGCCTTCTCATTTGTCGCTATGCCATTCTCCGCATTGTCACATGAAAAACAAGAAAAAAATGATTAGTAGCTGTACATCAAAATAAAGTCAAGGGAAAATATGGTATTTTTGAACTCATCATTAGGTGTTTGGCGGGAATCAGGTTTTAGAATGCCAATCCTCATAATCTTGTTCAAGACTAATCATCGGTGAAAAAGAAAAGAGTTTATTTGCAAATCACGAATTGACTCGGTTCACAAATAAACCTAACTCAGATCATTCATCATGGTTAATCCATAATCCAACAGTTCATTAATCCCAACAGGCAGCAATGTTCATCAATCCCAACAGGCAACAGTCCAATTAATCCCAGCACTATAAATCAACAACAGGCAGCATAATCAAGTCAACACAGGCAACAAGAAAGACAAAAGGATGTGGTTATCAGCATAAGCTAGCAGTAGCAGAAGAAGTAAAATAACCCATACAAGTAACACACAACAGCAGCAGCAGCATGGAAAAGGAAAAGAGTGTTTTCAAAGTATATTTTCACCCAAAAGGGAAAAGGGAAAATAGAAAACAGTCATTAGTTTAGAAGAAAATATCCAAGAGCAATATCTGATATCAGTTTTGGGGGCAGCCAAAGCCAAGAAAGGCAATATTTGTTCTGATCAGTTTTAAAAAAAACATAGCAAAAAGATGCAATATATGTTCTATCAGTTGGGGCAGACACAAAAGCAAGAAAAGGATCTGTTCTATTGGTTTTTCAACAAGCCAATGAGAAGGAGAGAGATTTGGATTCAATATCAGAGTTAAAATAAGAGGTCATCAGTTTTTTGAAAAAACAAAGAGTTCATTCACAAAAAACCAAGAACCATTTTCCAGTATTGTAGCATCTGTTCTAACAGTCAAAAAATCCAGTTGAAAACCCTGTTCCAAACCATTTTTTCCTAACCATTGTTTTCAAAAAAAACCAGCAAGATTATAGCACTTGTTCTTAAGATTCCAAAACCCAAAAAGCCAAACCATTCCAAACCAGAAAAAAAAAAACAAATGCAGCATTGTTCTATCGATGGAGACCAGTAAATACGAAAGATCAGTGTAGTATCAGTTCCTATCCCAACCAGAAAAAAAAACCATAAAATAAAATTCCAAAACCCAAAAATCGTAACAGCAAGCAAAAAACCACAAGCCATCCTATCATCATTTTCCCAGACCAAAACAAAAACCTTCAGAGTCATTTTTTTCCAGAAGTTACTATCTGAATACCGAGAAAGAAGAAGAAAATCGGAAAGGTATTACCGGATTCGAAGAGGTGGTTACAGGCGTGGCCTCCATCCTTCCCTTTTCGCTCCCATGCATTCCCTTCGCCGTCGAACTCAAACCCTAGGTTTTTTCTGGCGAATCCAAGAGGTTCCAGTGAGAATCTGTAAAAATAGTGAGTGGATTAGAGAAGAGAGACGAGAGACGAGTCGAAAAATGGAAGAAAAATGAGGATCGGAGTGACGCCGCCGCCGGAACCGCCGTGAGGCGATTTTCGGCGCGGCAAGAGGCAATTTCCAGCGAGAGAGAGAGATGAGAGTGAGAAACGAGTATGCGAGGGAGAGTGAGAGAAACAGATTTTCTCTGTTTTCTGTTTTTGCCCATTTGGGCAAATTTTGTTTTGTTTTCTTTTAATTTCTTTTTTATTCTTTCTTAAATTAAAAAAAACAAGTTAAATTTTCTTTTTATTTTACTTTAAATCTGGTGGTGACAAGTGTCACCACCTTGTTTTTTAATAGAAAAATCTTTTTTTTTTATTTTATTATTCTTAATTAATTTTATTTTAGAAAATGTTAATATTGAATAATATATATATATATATATAAGGTAATATTATTGTTTTGGGACCGTCGGAGTATTTTGGAATGGAAGCTGTTGTACTCAGTTCACTGGCGCGTGTGGAAGTATTACGGACCAGTCAAAGATCAGATGGTTTTCTTTTTCGTCCAGAGTCAGCAATAGTGTTTGAACATATCTTTTTTCAATTAATTTATTTTCATGAATAATATTTTTTTGTTGCAATGTACTAAATGATTATTGGATCTGATAATTTGTGTTTGATGATTTATCGATTAAATTATTAGCCGATTTTTCATCAAACAGAAAAAATCATCTCCAATAATTATTTAAATTTTCGATTGTATTGTATGATATTTGCCTGTTTATTTACTCTTTCCGCATTTATCCACCATTGTACACTCTGCACACAATTCAAAATTAAAATGAATCCGTTTCCGCTTTGATTGACTTATATGTCAAGTTCCTAAAGGGTCTCATAGTTGGGGATGGGCATGGCCATCCTCACGAGATTGATTAAAGCCCTTGTTGCTTTAATTGATCATAACCCGAAATAACATTGGTCTATATACCAATTCTCCATGCACCAGGGTCTCATGGTTGGGGATAGGAGCACCTATCCTCACGAGATTAATCAAGTCCATATACTTGATTAATCATAACCCGCTTCCATTTCTTCTCAGCACGCGTATTAGAATACTTTCATAATTAAAGTTTCAAACCTCGATCCAACGTCGAGTTCCTTTTCAAAAATATTTTTCTAAACAAATACTCTATTTCTCCCTCCTCCCAAACATATGGTAGTCAGTCCAGTATCAACCCTCGACCGTATGTTTGGTGTCTTTAATTGAATTTAATTAACGTGAACCATGTTTCACCTCACTTTTCTTAATAAAACTTTTGGGTAGAAAAAGATGATTCAGATGTTTCTGTCCACTCATCCGAGTAATTGGGGCGTTAGCCGTTGAACGCTTATGGTCCAATAGTTGTCTCCCGCATAAAAATAAAAATAACTCATTCAAACTCTTTTATCGCTCATATGCGATCATTAAACTCTTTTCCGATAAAGAGCGTGCAATAGTCGTTTCAAATACGAACGAGGACTTAAGCTTTTCAAACAAACAAAACAAGTCCTAGTTCAAAGCATTTGAAACATCTAAACGCACGATTTTTCTTATAAAATCAATACAACCAATTAAAACCTTTTTGAGAGGAACTACAGAGTTTTGACTTTCCCATTGCACAAGGGAATATGTAGGCACACGGTTCAAAAACCGTGCCAAACTCAAAATAATAATAATCAAATTCCGTTTCTTTTATAACTTAGAGATTAGCGAATATACACACACACACTTAGAATTAAACGGGTCCCATCGAGTACGATGGATGTAAGGGGTGCTAACACCTTCCCCTTGCATAACCGACTCCCGATTCCAATTTATGGTCGTAGACCGTCTTATCCGCTTGTATGGGGGTTTTATCTATATTTTCCCGTTCTTTTTAGAACAAATAAAATTAGGTGGCGATTTCACTATTTTCAGAATTAAAAAGATTTTTGAAAATTGAGTTGCTTCACCTGTATCATTTGAAATTCGAATTTTGTATCAATCCTTTCAATTTCGAATTAATCTTCTGCCTGGACCATTTCCAATACTGGTACCTTCGTCCAAAGGAGCTTCTTTTATATTTTAAACGCTAAGATCTCAAAATCGAACCCACCATCTGTTGCTGGAAATCGAAAGCTTCCTTTAGAATAAAGGCTCTATATTTTTCACCAATATTCACCATTGATATTAACCTTCTCTTCTATGCTGATTCGAAATATTGTTTTGATATTCCAATTACTCTTTAATCGAAATTGCCAGCTAACAGAAAGAAACTAGTATGTTATTATACTGATGAATTGGATGTAGATTAATGCTTACGTGCTATCTTCTTGTTGATGTTGTATTTTCATGATGGTTGTTGATATAATGTGTTGTTGTTGATGTTGTATATTCATGATGGTTGTTGATATCATGTGTTGTGGTTGATGTTGTATATTGATGATGGTCGTTGATATCACGTGTTGTTGGTTATATTGTATATTCATGATGGTTGTTGATATCATGTGCTGTTGTGAATGTTGCATGTTGTTGATGTGCATGCATATACATTTGGTAGTAGCTAATCCCCATTGTGTGGAATTAGTGAGTTGGCCAATATTTGTTGTCCGAGTTGGAATGGAATAGATGTTAATGCTGTGTCCAAGTTGGAATGGAATAGAATGTGAATTTAGTTCACTGTCGGTACCACATACATAGAGTCTTGCATTGCATTTTGTACGGATTATAACATGATAGAATGGTTTCCAGGGTTATAGTCTTGTTGTTATGTGCGATGTGTATGTATGACTTGTGTTGTGAAATAAATCTGATTATGTTGGATAGGGTGGACTAATAACTTATGAAATTCTGTTGTTTTGATGAATTTATAATTCATTTTAATTATGATGAAGTCTCACCCTTACTTTGATGATTTCATATTGAAGTTTTAGAAGCTTAGGAGTTGGTGAGGATGGCTCGTAGAGCTATACTTTTATTTTTATCGTGTGTCGGTGTCATGCTCTGATTTGTAACACTAGGGAACTCTTATTTAGAGTCATTAGTAGACTCTATGTTGTTTTGAAGTGTATTTGGATAATTGTTTATTTTCTCAAGGCATAGACTTTTGAAGTTTTATTGGTTTGAACTTATCCAAGTTTTGAGAATAATTCTGCTGTGTAGAACATGTTATTTCCATGATTAATTGAATTTTGTTCTTCAGTCAAGAATGACATTCTATGGAATTTTATTGTAATCAATTGTGATGCCCTTTTTATACATGTTAACTATGAATACATTATAATAATCGTGGGGTACTTAGAAGGGTGTTACATCCTCTATCCCAACAAAATCACCAAATAACTTGTACTCTTGTCTGAACCATTGGTCTTGGAAGTAATCTTTCAGATTCTCACGCCACACATATTCCCTTGCATCGTAAAGTCTTAATTTACCTTTTTTTCTTCAACCGTGCTTCTTCCTTCTCCAACTGATCCCAATATTGTTGTTCGCAAATCCTAATTTCCTCTGAGTCAAAATAAGAAACCCTCTTTCTGTAAGACATAAATTTAACAACATCAATGATCAAAACATCACTTCGCTTTTAACCGTACCAAGGTGTTTTTTTTTCTTTTTGGACACTTACTCCTTCGTCTACATTACTGTAAAACTTAACAACACCCAACATCAAATAACTGGGCAATCAAACAAAACCCTAAGCACACACCGCATTTCTCTTAAAACATAACATACTAAGTCGTTCAGAAATGCACTACGTTGGATGCATGAACGGCCTATCACACTCGATGAACTACGAACTTACCTCGAAGGTGCGATTTCCACAGCATCACCGACATCATTGAATGTACCTTCCCTTTTTATCATCCGAAACAAGTGTGTCTCCAAGAGTTTGATCATATTATATCAAATGATCAAACCTTTGGGGTCACTCATGTACAGGGAAATATAGTTTTGCTCTTTGGGCCACCTTTGACTCTGGGCTTTATTATTTTAATCCCTTGGTTCCACTATTTTTTTCGGCCCTATCATTTTTTTATTGCTCCTTATTGTCAATGCAATATAATAAATGCTTTATTTTATTTTATGTATTCTAATTTATTTATTTTTTATTTTAGTTTTTTACAATTCTTTAATCTTACATTTTTCAATTTCATCTATACATATCCACAATTATATTTACTCATTATGTCCAATGTTTTTATATATATTTTACACTAATTCATAATATAAATAATTCATCTATTTTTCTATCTAATAATTATAAAAATAATTCAATTATATTATATATTTCACAATTTATAGTTTATTTTATTTTATCATAATACAAATAATTCAATTATTTTTTAGCACAATTACACGTACCATCGTCGTACCCGTGCGAACGCACGGGTTTCCCACTAGTCTCCTTTGAAATTACAATCTCAGTGATTGAACAATCCTTAGAAGAATCAACATCCAATGAAGAAATTTCATCAAGATAATATGAAGAAGAATCAGTTTTATCTAGTAGAATCTTTGAAAGAAGAAAGGACAAAGAAATCTCAACGAGTAATATATTTAGAGACCCGATACCGAGGAGAAATAAAGAACAATCAACCTCTGATAAAACCTTCAAAGAATCTTCTTCCTATGAAGAAGATGAAATTTTTTATTCAAATTTTCTCACGAGGAAGATGACTGTGAGGTAACAAAGTTGTCATACACAAGTAATTGTTTAAATTAAATACTAAGTTAATCGAGGAACATGATAAGATTGAAAAGCATAATGTTAATATTAAAGACTACATTGAGTTTCTAGAAAAAAACAATGAGACTCTTAGATATAAAATTAATAATATTAGAAACCAAATAGTAAATGTCAAACTTGTATCTCGATGAAAAAGGAAGTAAAGATCTGCATATATATATATATATATATATATATATATATATATATATATATATATATATATATATATATATATATGAGGAGGGATCAAATTACACCCGAAGAGTTACCATGAGTTACACTCGCTCAAAAACGTTACTTCGGATTAATATTTTTTAAAATCGACCGTTGGATTGAAACATATTATCATATAGATCATACCTATAAAGTTTGAGATTAATCTATAATGGTTTACTATGTAATTGAACTACATCAAAATTAACGTTATATGAAAGTCCATTTTGACGTTAATCTTTGGATATCTTGATCGTATAGTAAATCATTATAGATTAATCTCAAAATTTATAGGTATGATCTATATGATGGTATGTTTTAATCCAACGGTTGATTTTAAAAATTATTAATTTGAAGTGTGGTGTAACTCTTGGTGTAACTCTCTCTCTCTCTCTCTCTCTCTCTCTCTCTATATATATATATATATATATATATATATATATATATATATATATATCAAATCAAATGCCTTTCTTGAATAATATTGGATTAGGGTTTAATTTTGGTAGACCACATAATAAAGGTATTAGTAGGAAGAAAATGAATTGCATTATTTATAACTGCTCCTTTTTTATGAGCTTGAGAAGTTTGAGTAATTTGGTTTTTGTTCAGGGTCGGGCAAAGGTCCAAATAGATGAGGCTCAATTCAACTCAAAATTCACTCCATTTGACCCAAGGTATAATAGTCATTTCACACAAAAATCAAGGGACATTATCTGGTCACCATTTTTTACTATACAATCTTGGATCTTAATCTAAATTTGACGTTTGAGTGTGTCATACCCCAAAATTTGCCCTCCATCTACTCAAGAGATTTCATACATCTATGCTCAAGGATTCCTCAAGAGTTGATCAGACAAACTCTCTCCTAGACAATCAACCCAAACTAGGGTTTGGTATCTCTCAAGTCAAGATGAACTTCCAACATCTCCAATGGTCTTCATGCCTCCTCATATGCTTCAAAGATTCTCCATGTCAAGTTTCAAGCTTCACAGATCAGGTTTCCTCAGACAATTGCTCAGATGGTTGAGAATCAGTTGTATTGGACAAAAAGTCAACTGTGGTCAACATACAGTTAAATTTCATAATTTTTGGTCAACATCCTCATTTTGAAGTTATATTCATCATTTGATCAAGGGTTGATCATGATTCATCAAGAAAACTCAAGATTTGCTCAAAAGTCAAACTTTCTAAATTAGGGTTTCTAGGTGAAAAGTCAACAGAACTTTGACTGATCATAACTTTCTCATACTTTCTTAGAAATTTTTCCACAACCTCTTGTTTTGAAGGAAATTCAATTCTCTACAACTTCATGTCTCACAAGAATGTCCAAAAAATGCTTCATTTGAGAGGTATAGCTCAAAACATTACAGGTCATTTTCAAAGTCAACAAAAGTCAACTTTTGCTTTGAAGATATATTGAGCATGGTAACTCCAATTGAGATGAGACCAAAAGGTTGGTTAGAGGACTCTTAGAGCTTTCCAAAAAGTCCAAGAACACTCAAAAATGTGGAAAATTGAGCAAGATACACTATTCAGAAGTTGGGCAATTTTGGACAATTGCACAAAAGGACATTTTGGTCAAAATGCAAAATTTTCCAAATGGGCCTAAAATCTTTTGATCCAAACTTGTTCATGACATTATTCTTGACCCATAAATGCTTGGCCATGGTGATTTTCTATTTTTATGATTTATCTTTGAATTTTATAACATTTAATTCAAAAATAAATTATATAAAATATGAAAATTAAGTATTTTTTCAAAAGAGTTGGATTTATATTTTCCTTGAAGTCCAAGAAAGCCCATAATCCTTACCAAATTCGTGATAGCATGCATATGGAAAGAAAAAATCAAGTTTTTAAGGAAATTTGATTTGTTTTAAATGGAAAATATTGCACAATCAAGGATCAATCTTTTTTGCTTGATTTTTCACTCCAAATCCTCTCTATAAATACCAAGCAATGCAGCCAGCCACAAGGACGAAACCCTAACCCAAGAAACAACCCTTACTCTTGCAAAATTTTTCAAGAATCTTTGAAAATCGAATTTTATTCTCCAGCCAGTTTCAGGGTGTTTTGAGCATTCCATCTTGTTCATTGACATCCCAGCAAGCGAAATCAACTCTTACTAAGAGCCAAACCATCCAGAATCGGGCTCCCTAACACTCACCGGTTTGTTGTTTTTCTTGAAATCGATTTCAAAAATCCATGCATCATTGACTGTTTTTGTTTGTTTGATTGAGTTCAGGAGATCTAGTAGAACATGACTGACGTATAACATGTGAAGTTTAACGCCAGGATGAAGGTTTGCCATTGTTAGGGCAGATTTTATCGTTTTCTTCGAAACTCATTGCACAGGCCGATTCGACGCAAATGGACACCACCATTGAATTCGTAGGGGTCGAATTAGGGGGGTAGGGTTCTCTTTGTGCTTTGATTTTGGCAATTTTGCAGGTTTTCGAAAAAGCAGCGTGCCGGAGAAGATGATCGGCGTTAGGGTTCCGGTGGCTGACTCCGGCGCTAACCTCTTGACCGCGTGCGTGGCGTAATGGCTCACTCCGATTCGCTCTTCCTTTCCAACTGGGACCCGCGCGCTGACTGTGTTTTGATTTCAAATATTCATGACACGTTGACATTCATATTCAATTGATTTCAGCCTTTCAAACACCAAGTGCATGATGGCCTAGTGGTAAAGGTGCTGGCAAGCAGAGATTCTCCTCCTGGTCATGGGTTCGATCCTCAGCTGGACCAGATTTGCTTTTCTTTTACAAAACTCATATTTTTTCCTATTTTCCTATTTTTTAATATTTGCATGTTGTTTTAATTAATTTCATATTTTTATTTCTGCATTTAAAAATCATCAAAAATTATCTTTCTTTTTACATTATTTTCAGAAAACCCTTATTTAATTTATAAAATTAAAAAATATAATTTTGCATGCATATTTATTTTTATTCATATTTTTGCATTTAAATCATTGTTAATTAGTTTTTAATTACTAGAATGCATCTAAAAAATCCCAAAAAATTATCTTAGTATATTTACATTATTTCCAGCATGTCATATTTTTTCCAATTTAAAATTTGCATTTTTCCTAACATTTTCTCTTATTTCGATTTCATCATATTTTCCGATTTCTCATTCCTTTACAGGTTGATCTGATTCAGACGATTCTTTCTTTATCATTTTATTTTTCAATAATGTAACTGTTCATGGGATGTAATAGTTTAAATTAGGTTTTTATTTTCCGCAAGTTTAAATTATGTATAAAGCCTTGTAATAGCGTAGGACATTTACCTTTCCGCACTTTACATTCCGCATTTTAATTTCCGCACCCTATAAATTGCTAGTAACTAGGCGTGTATGGCAAGATAATAATGAACATAGCCCACTAATTTTCAAGATAAAATATCTGAAATCAACACACTTCTTTCACACACGCACCCTTAGGGTAATTCTCTCTTGCCTTTGCGAATTCAAAATGGTCATGTCCCTCGAACGTAGAGGTATTCTAGCACCGTTGCCTTCCAAACAAATCATCATAGTCCCTTCGATACAAAGATCATAAGACCCACGATGTCGCCTCCGAAATCATGATCTTGACCCTCGATTGTCGCCTACGAAAAATGATGATAGTCCCTTCGAATGTGCTAGGATACTTCCAAGTTGCTTTCTATGACCATCCGATGTCCTTCGAATGTCCCGCTTACATCCAACGAATGGAGCTACCTACTAACTAATGGTATGGCTAGCGCTATTCTAAAGGAACGTAGAAGTACAACAAAACGACCAATTCTGAGTTGGTAAATAAGTCTTTTAGTTGCTCGCTCTATCAAATGTTTTTCACACCACACACTTTTTTTCAAAGTTCAAATTCTTTTTCAAAAACGAAACATTTCCGAACACTTTGTATACACTCCTACATGAGTCATTACAAAGTCAAAGCGAAATGCCTTTTCAAAACATTTTTGTCAAACACACAGAAAGCAATTTTAAAAGTGATCTAGAGCAACTAAGAGCCTGTAGATAACTACGGATGAAAAGGGGTGCTAATACCTTCCCTTTTCATAACCATTCTCCCGAACTCAGAATCTAACGAAGGTCTTTTTCTGTTACTTTTACCTTTCCTTAATTGGATAAAAATAAAAGTCGGTGGCGACTCTTGCTATCCGCACATTTGCGATACAAAAATCTCAAAGTCAGTTCACCGTATTACAGAGTGCTAACCTTTCAGGTCCACTATGCGCCATCGAATCAAAGATCGACATTACTGGTTCAGAATTCTTAACGCATCAATTGCATCCAATTTTGGTTCTAAAACAAAATAATTTTGATAAATTAAAAATGTAAAAAGGTAGTAAATCTAAACCTCTTAGAACTACTAATGCACTATGATAAAAAAAGATTTGGGTAACAAAGGTGAAAACCTGGTTTATTTTTGCAGGGATTCTTTACAACTTTAATTGAAGCCTTAGTGAATATTAAATGAAGTTGTGCAAATAAATATGTATACCCTTGAATATACATATTTTTCCCAGTAATGTTCAATGATATTGAAGCTGGTGATCCAAGTATGCTCGTTGATGGTGTTGTTCAATGTGTGTGATCAAATCTTTTTTTGTTGAGGTTGGTCTAAAAAATCATGATATATATCTCTTACTAGGTTGAGAAAATAATTTTATAATCAATTTATATATATCATAGTTTTTAATCAACTCTTGTATCTAACGGTTCACGGAGAAGAATTTATGACATTGTTGTATCGTTCCTCCAAAGAAGGAGCTTTTGTCAAGGTTATTGGATATTTAAGGTGATACACTTTTTAGAGTTTGAATAATTGGAAAATTCTAATTAACCCCCTAAATAAGTATTTTATTATGTGCTCATCACTTAAAAACCATTTTTTACTAACAATTCAATTGAGTTTTTAGCATATTTGGAGAAAATGGTGTAATTTGAATGGAAATTGTTGTACCCCAATTTCCGCCCCTAAGATCCTATATCATCTCATACCATCACATTACACAAAGGTCACAAGTTAGGTTTGACTCTCTCTCTCTCCTACCTTTAAGTTTTCTCTTATGGAGATCACCAAGCACCTTGTTTGTGTATATTTTATATATGATGATTGATATTTTCCTAACCATAAGATATGTACATTATCTGTTCCTTAGATGTTGTGTTGTAGGTTGATGGTGCAAAGGCTTCTCTTCAAGAAGTGCATAGGTTCATGTGTTTATTTCCATGCGTTCCCCGTCCAATACTCAAGGATTTGTCAAGCTTTATCATGTGGTGTGTTTCAAGTTATCATCATTTAATGAGGACCAATGGAGGTCATCATGTTCTATATTGCAAGAGGAATTAAAAATGCCAAGTTGATTCAAGTGGTTGACCTAATTTGGGCAAGTTTTTGAATTGTGGAATAGAAGGTAATAGTTTCATCAATTCTTATAATCCAAAACAATCTCTACTCATGAGAATGTACTCCATGTGTAAGAGAGATCATCAAAGTTGAAGAATTCTTCATGTCATGGTCAATGCTCTTAGAACTAGGGTTTTGTACTTCTAGGGATCATATATTGGTTGTTGTTTGATATTTATGATTGATTATAAAACCATGAGCCTCTTAAAAGGATATCTAACAAGTATCTTCATTGGTTCAAGGATGTTTTTGATTGAAATATGCTTTGAGAATCAAAGGTTGCAAGCTCTCTAGATTGGTCTTCCATCTCTCTTGTGTAACTTCAAAAGATCATAACTTGGTCATATTTTATCTCCTTGAGCTAATTATTTTTCACAATGAACCTAAGGATGTCTAATACAACTTAGTTCAATTGTCAAGAATAGAAAATTCTTTGAAAGTCAATTGGGAAGTCAAAATATTACAAGTCTTTGGTGAATTTCTTCATCTTTGATCATCAACTTCAAATAATCATAACTTGATCATGGTTTATCACCTTGAGGCCATTATTTTTGCACAATAATCTTGAGGATGTGAACTTTATCTCCATTTGTGTTTCAAGGTTTTAAGATATAACTTTTTCAATTTTTGGAGTGGTTATTTTTTGACAATGTCATTCATGAGATCTACTTCATGCCATATTTGTTGGTCAATAGCAAATTTTGAGTGGAAAACCATTTTTGAAGGCAAAAAATTATAGGTCACTTTAAGAAGGCATGGCATGTTTGACCTAAGGCCTGGCCCATTTTTCAGTGAGTTTTTCTCAAATCGTAATGGATATATCTTCTAGCTCAAGCATCCATTAAAGTTGGTTCTTTTTGCATTGTGTTATACTCTTTGAGGAATTCATATGTCTCGATAAATAATTGAAAACGCACGAGGAAATTGGATTTGGCCTTGGTGTGAACATCGTGCCAAAATCTTTTTCAAGCTTGCTACCAGTTTTTGAATTTTCGCCATAATTCACTTTTAAGCCAAATTAAGCCTTGTTTTCGTATCTAATCTTGTTTAGAAACTTCCCAAAAATAATTAGCACATTAAAACGCAAGGAATGGTTGAGTTTTTAGCACACAAAGTCACATTTTCTTCATGAACACGGGTGTGCACGATTTCCACTCAAATGTCATCATTCACCCCTCATTTTGACTCCATTTGCTTCTCCTATAAATAAGAGACACATTCCACTCATTTCCTCAAGCTTTGCTATCCAGAAATACCCTTCCAAACATCCTTCACACTCCATATTTCTGAGTTTTCGAATTCATAGTTACAGTGCTCCCAGTTCCAAATTGAGAATTCCTTAGGCTTCCTTGAACTTCTCTGAACCTAACCACACTCTTAGCAAGAAGAAACGTGCCTTGAGTCGTGTTATCCAAGTCCAGTTTTAGAGCTTTGAAAACTTACTTCCTTCAGGTAGAATTCTTAACCAAATCAATCCAAGCGACTGTCTAACTTATTCTCCTCATCTCTTTCATCCTTGTGGTCTTTACCGTTTGCATTTTCGTTGAGAATTAAATCTGTATTTCAAAAAATTAAGTGCTCGCTATTATTCTGGTTTTCTCCAAATTTCTCTTTGTACAGTTTAAATAAATCTTTCGTGAAGGTACCACTGAAACCGTCTTGAAGAGACGAAGACAATGACAGCAGTCTGAGCTCTTGATTTTACCATTTGCAAAACCTGCAAAGCAAGCTTGGACAAAGGTTGAAGACGACCTGCGTGTCATCTTCAACCAACGATGTCATGCCATCTATTTTATTCAAAAGGATTTTAAAAATAGTGTGATTCTGTGGTTTATTCAATATAGTCCTAGATATACACAACACATCACGTCCTTTGGATGTGCTTACTAACGCGTTTTTACATTATCTGATGGTCCACATAATTTTTGATTAATTTATTTTTTAAACCTGATCTGGTGTGAAAAACAAGGAGGTCCATATCAAGCATAGCGCTCCATGTCCTTGGATGTAATTACTAACGTGTTTTGACTGTGATCTGATGGTCCACATTTTTTGGCTTTTATTTTCATTTTCTGCTTTTATATTTAATTGTTTTAAACATCAAAAATTCATAATAAATTCATTTCTGACTCAAAAATTATGAAAAAAAATTCACAAACATATTTTCAAATATTATCTTTCTGATTTTTATTTTTTCTTAATTTTATTTTCAGATTTTCTATTTTTGATGATTTTTTCTCTTTTATTGAATCATTTAAATGTTTTAAAATACTTTTTGACATTTTTAAATTCTAAAAAAATTATGGAAGGATCCAATAGTCTCTTGAAAAATATTGGTGACCTCGTTTTATTTTAATTTTTATTTTACTAGTTTTTCCAATTTTTTTGGTTTATTTTACCATTTTCTTTTATTTTTAAAAAATAGTTTATGACTTTTAAAAATTATGAATTTTTTTGTCAATACTTGTTGACCTTTGTTTGACCTTAGACAATTTTCTTGGAATTTTATTTTTATGTATGGATACCATTATGTATTTCATCAATAAAATCCAATTAAAATCTCCATTTTCAAACTGTTGTTTGATTGTTCCTTAAGAGACCAGTTGGGTTAACTTCTCAAGAAGTCTAGGACAATTAGTCTTAGAGGTTGTTAGTCACATATAGTTGGTGTGTGCAGGTGTTAGTCACCAACGGTTGCACGTGCAAGTGTAATCAGTTTGGTTATAGTGGATTAAGTCCTCGGTGGAGAGAGGCAAATCATCTCGGATGGGTGGTCTAGAGTAGCTTGATGTTTCAAGCGAACTAGGATAAAAATATTGTGTTATTTATTGATTTCTTATCATCCATTCTTCATCTAAGTAAAGCATATTCAAGGGGATTGTCTTTAAAGAAAAAAGTTTTCAAAGGATAAAACTCAATTCAAACCCCCATTTCTTGTGATTTTCACGCCTTCACTTGAGTTCAAGGAGAAATCACCTCGGAAGGGTGGACTGGAGTAGCTTGAGGTTATCAAGTGAACCAGGATGAAATATCATGTTCTTTACTTTTGCTTATGCCTCGTTGTTTATATTTTTATAATTTGATAGAAGCATTAGTTAGAAACAATCATAAGAAGCAATCTTGAGAAACAAAGTTCAGAAGCATGAATCAACGTGAGCAATATAATATGCAAAAAGTTTATCAAAAAGTAAAAACCTAATCCAACTCCCCCTTTCTTGTGTTTTCTTCATACCTTCAATTGGTATCAGAGCTCCAGTTTTGTTATTGATCAACATAAAACACCTAACATTGTCAGAAAAGATCCAGATAATGTGTGAAGAAATACTCCAAGGTGATAGTTATTCGATTTTCAACTACTGTCTCAATCTGAAAATTGAAGAACAAAAGGGAAGGATAGATTCATCAGATAAAGAGTTAAATCTGCTGAATTCTACCAAATGTGCGAGCAAATAAACAGTGTACTTGCTCGAGGATCAAATCATCAGAAGACAAGAACTATTGCTTGTTGAAGATTAAGTTCCTTGAGAATATGAGATGTTTTCAAGAAACCAATTAGTCCATCCTTGAATTTCTCATAAGATCTCATTGGGAATTTCTTCAAGCAAAGAAGAAAGAATGTTGTTCTTCTGATGGATACCTAAGAACCTCATGATAAGATATGTAGAAATTTGTCAGAAAACATGAAAAAGAAGCTTGTTGAGTATCAGAAATATGATCAATATTAACTCAGAACAAGCTAGGTCATGACTATAAATGTCTCTCAAACTCATCAGAGTTTGATGATACGTGTATTGGAGAAGATTGTAGAATCTAAATCCAGAAGATGCTAGGAAATATTTTCTTTTGAAACTAAAGTGTAGAAGAAGGAAGTTCTTCTCAAATTCAGAAGAAGCAAGAAAATATCTATTGCAAGAAGTAAGGGGAACTTATATATGAAAGGTTCCGAACATCTGAAAGACCACTTTGGAGAAAATATACGTAGAATGAAGTTAATCAGAAATTACATCTGGGAAACACCAAAGTCAAATTCAGATGAAGATCATAAGATATATGATACTAAATCATAAGAAGAGAAATTCAAAGGAATATATTCCTTTAAGTAAGAATCTTTGAAGCATAGCTAGTCAAGTATTATGAGAACAAGATTATATATCATAAGTGTCAAAACATGTGATGATCATGAAGCATTCTGAATGTGTATGGTATGATCATCACTCTTGAGAAATGGGGTACACTTTCAAGAGCTTGCTGAAGTCGGATGTCCAGATGAAGAATATCGATGAGGATCTCAGAATCTCAAAGGTTTGTCCTCTTTCATTATCCCCTGTAGTATTTTCGATAAAATTCTTACTTACAAGTTAGGAGTTATTTTTAATCAGAAACATTTAAATCACTTGAGAACTCTTATAAAAAATTCTTCAAAGACTAGTTTAGTACTCTAGTCCCTTATCTTGATAATTTTGTCCTCTATATGTCTGTAATCATCGTCATTCATGCAGTCTAGTACTATCTCCATTGCCTTGGATGTGTGTATATATATATGCTGGCACATCCAAGTAGTATTAACAATCTAATATGCTCTTAAGGTCTCTCTTATCTATTCTCCTCTTTCTTTTCTCTGTGCTCTTAGTTTCAAAATTTCCAAAGTCATGCCTCCAGTAAATTTTCTTGGCAATGAAGATCTTCTGAAGATCATTATTGAAAAACAAATTAAGTTCACTCCTCAAGAAAGTAGTATTAGATGTAGTATTGCTGATGTCTCTTACTTTCAAGATTGGTCTCGATACTTCATTGTGATGGAGAAGCCGGTGTATGTTAATCTTGTGAAAGATTTATGGAAGCATGCTTTTCTGGATTTTGAAAATGATTGTATTAATTCTAATGTCTGTGATTATCCCATCTTCATCAATCCTTTTCCAATCACGTCGAATGGCGGTGAAGAAGTTGGAATGACTGTTTCCTTAACAAGGAGCATGTTCCTCATGCCTGAGAGATTTGTATCTCTTTATGACATGTCCTCTGGTTATGAACCATTGAACCCCGGGAACCTCTTTCCTGTTCCAAAAGCATAGTTCAATCTCTGTGTCTCTCATTTTCTTCCCAGGGGAGAAAATAAACATCTTCTAAGATACGATGACAAATCCTTCATTTGTATTCTGCTTAATGAACATAGAGTCAGTCTTCCTCAAACCATCTTCAATTTACTCTAGAAATCCATTGTTGAATCCAAAAATTGGGTTAAATCCTACATTCCTTATGGAAGAATCCTGTTTGAAGTCATCTTCCAGGATGGAATAGTGGATTTAATCAAGGAAATGTTGGCTGAAGATGGTCCAGAAAATCACTCTAAAGACTATTTGTTGAAAACCAAATGTGAAATCTTTAGTGGTTAGAAGAATATGTTCTTGTCTCTCCAATTATGGTCTCATGTGTTACTGTGTCTTCTTATCTACTTTCGTCTTTAATTTATGTATGCTCTTTTCTGTTTATTGAATGAAGTTGTTTTATCTTTTTATTGTATTTGTCTTTTCTTACTTAATATGTACTTAATGCTTGACATGACTAGCAGTTAAAATAGTATAAAGTAACTAAACATTTAATGTTGTCTCTCATACGTTTTTAAAAGCACAAGAATAAGATCAAATATGTAACATCTGCCAGTGAGTGATCCCACGCTTTGAGAAAGTAGTTGGTTGAACTTATCATCTTGAAATGGCAATATTTTCTATTAAATGAACTTAATCATTATTTTGTCTTTTCCCTAGTCGGCTCTAGGTAACTATAACCTAGTTAGGAATATCAATCGCTTCCCGTTATTTTTCATCAACTTCTCGCGTATAAATAAGACTTCTTCATTCTTCTTCTCATCTCATTACTCTTAATTTATTTCCTAAACCTTGATTTCTTTAGCTCATATATTCACACCTTCACTCTTTTCCCTAATGGTTGTTCAAACCTTTCTCGGTGATGAAAGAGCTCTTGAACTTATTCATGAAAAATGCCTTAATCTTGCCCGTCTTAAATATCAAGGCTTAGAAATCATAAGGAGTATGCAATTGCAAAACTAGCCTAGCTACTATTCTCTGCTTAATAGACCCATCTATCCAGTCCTGGTAAAAGAATTCTGGAAGTTTTCCAGAATGAGTGAACATGGAAATATCATTTGGTATGAGATATTTCATCTTCCTTTTGCAATCCATATCTCCTCTATTATCAATTCCACTAGGTGTGTCTCGTCTAGAGTCACTATTGAAAACTATCAATATGATCTTAGGCAGGTTAATAAGCTCAGGATTCTTCATGATACTTCTGCACTTCGTGAACCCACGAACCCTGAGACCCTCCTTCCAACTCCTCAACTATGGTTCAGATTCATGTTGTCCAATCTTCGTCCCCATGCTAGAGGAAGAAGCACTTTGACTCATAATGATAGAGTCTTTGTATTTCTTCTAACTTATCATTTTAAGACCAATCTTCCGAAAACCATCTTCAATCATTTGAAAGAATCTATTGAATCCACCAGAGCTTATCCTGAATTCTTTATCCCATAGGGAAGGATTCTGCCGGATCTTATGGTTAACGAAGGAATCTGGGAAGCATTAAGAGTTAATGGACCATAAGGGGCACTGGTTGAAGACATATGCGCCAGGGTGGATGCAGCGGTGGAGTTTGAAGATTGAGTGTCTTTAGACTAATTTTTTTTAGAAGAATCTAGGTGTTTTAGTTTCCTTTATTAGTCTGTGTTGTTATCATCCTATGTTATATTTTTCCTTAACTAATGAAATCATATTTTTGTTTATTACCATGACTTCATATTAATTTCTTAAACTTTTTGACGATGTCAAAAAGGGGGAGAAGTATAAAAGATTTTGATGATTATGTTATAGCTAAAGATAACATATATTACATGCATTTATCACTAACGTGTCTGATAATCTATCAAGGAACTCTAAACAAGTTGACTAGACATTCTAAGAAGGTTAAGAAGTAAGGATGTAAGCTATCTGAAATATGAAGCTTAACGGATTAAAGAATCTGATGAAAGTCTATGAATCTGAATCCTTACACTAGACTCTGAAAGAGTTAGTCTGAAGTCAAATTCTAACTAGAGATTCTGGAACTTGTATGAGTTACATTAGATTTCAAGCTATCAGTTTAGAAGTTGTGTCTTCAAGAATCAAGACACTCAAGATCTTTCATCTAACTTGTTGGAACTAGGGGGAGTTGTTGCTCAGATGGTCCTTAGTCAAAAGTTCTGATCTTTCACCAAGTTGTGATTCAGGGGGAGTTTTCATTTAAAGGTTAAGTATTACTTACCTTTCTAATTTTTAACTTTCTTCTGATATTATGCAAAATTGTGTCATCAAAATACATATTTTTTTCATCAACAAAAAGGGGAGATTGTTAGAACAAGATTTGGTTCTGCAATTATGAATTTGAGTTTTGATGATAACAAAAAGTATGTTTGAGTGAACAATTTTTATTACTCTAATGTTTGTTGTATTTTTAAGATAAACAAACAGGTTCTACTTCTGATGAATGGCGTGGCCAAGACATTAGAAGAGAAGATGTTCCGCTTCTAAGCTATAGAGGTTCTGATGAACAAAGTAGCGAGGAAAGCTTCAGAAGGCTCTGAAGTTTAGTTACTCTGATACGTTCATCTGAAGAAACCACTCCGAAGATCTAAAGATAGAAGTGTGACTTATGTCAAGATGCTGAAGACTCAAGTTTCAAAAGACAAAGGGTTCTGAAGACCAAGTGCTTGAAGACTCTAAAGACGTGGCTCTGAAGATTCGAAAGACTTGAAGTTCTTCTGAACTTAGGTTACGACACAAAAGGTTATGAAGACCAAGTTCTGAAGAATCTGAACAATGTGATTCTAAATATTCCAAGACTTAAAGTTCTTCTAAAATTAGGTTATGATATAATGTTACAAGACCAAGTTCTGAAGACTCTGAAGAATGTGATTCTGAAGACTCCAAGACTTGAAGTTATTTCAACCTTGGGTTACGATGCAAGGTTCTTCAAAACCAAGTGCTAAAGCTTCTGAAGAGGAAGATCTAAAGTCTCTGAAGACTTGAAATTTTGATTAACCAGAAGTTAGATTCTCCACTTCTAAACTCATGCTCGCAAAAGCCTCTGAAGTGCAGAAGGAAAGAAGATAACGTTAACGTGGTACAAATAGTACACAATACGAAAAAGCTTTGTTCTACTATCTCCTCACCAGCGTAAAGTGTGGAATATAAAAGGACATAAAAGTACTATTTTGTAACGGCTCTCTTTTTCAAATTGCCAACGGATATATTTTTAACTGGATATAAAAAGAGAAACATCACTAGTTTGAGCAGTTGTTGTTGCATGCAAAAATGTAAAAATAATGAAAGTTATTGTTGATAAAAGATAGCAACAAGATTATCAATCAGTATATCAACAACAAGAGAAACATAAAGAAAGACATGTAATCTTGAATCATGTTAATTGATAATCTCAAACAAGAAATCATTGATTCACACTGTGCTCAAATCCACATGCTGCTAGGAAGCTTATTAAGATGCAATAGAAAATGAATGAAGAAGATCATGGAAGCCTTAATTCACAAATCTACAAAGGGGATAAATTGCTTCGTGATATTTGAGAACAACGGCTTCTGTCCAGAATGTTCAAAGGCGAATCAAGATGAAGAAGCTCTTCTCCATATTATATCAAGATCAGTAAAGTTATCAGAAGCTTATAAAGAAGAAGATTTCAGTTACTCAAGTGCTCGGGGTTGTTTTCCATGAAGAAGTAACTTGAAGAAAAGGAAGATCACACATTTAAAGATAAAATGCAATGTAATATTCTTAGTGTGTATCAGGATCTTCTGATGTACTTAATTGAATTTACATCTTCTTGTGTATAAGCATTTTATTGTCAGCAACTCTGTAAAAACAAACAGTTGTTTGTTCCTCCTAAATGACCAGTTAGGTCTGAAGCTTTATGAAGGTTTTGACAATTATTCTAAAGGACCAATTAGGTCTGAAGCTTTATAAGGTATTGTGTTTTCTTCATACCTTCAATTGGTATCAGACCTCTAGTTCTGCTACTGATCAAGATCAAACACCTAACAGTGTCAGAAAAATTTCTAGATAATGTGTGAAGAAATACTCCAAGGTGATGGTTATTCAATTTTCAACTACTGTCTCAATCTGAAAAATTGAAGAACAAAAGGAAGGATAAATTCATCAGATAAAGAGTTACATCTGATGAGTTCTACCAAATGTGCGAGCAAATAAACAATGTACTTGCTCGAGGATCAAATCATCAGAAGACAAGAACTATTGCTTGCTGAAGATTAAATTCCTTGAGAATATGAGATGTTTTCAAGAAACGGATTAGTCCACCCTTGACTTTCTCATAAGATCTCATTGGGAATTTCTTCAAGCAAAGAAGAAAGAATGTTGTTCTTCTGATAGATACATAAGAACCTAATGATAAGATCTATAGAAATTTGTTAGAAAACATGAAAAAGAAGTTTGTTGATCATCAGAAATATGATCATTATTAACTCAGAACAAGCTATGATCAATATTTAAAATAAATACTTTAAATCTCAAAATAGTTATAGTAAAAAAATATATTAACCTACCAATTAACTACTAACTTAAATAAATATATTATTTTCATAAATATATATTACCAAAGCCAACTATATTTTACTTTTTTTTTTTCCTTTTATAACAGTGACATAGATAATATAATAAAAGTATTGAAAATAATATCTAAAAAAAGAACGTTCATGTTTCAATTGACAACTACTAAAAAGATATGATAATCAAAACAAAACAAAATAAAGATCATTTTATAATTATTTAAATTTGTAAAATTAATTACGAATATCATTCTCAATTTACAAACATGTATTTTATTTTCAAAAAAGATGTATCTTTCATTTTATAAATTCACAACTTTAACAACTTAAAATTAATTATTTAAATAAAAGATAACTGATAAAAAGACAAGATAATCAAAATAAAATAAAAATTAATTTTTAATTATTTAAATTTGCAAAATTTATTACGAATACTATTATCAATTTACAAGCATGTATTGTTTTAAATCAAAGGATATATTATTTTAAAAATAATTTATACAAGACAATCTCTCACGATTCAACCCCAAAATTAAAACAACACACCAAAAACAAACATGTATTTTTTTTCTTCAATTGAAATGTCTCTTTTATAGGGGATTAATTCATATTATTATCTCAATTATATTTTACAATAAATTATTATAATATAAATTTAATAATTATGTATTTTCAGAACAAATTTATAATTTATTTAAAATTCAATTAAAAAATAATATAATATAATAATTTACAACCGCGCGTGTCTTAATCTAATTATTATAATTAATTGCATTTGTTTTCATAATAATCAAATGCTCTTCTTATAATTAAATTGAAATGAGTGTGCAAATAACTTCTTTCTTCAAAATCAATAACTAAAGTCGAAGATGAAAAAATTAAAAAGAGCATTATGCGAAGCATATTTTTGAAAAGATAAAGTCAGATCTTTAAATATTTAAAAAGAATATAAATAATTAAATACAAATATGATAATATATATCAAGCCGATTTATAAATTAAATAAAATCAAATTTTATATATATTGTAAAAGTCAACTATTTTATTTTATGATTTTAATTTTAAACTTAAATTCAATTCATTTAATTCATGATAGTTCAACATTATTAATTCAAAGCGACTCTCCAATTATTTTTAAACTTATTCACTTCATTGCCCTTACTTCAACACTCAATTTTAAATCATCACGAGCTCTACATTTTAAAAACACTTGTTTCCTCTTCAAAGAATAAGCCAAATCGCACTTTTAATACCATCACCCAAATAAAAATAAAAATTTACGCAATGTAAATCTATAATATTTCTTCCATAGTCAAGCGACCTTACTTTCATTATTCTTTATTTAATCAATAAGTATATCTAATAGAATTTATGAGTTCAGTATTATATTCCCTTCATTTTTAGTCGAGTGTTATTTTAACTATTAAAATTATTTAAAATGAATGTTATTTTTATTTTTTAATTTAAAAATAATTATTAATTTTTTAATTATTTTTTATAATTATTATATTTTATATTACTTTTAATATATTAATAAAATTAATTTAATAAAAATATAATATCTTATGATAATATTATTATACAGAAACTTTAACGAAATTTATTTTGAAAATGAAGAAATAATAGTTAATACACTATTTAAATAAGACAAACAACACTAACACGAAATAACACAAAAATGGAAAGAATAGTAGAGAGGAAGAGAGAAAGATCGTGAATAATTTTGATCTAAAATTATACTTTTCTTTAGTGACTGAAATGCAATTTTTACTCAACTAGACTAAATATATTAATTCATTATGTACCAACCCCTCAAATATAATGATAGACAAAATCAAAATTTCACGCGGAAACAACACACCAACTTGCTTGCACTTCCAACTTAACACACGTGCATCACAACGACGTCTACACAGAAGTGTGTACGTTGGCATTGAATTGACAAGAATATACAACTTGAAGATTCAACTTGAAGATTTCCATTCAAGGGTAAAATCGTCAAAGTATTTCACCTACCCACTTACACTTTCTTCAGGATTCTCCTACTCCCATTATTCTATTTCCAATGAATTACCGAACACTAGAGGACAACAGATCGGGTTAGGCGAGTTCGGATATAAAATTCTAATCCGATTCAAACTGCGATTAATTTGTAGTGGCTCATTATAGTTCTTTTTTTCAATTTTTCTTCTCATCTTTATATATTTTTATAGGTTTTGCACAAATTTTACGAAATGATATTTATTTTCGAAGATGCATATGAAATACATCAAAATAATTACTTTTTACAAAATTCATAGATACACAACCAAATATATTTTAAGAAACTCTTTGGAGATTCATTTCAATTTTATTTATTTATTAATTAAATAAATTAGTTTGTAGATGCATTTTCGAACCATGTGAACGTATTTAATTACTCACGTTAGACCCTCGCTCTTCTCCTTTTTCATTTTTAGAAATATGCTCTCTACCTCAATATATTTTTTCAAGTTCTCATTCAAATTCAAATTGTAAAGCTACACTTACTTGTTTCTTACCATTTTCAACTTTTTTTACCAACTACATTCAACATCAGAGCTCGTATACCCTCACCACACATTTTTTAATAAGTTTTCATTTAGATTATTTTGATTTTTAATTAATCTATTAGCTCAAATATGTTAGTTTTAATGTATTAGATAGTTCAAATAGGTTAGTGTACAAGTTTGGAGACTATGTTTATATGATTTGGATGGGTTTGGTTTAATTTGGATGCTAGGGAAGTTGCTGACAAATTTCGGCCATTGAAGCAGATAAAGTTTTTTTTGGATATGCATATCCGAACTGTTATGTTTCAGATTTTTGGATATGCATATCTGAACTCTTTTATTCCTCGTAATTTGTTCTGTCTTTTAAGAATATGGCTAAAAACCAAGGAAGGATGAGACTCATGCTATCCACCCTAACTATCTCTGTTCTTCAGCACGAACAGGCTAGAGTCGTCCCCCTTTTGCCTCACGATAGGGAGGCGTCGACCTCTAGGAGTCGAATTTCATGGGTGTCGGGATCCCAGAGTCATGTGACCCATGATGAAGATACCTCAGTTGTGACTCAGGTCCTAGTTGCTGAGGATGCCCCCTTGCATAATCATTTCCAGGAGGACCCACATACACGTATTTACCCATATATTTTGGAGAGCATGTGGTTTCACATGTCTAAGAAGGAGAGGTATATTTTCGAATTTCCTCAATTTTTATTTTGTATCCAAATTCAACTCAACTAATCATGTTATATTTTATTTCCAACAGGAGTGTGATTGTATGAAATGTATGAATTATGCAAGAAAGATTCACAATCTTTATCAACCTGCGAAAGCCTGGATCCAAAATGAACTTCAAAACACTGGGATTGCAAGTCTTTGTGCTTTTGGGTACACTAACATCATCAGTGTCATTCATGATGCATTTGCTGAGAGATGGCATAATGAGGTGTTATCTTTCCACCTCATCATTGGTTAGACAACTATTACACTAGATGATGTAGCATGCCTCATACACCTTTCTATCAGAGGAAGGTTGCTTGATCATTCTAAGATTAGCAGGACTGATTCCATTGATATGATGATGACTTATTTGGGATTTGAATATGATGAAGCCTTAAAGTAGTGTAGAAGCTCCAGGGATGCACATGCCAAGTTTTCTTGGTTGTCGAAATTGTATGAAAAAAACTTAGACACATCTGAACACTCAAACATCGATGATTTCTAAGTTACCTACCATATGAGTGTGCCATAATTTTTGGGTTACTTTTTTTTCATATTGTTTTTCAGGGATGGATCCTTGCTCATTATCACCGCATCCACAGGTTTAAACATGACCTGTTCTATACTCATGATTGGCCATATGCTTGATGGTTTATCCCTAGCAGAGGTAATGATCATATCTTGTTGTACCTTATGTATATTAACAAGACTCTGCAAGACGACGTAAAATAGAGGCCATACGGTACTCATCGGAACATAGTTATATTCGACCATATTTTCGTATACTCTGGATGGTTGGAACGTGGGACCAAGATCATATAAAGGTATCTTCCTGATCGGTGCATGCGGTAATTTGGGTACATACAAGTCATTCCTAGGTCACCCTTCCAGACTGCTCCTATTAGTATTGTCTACACAGACCTGAAGGACATTTTGGCAGATTTTGAGAGTTGTTGGGTACAATGGAGTATCGTACTCATTAGGCCACATCTCAATGGAGTTATGTTGATGGTTACATGACATAGTTCTATACTTTTCACACCCTTACATGACACATGATTCTCCTGAATGTCCATCTATGTCTGCTCATGATGAGATCTTGGAGAATGAATATGCCAGTGACGACCAAGTCGTTGATGTGCTGTCACACTATCATACAATTATGCGGCTTACACGTGTGGGAATCAAGTCCGGAGTATTTGCGACAGGTGGAGATAAATCGGTCACCCTAGCATAGTCCATTATTTCCGGGGAACTGAGTGTAGTGGCTTACCGTAGGCAGAGGAGAAGCCATGATGTTAGGAATAGGCATACACAATAGAGTATGCATTTGATTGTATATTTCTCCCCTCTTTGGTGTAGCTTAAAATCGGAGTTATCTACAATTGACGAAAATTCTTCTTGGTGCTTGGGCAATGGAGATTCGATAAGTCTTTGGTTCGAAAAATGGTGTGGAGAGTCGCTTTATCTTGGCATTTAGAATCTAACAGATATCGTGGATTAAAGGGTTAGTTTCCTTATTGTTAATGGTTGTTGGGACTTCTCGAAATCAGTCATTTTCATTCCTATTTCATTATGCCTGTAGATTAAGAAATTTCATATCTCGTCTAATTTTCAATATGAATTAAGAGTTTGGAATCATTCTCCAAATGGCGACATTTCCCTTAAATTTGCCTTTGATTTCAAGAGACCAAAAGGAACTTGTAAGGACTGGTGGAGATGGTTATGGTCTAAATCTATTCCTCTATCGAAGTCTTATTTGGTGTGGAAAATTCTTCACAATAAAATCTCTTGGATGACCAATATAAAAGGCGTAATTTTTATTTTGCGTGTGTTTACTGTGGAAAATGGTAAACAATCGCTGGTCCTCCCAAAGTCCTAAAACTAAGGGTCAATCGCAAGATCGACCAGTTGATCTTAAGACATGTGCTAAGATTTGTGAAATTGTATTGATTCTGTCGAAATCCTTGACTAAGAAACAGTTTCCTAATACTAAGGGAATAAGTACAACGGCTTTCCACACAATAGTTCAGGTTCGATCGACAGGCAACTCGTGACCGACGGAGAGAAAACCTAAATAACTTGACAAATCTGAGTATTCACTATATTCTGATCTATTATGGTGACTCGTGACTGACAGAAGGCTGTGAATTCAGGTTTGTTCTAAACGAAATAAGGGTCGAATGACTCTTTTGTCAACTCGAAACTTGTAACAAAGAGAGCATCAACATACACGAAAAGTAAATAGAATGCATTTAAAAGCTTTAAAGAAAACAACTGAAACGTAAAGGTTTTGCATTAAAATAAAGGTGGTGATTCACGTACATCAAATACGTTGCAACTCTTTCTTCCTGATGCTTGGAATTGGGCAGAGTTTTTACAAGTACTTTGAGTATATAAGTGAACACCCAAATTTTACATTGAAATGACTTATTTATAACGTTTACAAAGTAACTGCCTAAAATAATCTACGGATGGCGTTCGAAACTTGAGGAATCCGCTTCACAAGATTTCACCACCTGTTTGGCGCTTAAACAATACAAAGCCCTTATAACTTCCCACAATCTTGGACTTTAAATTTTTCCCGCTTCTGGCCTCTAAAAGTAAACTGCTCATAACCTCGACGCTTTCCTTCATCGAGAGCAAAAACAATGAAATTCCTCTAAGTCCAAAATCCTCCATAACCGACTGGGCTCAACTTCGACTATCTCCCTCGCTATTTAATATTTTGATCGATTTGACCAATTTCCACGTTTTGTCCCTTTGGTCGACATACCTCTTTTTCGACATCCTTGACTTAGTATTCTTCTTGGTCACATATTTCAATCTTCTGAAGAACCCTTATTCTCTAAGGATTGACCCTTAATTTACAAAGACGTTTGCATTTAATATGTACTTTTGAATACCCTAAGAAATTTCAAGGTAACACCGTGTAGGTGTGACATGTGTAAAACACCAGAAGAATCCACTAACCATTTATTTTTCGAATGCAATTTCGCTATTCAACTTTGGCATTGGCTTTCAATTCAATTGAGCTATAATGGTTATATCCATGACTAGTCCAAAATTGGTGATATCACGAACAAATATCTCTCGGGTCAATGCAAAGACACTTGCAGGTCAACAATTATTTTTATTTTCAACTCTATATGGTTATCTCGTAGCAGACTTAGATTTCAAAATATTGCCCCTAGTATCTCATCATCTATTTCTATTGTTGTTAGTTTCTTAAATATGCAAGATTTTGTGTTGCTTAAGAAATTCTGGGTTAATGTCTGCCCTCCTAATGCTCCTAAAGTTATAGGCCTTAGTATATATGATTCTTTTTTATTTATTTTTAATTCCATTCCTGCTAATTTGCAAGTAGATTTTGTAAAGTATAGGCTTGGATTGTCTTTCTTTAGATTCTCTACTTCTTAATAGGGTTTTGGTTGATGTCCGACCTATTCTTTTGTTCCAATCTTCTTTTCATTAATATATCATCTTTTAAAAAAAATAAAAAAGAATGAATGTAGATTATGCTACTAAGTAATTAATATAAGTAAATGTAATAAAAGTGAAATCTAAACTATCATTGTAGTCTACTACCTAACCATTAATGGAGAATGCTTATGCATTCCCCATTATACCCTTCCCTCAAAAATTAATTTTCACTACACAAAGGGCAAATTGGTATTCCAATAAATCACTCCCACTGGCCAATCAAATTCATCCCAACTGCCAAGTGTCGCTCCATTTTCAAACCACATCTGGAGGGAAGCAAGAAACCGGGTAAAAGCTGTGTTTCATTGAAAACCCAATGGATACAAGGAGAATGGCAAACCATAAACATACCTTTTCTTTCTTTCTTTTCTTCATCTTTAAAGCTTGCCGTGTTCCTTCATCTTCTTCTACAACCTTGCAAATCGTCTCCTTCCACTCATCACCGTATGTTACATCGCCATTTCATTGCTTTATCTCTTCTCTGACCCGCTTTCTTTGTTCCTTCATCTCCTCAAACCCTAGCCGCGGCAGCCCTATCTCTCTTCGTTCTATTCATCTCTCAACCCCCGATTGAGAGACCAACGCAATAATCTGGCTGTGTTCGTTTTCATTTACGTTTACCTTTTCGTTTTAATTTTCATTATTGTTGTTTGTTCATCATAAGCAAATATCTTCCTATGATATTCCTTTTGGTTTTCGTTTATGTTTTCTTTATCGTTATCACAATTATATTTTGATTATAAATTTGTGCAGAAGTGTGAATGTCGCGGAAGGAAAAACTGGGTCGGTCCGAGGATTTGGAAAATGATTTTGAATGAACAGAAGAAAAGAACAAACTCAGAGCTTGGAATAGAAGAAAGGTTTGCCCTGGTTAGGCAGTAGATCTATATATGTGGAAAATGTATAAATTTGATTGTGCTTTTAGTTTCTAAATTATACCCATTTTCAAGTGATTTGTTCTTCGTTACCTTTTAGGCTTAATGGACAACCACCTCATTTTCATTCTTCCTACTATCATGTAGATTTTTTTACAGATTGTGTTTCGATTTCAAACGAAGAAGAAGATGAAGATATGCTTGTGGGTTGTGGTTTGGTTTTAACCCAAGAAGATGGAGATAGGTTTGGTTTCAGATACGATTTACTGATGATTGTGTTTATCTTTTCAATGTCAGGAGAATGAAATGACAGATGAAGAATTCTTTATCTTCTCCTCAACTCACCCATCTTCATCTTCTTCCAAGGTTTGCTTCATTCTTATTTCAAATATTAGCACTGCGTTTATTTTTGTTCGGAATGTTGATTTTCTAGATTTTGAGTGATTTTTTGAAATTTATATTTGCAATATTCTTTTTTGTTGTTGATATTTTTTGTTGGATGTTTACTAGAGTTTTGGATAACTAGATCTATTTTTCATGTATATTTTAAGCAGCAACAAAATATGGAGTGGTCATACTTTGTACTAGGTAAACCTCTCTCGCGTTCGTTCACCTCTTGCTTCTCCGTTCAAACTCAGGTACGCAATACATCTCTTTCGATGATGGCTATCCAATGTCTTCAAGTTTTGCACAATTTTTCCGCAACTTTATTCTATTTTGATTCTGCCAAGTTATTAGTGTTGTTGGTGTTTCTTAATATGTTGTTGTTATTATGATTTGTGTTCCTGGTTTGATTATGTTTCTGTGATTCAACAACATTTATTACAAATATCCAACAACATTTCTTGCGATTTCATGTTTTGGCTTTTATTTCATGTTGTTTGTACTTGCAGATGAGGATAATACGCCAATCAAAAAATGGGAAGCAATCATTAAAGCAATCTACTTGCAAGAGGGGATATTGATGCTGCTAACATACTAAAACCAGCTCTTGCAAGAGATGAACTACAGGTAGTAATTTCCTCTAACTTTTCAATGTTGAGAAAGATATTGTAACTTGCAGTCATATGTGAAGTTATTGTTATGATCAATGATCATATTTGGCTATTAACTATTAACTCAGCTATGTGCTCTTTGCTCTTATGAATTTTGTAAATGTTTGCCAAATGACGACAACGATTGCGATAGAGGATGTAAGAGGATAGTGAAGATATTGCGAGCTATGACTGGTCATCCGAATTGGGTACAACTCTGTGAAGCCTATGAAGACGATGAAAATATTTACGTAGTTATAGAGTAAGTTCTTATTACTCATATATTTTATGTCACACTTTACTTTTACCTTCATGATTCAATGTTGCTGAAAAGTTTGTGTGAGTTTGGAACTCATAAAGTCTCTATTCAATCATGAGTTTTAATGATGCTTTAATTTGTTGCTTCAGTAAAATCATGTTCATAGTGCATAGAAACGCGGAAAATGTCGATGTGGCATGTAACCAAACATGAACTTAGATTTGTTGGCTTTCTCTTAAACTAATTCTACTAAAACTGTAAATTTAAAGCTAAGTTTTCTGTTTGGTGCTTGTATTCACGGGCTGCATAGAACTAATAGTAATGTTCATGCAATTTTTTGATTTTGCTTGATGTTTATGGATAGCTACCACTGATGGGACTAATGACTCAACATTTTCTGCTGGTTGTGTTAAATTTCAGGTTGCAGAGGGTGCAACAGCACTCTACATAGAGCAGTTGCGTGGAATTCAGTACATTACAGATCGCGGTGTACAACAGCTATCAGTTGATATTGATTATCTTAGTAACGTGCTTTCGGCTCTGTCAATGCCAATCCCTGCAGTTCTGGCTACATTTCAAAGTTGTCTTTCTACCTCAAGAGACCAGCTAAAAGATCTTCTGAAGAAAGATTCAGTAAATCAACTTGATCTGCCAACAGCAAACCTTGTGTGTAAGATGCGGCGGCGGGTGAATTTAGATTCGTGATTGAGCACTTCCACCTTCTCTCCATTTACAGATGTGTTTTTGTCCTGCGGATTTCATTCTTTTACCTACACAATACCTACTAATTAAACGTTTTTATTTTTTCCGTCATATATGAACTTCTTTCATGTTGGATTTGCGACTAGCTATTACAAAAGGCACATCATCGTCATGATAATAGCTTATTATACAAGACAAGAGGAACATTTTATCAGTTTAATATGCAAGTTATTAACCATTTCTTGTGTCCTGCAAGTTTTCCAGTATTCATGCTATCAAGCTGCCACTTGTGTTTGCACTCTACAATTTCTCCATATTGAAGAGTTCACATTTGGTGTATTTGGATTCCAAGTTGAAGAGACAATGCTTACTTAGTAAGCAGCTCCATCTATCTGAATGCACATATGATAACATCCAGACACTTTAGTGTGGATCCAGTGAGTTCACCGCAGCTTCCATCACCTGGCCGTTATCGCTACACTGGTATTTAAATAAATATTTTCAACTGCTTTAGACTTTGAGTTTTAACAAGAATTTTAATGATTATGTTGCAGGATGTATATGAGAAGCTTTTGTAGATAATTTCAGTGCATTTGGAGTTATTGTTACTAATCCAAAGGTTTTACTCTTCTAATTTATTTCATCACACCTTCTGATATCCTTTTGGAATGTAGGTGTTCTTATACACCTGAAAATCCTATCATGTATGATATTGTTTTTGTTATTTCTGCGTTTCATTAGGCATCTGGATCAGGAATGATTGCAGGATGTATATGTATGGCAGTTGCATTCTATCTTAAGGTACATCCCAACTAAAAGAATTATAGCTTCAAGTTTTTAATCCGGATATTTATGTAAAGGTGATATCCTTGTGCGTAACAGGTTCATGATGTGGGGTCCCAACACCGATCAGAATCGCATACTCGTATGCAGACTACTCTTTCTCTGTTGTTCATTTCATGTTTTACGCATCTCGGAAATGCGAAGACATTCTCCATGTAACATTTACTCTTTCTATTACTGTTATTGGGTCTACGCAGGATCATTTTCAATAGGAACGGGAGCAGTTCCATGGGTTGTGATGTCTGAGATATGCCTCGGTCCCTTTGAATACGCCAGTTAGAAAACATGTCCGCTTTATCAGAATTAGTGTGATATTACTTGGCAAAAAGATGGCATAAGTTTTGCTGAAATATTAGCTTGTGTTGCAGATATTTCCTGTGAACATTAAAGGACAGGCAGGAAGCATAGCCACATTGGTGAACTGGTTTGGTGCATGGCTATGTTCCTACACTTTCAACTTTCTCATGAGTTGGAGTTTATATGGTAAAAACATTATTTTTCAGTTTTATAATTACAATCATTTTGTCATTTATGTTCAAGAAACATATAGAACATGCATGTTTACTTTGTAATAATGATTTGCAGGTACCTTCATTCTTTATGGTTGGGTCAAGGCAGTAGCTGTATTATTTATAGTTTTAGTAGTTTGAGAAACCAAAGGTAAAAGCCTTGAACAATTACAAGCAGCCATTAACGTGTAGGAAGTTTGCGATTTGCCGCGTTTGATGGAACATTCATTGTGTTGTTGTCATTGATTGATTATTGAAATATACTCCAAAAATAACCTAAGAAAATTCCTATTAGAGTTTTTTTATTTTTGTCTCAAAGAGTGTATATAGATATTAGCTAGCTACAAATAATGAGATTATTTACGTGGCCTTTGGCAAAAAGCTGGCTAAACTTGCTACTATTAATACATACTCGTATTACATAATTGGGAGCACATTGCTTAATTAGTACTACTAATAGTTAATCAAGTTTTCCCTCACCTTGCATTGGCTTAATTGATTTGGCCATTCAATTTGATTGTAGCTGGATTCCAATAGTACTGTTTATTTTGTTTTAGTTTCAAATCAATACAACACAAGGCTCTTGCTATCTTTTAGTCAATTGTTTCTATTATTTTAAAAGAGTTAAATAAGTTACAATAATTTATATTTTTAACATCAAAATATGAAATAGTTAGAGCTAAGCATTGAACAAAAAATGCGCACAAGTTAGATTTAAGAAAAAAATGATTTAACAAAAGTCTTGTATGTTAATTATTAAATCTAAGAAGAAAAAGAAACATAAATCTTAAATATTTATAATTAGATCACCACAATTTTTTATTTTTTATTTTTATCAATAAATTAATTGCAAATATTTATATTTTATTTTAATCAATAAATTAATTGCAAATATCTATAGTTATTAATGATAATTATAAATATTTATAGTTATTAATGATATTTGTAAATACTTATAGCTATTTGACATATTAAATTTATTATGTCGGTGATTTATTACATATTTATTTTTAAATATTGATAGTTATTAGTTAAATCTTTTAATTAAAAACTATAGGCGTTTGTATTTTGCACTCAGGTGAAATATTTATAATTTTTTATTTATTTTTATTTTAAATTTAAATATATTTATTTGATGTAATTTAAATTTTTGTTGTTATTTAGTAGGTTTAGGCTATCATTCATTTGCGTTAAAAATGTGATTAGAATATTACATTAAGTGACACGGGACACAACTAAATTTATTCAAATAAAAAAATATGTATAAATATTACTCACAACGTACATTTGACTATGATTATTATAAAAAAAACAATAAGTATTTCTAAATTTTACGATCTCATGAATTTTATCACCGATATTCATTAATTTTATGGGTCACTATCATGACAATAAATTTTTTATTTTATTTTAATCAACAACATATTTATAATTATTAGTAATATTTATAGTTATTAGGCATATTAGATTTATCATGTAAGTAATTTACTACATATTTTTTAAAATATTTTTAATTATTAATAATTTTATAATAACAATGTATATTTACAATAAATAAGCCATATGAAATTATCCAAAATAGGAATGCATGTACTCGTGCGGACGCACGGGAATTTTTTTATTTATTTGTATTTTAAATTTAAATATATTTATTTGATGTAATTTTAATTTTTGTTGTTATTTGGTAGGTGTTAGACTATCATTCATTTGCGTTAAAAATGTGATTAGAATATTACATTAAGTGACACGGGACACAACTAAATTTATTCAAATAAAAAAACATGTATAAATATTACTCACAACGTACATTTGACTACGATTATTATAAGAAAACAATAAGTGATATTTGTAAATTTTACGATCTCATGAATTTTATCACCCGATATTCATTAATTTTATGGGTCACTATCATGACAATAAATTTTTTATTTTATTTTAATCAATAATATATTTATAAATATTTATAATTATTAGTAATATTTATAGTTATTAGACATATTAGATTTATCATGTAAGTAATTTGCTACATATATTTTAAAATATTTTTAATTATTAATAATTTTATAATAACAATGTATATTTACAACAAATAAGCCATATGAAATTATCTAAATGAAATATAATTAAACTTTTCATTTCACGGTCACTAGCACTAAAATAATTTTTTTTTAGAAGTGACCAAGCATTATCAAATGAAATATATGAATAAATTTATTTGTGTGGCTGCATTAGTCACTATCACCATAATACTTAGTTTAAACAATTATGTATTATCAAATTATCTAAGATATAAATGAAGGCACCCGTGTAAATTAAATATATATTAATTAAATCTTTTAATTAAAAACTATATACATTTCTATTTTGCACTCACGTGAAATATTTATAATTGTTTATTTATTTGTATTTTAAATTTAAATATATTTATTTGATGTAATTTTAATTTTTATTGTTATTTGATAGGTGTTAGACTACCATTCATTTGCGTTAAAAATGTGATTAGAATATTACATTAAGTGTCACGGGACACAACTAAATTTATTCAAGTAACAAACATGCATAAATATTACTCACAACGTACATTTGACTACGATTATTATAAGAAAACAATAAGTGATATTTGTAAATTTTACGATCTCATAAATTTTATCACCGATATTCATTAATTTTACGGGTCACTATCATGACAATAAATTTTTTATTTTATTTTAATCAACAATATATTTATAAATATTTATAATTATTAGTAATATTTATAGTTATTAGACATATTAGATTTATCATGGAAGTAATTTGTTACATGTTTTTTAAAATATTTTTAATTATTAATAATTTTATAATAACAATGTATATTTACAACAAATAAGCCATATGAAATTATCTAAGATAGCAATGCATATTTAAGATAGGAATGCATGTACCCGTGCGGACGCACGGGTCTACGACTAGTTGTTGAGTAAAATAAATTATTATTAATGTTATATTATAACTTATTACTATTACATTTTTATCATAAGTAGAGTAAAATTTTAAAACATAGACCGAGCATTAGGTGTTAATGGAGCGGGGCGAGACAGAGGGAGAGATACATTCTCATTTCAATCTATGTTCTCGAATTTATTCGCAATTCTTGTATTAGATTTCTGTTAAGGGTGTTTTGTCTCTCATCCCCATCTCCACGGATCCTCGTGAATCCCCACAGTTTCTGTAAATATCTATAAACATAATATTTAATCTTTTTAACTAAATTAATATAAAAAATTCAAAAAGTAACCACAAGAAATTAAGAAACTAATCATCCACGAAAAATATATTATTTTAACAATATTTAATCTTGAGATTCATGAAAACAAAATTATTAAACTTTAAAATAAAAATCAAAATAGTCATTTAGATCTCTCCTTTTTACTAACACTACATATGTGTTTTATATTTTTATTAAACGGGTTATTTGAAATGATAAATAAACCTACATAAAAATGTTAAATTATATATTAATTTACGACATTATAAATTTTTAGTGCAGGGTGTAACACCCCAATATTACCCAAGGTTTAATATGTAAAAATCAGAGTAAATTAAAATTTCATAAATTAAATACTGAGGCGTCACACCATCAAAATCAAATCACTTTAAACAGTTTGCTTTAAAGTAAAAATCTCAGATACATAGCATTATCGGAAATCATAAATTGATTCATAAAATTCTAAACACTTTCTTCATTAAACTTCCTCATCAAATCATGTTTTCATAAATTATGATTCTTATTTACAAAAGGAAGAACAACAAAAGAATCAACAACAAGACAACATAAATATTTCCCCCCGAGTGCTACGTATCAGAGCGACACTGACTCAACTAACAGCAGCTATAAACTTCGTCTTCATAATCTGCACGTTACCAATATAAAGGTAACGGTGAAACAAGTAAAGGGTGAGATACTCCAAAACATATAATTAAAGGTATGATGATATATATATATATATATATATATATATACATATATTTGGAATCATAAGGGATATAAGTTAATGAGTGCATTCCAACACATATCCAAAACTCACTTACTCTTATCGTCATTTTAAAGTGTATAATCTACACTTAATCGCCTTAGCCTCATCGGCACAAATTATCACAACAACACATAAACCTCCGTCACCACGAAATCGTCACAAGCTAATACATCACTAATTAACACGGGAATCATAAACAACAACATCAAACAACAACATTAAACAATACTAATAACATAAGCAACATAAACAAAATCATCACAAATTGGCTAAAGCCCATCGTCGCTTTTGGCATAAGGCCCATCGTCGCTTTTGGCATAAAGCCCATCATCACAAGCATCATCACATCCTATTTGCATTAAGCATTTCATCAAGTTAAATCATCGCAAAACTCATCATTTATATTCATCGTATAGTTATCATGAAATTATTAAGTTATATTCATTTCATGTTCATCATAAAGATCATCACCAAACAAAGCATCATATATCATCGCAAATTCAACATCATCCATCAATTAACAAAAACCCAACGCCAACAACTCAAACATAAACATAACCGACTCCATGAGACACGACTATGTTATGCATGTGGTACCCGTCGCTTTGTCCATAATTAGGAACAATTGGCATAAAAGCCTCGTCGCTTGGCATAAAAGCCTCGTCGCTTGGCATAAAAGCCCTCGTCGCCAATGCAATGTATGTGACTCAATGATAAAGACAACACGACAACACATCATCATCGCTCATCAAAATTGACATAAAGTCCACGTCGCCATATTTATTCACAACAAATAAACATATCATCGCATCATATTTGCATTATGCAAAACATCACCAAACAATTCATCATCGTCAAAAGTCATGCATTCATCAATCGGAAGCATTTATCAACAACATCAATATAATCGTCACATCATCATGTACAAAGACATATATTATTGCATCGCAAATCATCAAGTATTCATTAATTAATACGTCATCGCAAACATTATGTTTAATTACAATACATCAGAACCAATTCACTCACTAAATTCCAAAAATGGAAAAAATAGTCAAACATCTATAATCGTCGGGAAAGTCATTCCTAATAACCGGCATTAATCAAAATCATCAACATCGAAATCGGATTGTCCATACGTGCCTTAGATCCACTAAAACGCAATCTGATTCAATTTAACCGTAAATTGGCCTATTTCGGGTCATCTCGTAAAAACTTGTAATTTCTAAAAACTAACCTCACCACTATGTTCTACACGTCGAACTTAGCTAGCACGTCAATTTTTGTTGAATTCGGAGCAACTTGCTCCGTCGTCGAATTTACCGAAATCGGAAAATCGGAACACAATCGGGGCAAAAGAAGTGCAAAAATCAGAATATGGGAGGCTACAGATACGTCAACACGGGCCCCCGTGTTAATCAACACGGACCGTGTTGAAAAGCCACTAGAAACGTAAAAAAAAACCAAACTCAGTGAATCAACACGGGCGCCCGTGTGAATCAACACGGCCCGTGTTGATGGACCTGGCAGCCAATCTTCCCTATACAAGAGGTCAACACGGGCACCCGTGTTAATCAACATGGCCCGTGTTGATTGACCTACGTGAAAACTCCATTTTTTACCATTCCCATTAATTCTAATCATCTTCAATACTCCTAGTTTCTACAAGCTAACCCCTAATAACCCACAATCCATACTCCTATTCCAACTCTTCTAATCTATTTCAATCACAAATCAAACACACAACTCAAACCACAACATCAATTTTCATCACAAATCCACAATATATGTATCAAAACCTTAACTATAGGAAGTGGAAAATCAAACCCCTTACCTCTAGCTTGGTTGATCCATGAAGATTCAACAACTCCAACCTCAAGCTTGCTCATGTTCTTCCTCTTCTTCTTCTCTTGCTCTTCCTCTCCCAAAATCCTTTCTTTTCTCTCCAAGCTTCTAAGCTTCTATTTGGCTTTGGTTGTAGAATGGAAAGGAAGTGAGGAAATGTGATTTTATATGTTGTTTCCTTACTAGCAACAAGTTTCTATGTTTGGTTTTGGTTTTGCAAATGGAAAGAAAACAAAGAGAAGTGTTTTATGAATGGAAAGAAAATGAGGAAAATTGGTTTTATAAGGGTGTACTCTTACTAGCCAAGGGTGTAAACCCCATTTCTACAAAATTACTCCTCACACCCCTATCTATTCTTAAAACACTAATAACATCTAGTTATATCATTAATTCAATTCATTCAAATAATTCCGGAGAATTAAATATCGATCGGTGATTCGAAAATATTAATATAATATAATATTAATTAAAACAGGACGTTACACAGGGCAGAGGCTCCACGGGACAGGGGACATGTTCGTCATCCCCATCCTCAAAATGCTTTAGAGGGAACTTTATTTCCCATCTCCACGGGAGGAAAATTCTCCATCTTTGAGACTATCCAAACAAGGAATTTCCACGGAGATCCCCACTAACAGATGCAAATTGACATCCCTAATAAGCATTAACTAGCAAGAGAGTACTAATACTTTTCAATTACTATGGACGGGTTCGGTTACCCGTGGGTTAAGTTTTTAAAATCGACTCGCCTGCACTAAATTGCATAAATGAAATTTACAACCCGCCAAACCGTTTTCACTTGCCCGTGTTTTGCTTAACATTCGATTTATGTAGTTTCAAGTGGGTTGCAAGTAATTATCAACCCCTACCAATAATTACTACCTAAGGGTGGTAAAATGGTCCGACCTGTTAGACATGTCCGGTTTGTCCGCGCTTTAGTGCGAGGCGAGTCAAAAATTTAGACCCTTACACTCTAACGCGACCGCCTCGCCCCTTCCTATTTTCTTCGCGGGCTTTTGCAGACACGAGTACTAACATAAAATTTTGTATTTCTAAACTTAAAAATAGTAGTGCCAACAGGCTTTCTGCGCCCCATACTCACTTTTGTGGGACAAACATATATTTTAGGCAGGGCCGGCCATCCGCAGGCGCAACAAACCTTGTAGCGTCGGACCCCACAATTTTGAAGGCCTCCTTTTTTTTAATTATTTATTTATAAAAAAACTTGAAACAATGTTAGTAGCTTATAAAACAAAATTGTGCTAGCAACGTATAAAAGAGAAGAGTGATATATTCTAAAGGCCTTATTTTTCTTTCAGATACTTATTAAAAAACGAAACGGTGCTATATTATTGCATATAAAACAAAATGATGCAAAACAAAATAGTAATTACTATTGCATTTTTTTTCACTATTGCATATAATTTTATTAGATGTAGAAACTACGACGAAACATCGCAAACGCAAAAAAAACGAATCGACCGATAAATTAATATAGACTTTTTTTTTAATTAGGCCTATTTTATAAATTAGAATAAAATCTCTAATTTGATTGGGCCGACCCTGATTTTAAGTCCTCATACTCAATTATGACTGTTTTGTCCTATTTTTTACGAAATTTTGCAGAACGAGTATAAACAAGACGGACATATCCATTTGTCATCCTTACAATACCTCCCGACAATTTTAATTTGTATATTCAATACTTTTTTGATTGTTGAATTAAAATATTATGTTAAATATTTTCATTAAATATAAATTATTTAATTTTGATATAATAATAAAAATATATCAAATAATATATCAAAGACGTGAATGCCAAAATTTCTTCAACCAGTAATTCTAATTCCTTTTATCCCACCTTTATTTCAATCATATATGAGTTTCTATAAAGGTGGTTTATCTAACTACTCCAAAAAAAAAAAATTGATTAAAAAATATTTTCAATATAATAAGCATACATAAAATTGTTTATATTTTTTACTTTTTATATCTAATCTACTGAATAATACAATTACTTTTTTATAATATGTAATAAGTTGGTCCTATTTATACTATAGTAATTTAAAATTAATATTAAATATAATATCAATTTATACATTTTATAATTAAAAATATATTATAGAAATTCCATTCGGTTTCATGAGCGAGGAGGTTGGTATTCTCATTGGAAATTATATTGGAAAGTTTGTGAAGTATGACGAGCAGAATAATTATGCGGCCCGGAGGAAATTCATGTACATTTTGGTGTCTTAAATGGACACCATTTAATTTTAAGTCACTTTAGTATTTATAAATATCCATACCATTTATACAAAAGTTTAAATTGGATCCCACCAACTCTATTATATAAGATTCAATCTTTGTAAAATATAAAGAAAAAACTTAAGACACGGTAGGATTATTTGACCATGGTGGCTTTCTCATATCATGCTTTTGGATGCAATTATCCATACCATTAAGAGTGGTACATGTAGGCAAATACTACCCCCAATATTTATGCTCTTAGGGTGGCTGTCAATGTCCTAATGCCAATGAAGAAGAGATGGTCGTTTAATCGTAAGACAGGCGATAAAATTCAGGTGGTTTTCAAGTATGAAAAGCTTGGAATTTTCTGCTTCTTATGTGGTATTGTTGGTCATTCGGAAAGTTTTTGTCCCCTGAAATTTAACACCAACTCCTGCCCATATGACAGAGACTGGGGATTTTTTTTTTAGAGAAAACTTACTTGCTGCCTCATCAATTCCTGGTGACTCTGAGGCAAAAAATGCTGGGAGAAGAATGACACAAACTGCTGACGAGTATTTACTGAAATCCAAACTGCTACAGTCCAACAAAAAAGCCACTGCTAGAAACTCATTGAAATATTAGGCTCGCCGGAAGACGGTTCATAAAGTAAGCAGAACGCTGGATAAAGAGATACTGGTTAAAGAGCCCACTATTATGAAGAAGATAATACGTATGGATGAATTCGTGCCCTCCGAGCTGGACCAATCTGCTACAGAAAAAGCTATGCTCATAGAAGACGAAACTGAAAACATTTCCACTGCTGGTTTTGACTCAGCCAAACAGTATACTCTCAATTCTGATGTCTCTATTGTATTGGCAGGTTCTGATGCTCAGGCCTGCCAGGAAAAATGAATGTCATTAGTTGGAACTGTCGGGGATTGGGTAACCCGAGTGTAGTTCATATCCTTAAGTACCTCGTCCGAAGTCAATAATCGGACGTTATTATGCTATTTGAAACAATAAGTTTATCTAATAAAATTGAAGCTTTGCGGAATGCATTAGGTTTTGATTGTTATTTTTCGGTTAATTGTGTTGGTTTACGTGGTGGTATGGTTGTCCTATGGCAAAATTCTACTCAGATATCTATTCAACATTATTCAAATAATCATATTGACATTCTTGTACAAGACAATCGTGTCGGCAGTTGGAGACTTATTGGTTTTTACGAGTACCCGGAAATATCTCGTCGAAGAGATTCTTGGAACTTTCTTAGAAACCTTGCCGCTACTTCTAATTTACCTTGGTGCATCATCGGCGACTTTAATGATATTATGTATTCAAATGAAAAAGAGGTAGAGTGGATCGTCAAAACTGGTTGATAGACGGATTTCGGCAAGCAGTGCATGACTCTGGTCTGTTTGATATTCCTTTGGAGGGTTATCTGTTCACCTGGTTTAAGAGCTTAGGTAATGATGGAGCCATTGAAGAAAGACTTGACAGAGCTATGATTAATAATGTTTGGAGTTCATTATTTCAGGATGCAAAATTGCAATGTCTTACAGCAACATCATCAGACCATTATTTTATTTTACTTACTTGTGAGAAAAAAGAGCTTCATGTTTTACATAGGAAAGGTTTCAAATTCGAGAACGCTTGGCTAGTGGAAGAAGGTTTTAAAGAATTTGTTCAAAACCAGTGGAGTAATTATGGCACTAATAATATTGTGCAAAAATTGGAAGTTTGCGGTGAAAAGATGTTACAATGGAGCAGTAACAATTGCCGAAGAGATAGAAAAGAGATCGAGAAGCTGTGTAAACAAATTGATAGCGTGCGTCTTCATATTAGTGAGAATAATATTAATTACTTCATCTCTCTCAAAAAGCGTTTTAATACTCTCCTAGTGCAGGATGATTTATTCTCGAAGCAAAGAGCAAAAACTCATTGGTATAAGGATGAAGATCTTAATACTCATTTTTTTCATGATGCTGCTTCTATCAGGAAAAAAAAGAATATTATTACTCCTCTTATCTCTGACAATGGAGATATTACTATCTCTATGGAAGGTTTATGTCAAGTGGCTCATGACTACTTTGTTGAATTATTTCAAAAAAAGCCAAATTCGAGAGATCGGGTTCTTCAAGCTCGTCATTCTCCTATATCTGAGGAGGATAATACTTTTTTGACGGCCCCTTTTATTATTGAAGAGTTTAAAGATTCTATATTTTCCATGCAAGTTGATAAAAGTCCTGGTCCTGACGGTTACAACCCGGGTTTTTACCGGTAGTTTTGGGATGATTGTGGCAACGAAGTTTTCAAGGCTAGTTGTGATTGGCTTGAAAGTGGTAGTTTCCCTCCTAGTCTTACTAAGACTAATATCACTCTCATCCCTCTCATCCCGAAAGGTGAACATCAAACTACTATGAAAGAATGGAGACTGATTACTTTATGTTATATTTTATATAAAGTAATTGCTAAAGTTCTTGCGAATCGGCTTAAGACAATCCTGGATAAGTGCATTTCTGATAACCAATCGGCTTTCGTTCTTGGTAGGTCTACTCTGGATAATGTTATGGTTGCTATTGAAGTTGTTCATCACATGAAAACAAAAACTAGAGGGCGAATCAGGGATATAGCTCTTAAGTTGGATATCAGTAAAGCTTATGATAGGATTGACTAGGACTATCTAAAGGAAGTTCTATCAAAGACAGGTTTGTGTCAAAAATGAATTGGTTGGATCATGATGTGCATTGATACTGTAGATTACTCTCTGGTTATGAATGGTAATTCGGTTGGCCCTATTGTTTCGGGGCGTGGTTTGAGGCAGGGGGGTCCTCTTTCCCAGTATCTCTTTATTCTTTGTTCGGAAGGCCTTTCGGCTCTCATTAAGCAAGCTGAAGCTAGAGGGGATATCCATGGTACAAAAATCTGTTGGAATGCTCCTATTATTTCTCACCTTCTTTTTACCGATGATTGTTTACTATTCTTCAGAGCTGATATTAATGAAGCTCGTGTCATGAAAAATATCCTTGATACCTATGAGGAAGCCTTGGGCCAAGCGATTAATTTTCAAAAATCTGACTTTTATTGTAGTCAGAATGTGAGTTTGGATACAAAAACTTATTGGTTAATATATTAGGAGTGCAACAAGTTTTGGGCATCGGAAAGTATCTTGGAGTACCTTCCATGATTTGTAGAAACAGGAAGGCGACTTTCAAATTTGTTAAAGATAGAATTTGGAGAAAAAATAATTCTTGGAGTAGTCGGTGTTTGTCGCAAACAGGGAGAGAAACTCTTATCAAGTCGGTTCTGCAATCTATTCCAACTTACATTATGAGCCTTTTTTTTACTGCTATCATCACTTAGTGATGAAATTGAAAAGATGATGAACTCCTTATGGTGGGGCCATAAAAGTAATAGTGGTAAGGGCATCAATTGCTTATCTTGGGATCGTCTGGCTTTGTCTAAAGCTGTAGGTGGTATGGGTTTCAAAAATCTTAGTGCATTTAACTATGCTATGCTAAGCAAGCAAGCTTAGAACCTGCTTAGAAATCCTACCAATCTAGCCTCTCGCACCTACAAAGCCAGGTATTTCCCAAATTGTAACTTTATGGATTCTGTTGTTGGGCATAATCCCAGTTATGTGTGGCGGAGTATTTGGAGTTCTAAATTTGTTGTGAGAGGTGGGTATAAATGGAGCATCGGTTCAGGGGTTAATATCTCGGTTTGGAATCAGAATTGGATTTCAGACAATACTGTGTTACTGAATTCTTGGCCTAATAATTCGGATGTGGCTTCTCTTAAAGTGTCGGATCTTATGATCCCCAACAATAAACAGTGGAATCCGATTTTGATTAATTCTCTTGTAGGTAATGAAGTCTCTCAGAATATTCTTCGTACCTTTCTTCTTGATATTGTTAAAGATGATAAAGTTATTTGGAAGTTAGAGAATGAAATTCCTGGCAGCAGATACTTGATGTCACAGAGAATGTTATGACACAGTATCTGACACTCTGTTAACAATTTACACAATAAATTCAAACAGCAGTAAAGAACACAATAAATTGTTTACCCGTTCGGTCTAACTACACCTACATCCGGGGCTACCAAGCCAGGGAGGAAATTCACTATTAGTAGAATTAATTCAGGAATAAACCAACCAGTTTATCTCCTTCACTTAAAACCTACCCAATGCAACTTCAATCTAAGTCCTACTTAGACCTGAGTTCCTACTCACTCCCCCTCAATCACAGCAGTGATATTAACCTATTGATTAATTGAATTGTGAAGACACACTTCAATAAACTATCTTGATTTTGCTTCAAAGCTTTAATCAAGAGACAAACACTCATGCTTCAAAGCTTTGAGTGATAAACTACCCTTACAACCAAATCCTAGTCCAAAACACTTATCAATTGATAATTGCTTGGCTCACAAGAGTAACTAGAATTACACAAAATACAACCTGCTAAATTTTCAATACAGTTCAAGGGCGCAACAACAGTGTAAGGGTTCTATTCCTTTTATAGAAGCAGTCCTGAAACTTCAGTTTTGGGCTTCCATAAAGATAGCTAGGTGTTCGCGTTAAAAGGTGACGCGCTAGAGGATGCGAACGTGAATTCGGATCTTCTGGCTCGTAACAATTTAAATCTTTTTAATTTGTTTGTAAAGATGTCGCGAGCATCAAGCTTTATTATTTTCAACACAAGAAAGATGATTTAATGATTATGAAAAAGGGGAAAGCTGAAATACCCTCAATTGATATTGGTATGCGTAACGACTAGCGCAAACTAGACGCAACGCATCGGGGAGATTCCGAGTAAGGGGATTGTTATATAAAGGAATAGATGGAGCACCCTAAATATATGTAGTTATCTACAGCTTTATATATGAATATATTTGATATGTTTGTGTGTTTTAATTGCTATTTCTATGATTGGGAAAGTTTCTCCTTTGGATTTTTAGAAACAGTAGATTATGTGGGATTCTAGTGTTTGTTATTATTGTGCTCGCAAAGATCCGTGGATCTTCGCATACATATCCCTAGTGGGAATCGAGCATTTGTAGCTCGGATCTACAAGGTTCTATGGTTTGTTTGGTCCGAGAGAGAAAGAAATTTGCTCGGCAAGGATGAGACCTGTGCCTCACGTATTCTCAAAAGGATGTTGAGAAAGTCGAGCAATCGTAGTTCCCACTTATGCTAGTGGAAAGCAACGGATGTTAGTAAGAGATGCATAAATGTCATCTTAATGAAAAATGTATCTAATCTATTTCATCACATACATTTCTGAAAAGTTTGATTGATTAAAATCTTTCATCGTAAGTATTTAGGTGTTTTGCTTGAGTGTACAAGCGTTACCACTTACATGTTTAAGAAAGATGTTTGAAAAAGGTGATTGAATCTTTTAACTGTAAGTATTGGGTGTTTTGCTTTGTGTACAAGCGCTACCACTTCTCGTTAAGAGATGTTTTGTTTGAAAATTTATGAAAAAACTTTAAAAAGTTTTTGACTGTATGTGATGTGATAGATGAGATACTTCTTCCATAGAGATGATAGATGTCTAAATCTCGAGGAGAAATTGATTGGATTAAAGGGATGCTTTTAAGAAGCCCGTGGGTCCTTGTATTGTTAGCCCAAGAGGAGGCATTCCGAGGGTCATCGAGGGTCATCGAGGGTCCTTGTATGAAGCTCAAGAGGAAGCTATAGGGTATGGCTGGCTTTGGCTTGAAAGGGATTTCACCGAGAAACCATCCTTTTCTGAATAAGAGCAATTTCACCGGGAAATTTTACTCTCTGGGGAATTTGAAATTGATTTCACTGGGAAACCATCCTTTCAGGGTTTTATCTTAGCGTGGGTGATTCTTTGTATTGGAAGCCCAATAGGAGGCTGTTAAGAGATTTCCTGTCTCTTTCATTGTATGATGCCCAAGAGAAGGCTAAACTCAATGAGGAGTTCTTTTGAACGAAGCCCAAGAGGAGGCTGACTCAACAGGGGAGTGTTGTCTTATATGAAGCCTAAGCGGAGGCTAAACTCTGTGGGGAGAGTTTCTTTGTATGAAGCCCAAGAGAAGGCTAAACTCTGTTGGAGATAAAATATCTTGTATGAAGCCCAAGCGGAGGCTAAACTCAGATGAGTGAGTTTTCTTATATGAAGCCTAAGAGGAGGTGACCCATGCTGGGATGGATTGTCTTGTATAAAGCCCAAGCGGAGGCTAACTCAACTGGGGATGAGTTATCTTGTATGAAGCCCAAGCGGAGGCTATTACTCTGGGAACCTATTGATTAGTCTAATTGTTATGTTATTATTAGACGGTTTGTATAAACAGGTGTGTGTGTGTGTGTGTGTGATATGTATTCACAGGAGTTTATGAAGGAAATATAAACAGATGCATGATGTTTATTTACAGCAGTTTATGAAATATAAACAAGTGTCTGTGAAACGAACGTTTAAAACGAGCGTAACTTGATTATTTACAAGTTTGAACTGTGTACAAGGAAATGAATATGTACACGAACTAGTTTTTATGTACAGAGAAAGATGGATGTACATAGGAGTTTTGGGACTTACACCATAAGGGTGGCCCATTGATTTGAAAGAAGTTTTACTCAGGAGAAAGCTCCTTTCAATACCAATGGTATTCAGTTGGTCTATACAGATGAAACATAAATGATTGATTGAAGTTTATCTGTAAAAGGTATTTGTATTATGTACAGATAAAAGTATTTGAAAAAGAAGTTCTGTGTTATGTACAGATAAAAAGTATTTGAAAAAGAAGCATCTGTGTTATATACAGATAAAAATTTGTATGTGTTTTGAAAAGAATTTGATATGTACAAAGAAATATTATGTACACAAAAGAATGTTATGGGACTTACACCGTGAAGGAGGCCCATTGGTCAAAAAGAAGTTTTACTCAAAAGAATTCTTCCTTTAGAACCAATGGATTCAGCGTATAGACAAAGGAATGAAAACAAACGAAATAAATTTGTTTACGTTTGAATATTAATAATGATAATTTGATTATGTACAAGTAAAACTAAATATGTACATAAAGGATTGGGACTTACACCATAAGGGAGGCCCATGATCGATTGAGAATTTCGAGAAGAAACGAAATCAGTTTTATCGTTTAAATCGGATCGATCATGGAAAAAGATGTAAGTTTTGATGAAATGTTTTGAAAAATGATTTGAAAATGTTTTTGAAATGTGAGGTTCATTTATGAAAAGTTTTGAAAAAAATCGGAAGTCGAAAACTTGAAAAATTCACCTTAAAAGGAGGTTTGAAAAGTGTTCGTAACGCTTTCGGCTCGATTAAAATTTAATCGATGAAAGTTTTTCTGAAAATTTTTGCACTATCACAAAATAGATGTATTTATTGACAAGTGTCCAAAAAATCACCTTAAAATAAGGAGTTTTGATTGGTCAAAAAATTGTGAAAGTTTGATAAAACATGAAAAAATTTGGAAAGTTTGTAAAAAGAATGGTCCTGATGGGTGTTGAACCCATGACCATGAGGTGGGACGCGTGTCAAAGTGACTTAAAGGCAAGCAGACAACCACTAGACCAAACGCGCTGGAGTGTTAGTGGACCAGAACACGTGTTAGAAAAGGATTGGAATTTTTAAATATTTGAAAATGAAGAACAGATGAAGAACGCGCGCATCCTGGGTTTCTTGTTTGATCTTCAGTTTACCAAATTCAATCCAAAATCTTCGTTTCTCAACCAAATTAAGTGAAGTAAAAATCAAATTTGATCGGTTTTGCACAACGAACATGAATATGTATGTTAATTGCATTTATTTTAAGCCCATAACATTTTGGTTTCGGAAGAACACTTATGAACCCTAATCTGAAAAACTTAAATTAAATGATGTTTGTTTCATGATTCTTGGATTTTTTTGAGGGTTTATGATCGTTAGGGGTGCAGAAAGAGACCGGCCAAGAGTTTTTTTCAATTGGTGCAAGGAATTATGATATCACAGTTCATATGCTAACCTGGAAAAGTGAGAATTGAATTCGATGCTAACGCGTTTCCAGAACGGATTTTGTGATTGCTACAGCTTCAACGGCCTATGTGGAAGCTATGAGAAGGGTATGCTTGCTTTGAACTTGCCTCAATCCTTCCAACCAAGTCAACCTGCAGTCAGTTCAAAAGGAAACTCGAAATCGAGGTTAATGGATTTACAGGTTGTTGTTCTTGTTTTGGATCACATACAGGATGTATAGTGATGTTGTTTGAGTCATTAGAACACAGTTTGATCAAGCTAAACCAACAATTCGATTCATAAGGCAGTTTGGAAAAGTTTGAAAAATGAAAAATGAAAACTGATTTTAACTTGATCTCAGTCTGATTTTAAGCTTGTAACAAGTTTGATAGTGATTATGAAACATGTTGGACACCAAAGATCATCATGGTTTTAGCTCAAATTCAAAAATGCTATGTTTCTCAATTTGCACTATATTGCTTGATTTTCAAGAAAGTAAAGAGAAAACATCATTTTGCATTGTTTTGGTGTCCATTGAGCTTGAATTGGTACCTCTATTTATAGGCCATTGTATCTGAAATGTTAGGCAAGCAATTGGGCATTGGTAATTCAAACTTGCCTTAGAGGGCAAGGAAGTCTTTTTTGCATTAAATGCAAAAGGAAGCTTCCTTCTTTTAACCATGATTAATTTCTAACTTTGATCCAATCCTATCATAATTATCCCATCTGATTTTTATCAGTTCTTATCTCATTGTGGCAAGGTGGCAAGGTTCTAGAAGAGGAAAATGCAAAATGACCTATAATCTTGATGTTTTGACTTTGAAAATCAAGTGTCATGGAGCCTTATGTTTCAATTTCAAAAGTGTATATAGACTCCATGGATTTGAGAGTTCTTGGAAATTTTGGAAAGATTTTTCCACAAGCTACAACTTTCATGTTTTGAGTTTTTTCAAATTCAAATTGGAACTAGGTGAAAAAATGGCTTGAAGTTTGAAAAAAATAAGAAATTTCAACACTTAGAAAAATTTCTAAGTATGAAAACTTTTGACTTTTTGTTGACTTTTCCAAATTCTTTGATTTTTATGATCATGATGGATCATGTGAAGTATTTTGATGATGGAAAAGTTTTGTTTTGAAAATTTGACCAAAAGTCAAAGTTTGACTTTTCCGCAGATGAAATTTCATCGACGCTTCAAATCGACCGATGACGTCTGTGAACCTCTCGTGATGTTTTGAATCCGTAAATTAGGTCAAGATGTTGTATCTAAGATATAATGACCAATCTCTATCCAAAAAGTCATTTCTTGCTCAAAAATCGAGAATGCCTATGCTCGACCAAAACCCTAATTGGTCGATCCTTGATCGATCGATGAGGAAAATGGATATCCGAGGATGAAGGTCGATGATTTAATCAAGATAGATCAAATGGAGTGAGAAAATCTCAAACCCTAATTGGTTAGCTCTTGAATCGATGAAAATGATGAAACCCTAATTTTGACACGTGAATGCTACACCGACACGTTCGAATCATAGTTGTGCAATGATGCAAATGTAAGGTGGTATATTAGGTCAAAATTTGGGGTATGACAGATGCCCTATTTAAGTTTCTTTAACTTGAGAGATGAAGATGAATATCTTCGTTTGATAGATGTAAAGAGACTTAAATATCGAATACGCAAAATTTGGACCTAAGATACCAAAAATGCGGATGATGCAAAATGATCGCAAAAAGTTTTACCCTAAAGGATATCAAAGAAATGACACAGTGAAGGGAAATTTGTGAATACGTCCCCGCTGGGGAAAGAATGATTCACAGAATATGTGAACATTTGTTTCATTTTGGGAAACAAAGAGATTACCTTCTGTCAGCCTTGTGACAATGTTTAAGGTAAGTGGAAATGATATTACCAATTATCAGCTCTGTGATAGTTTATGGTAATGAATTCTGAAGATGTTACCAATTATCAGCGAAGTGATAACTATAACAAGGTAAATCTTTGAAGGAATGAGGTTGCTGTGTACTCAGCTTTGTGAATAACAGACAGTGTTTTATCCAGGAATGAACTGGAAAGAAAGAAGTTAATCAAGACATTGTTCCTAATGAGGGATAATCTTAGCTGGGGAATGTGATAGAAAGAAGAAAATGTATTTCTCTGCTTGGGGACTTTGCCGGGGAAAAAGGAAGACGTATCCTTTCTGTTTGGGAATACTCCATTGGGGAAAAAAGGAAAAATGTATCTTTTCTGTTTGGAGATATTCTCTGGGATGACTTGTACTCGTATGAGTAAGTATGATTTATACCAGTGATTTGGAAGCAAACATTTTGAGAGATGCAAAAAATGCAATGAATGATGCTATTAAGTATGAATGTCATGAATGTTATATGCATGCTAACAATACTTTGACAAAGACACTAAAGAGGTATTTGGGAAAAGGACCGCCACACATTCGAATAAATCGGTGAAAATTGCAACAAATGGTGCAGATGTTCACTAATGAAGAAATTGAGTTGCATGTTTTAAACTTTCCGAGAAAGGCATTTCATTGGCAACTTGGTTGGGGATTCTTTTTGGATAAGAATACCGTCCTTTGATGATTTCAGTTGAGGAGAAGACTGTTGTAGCAGTTGTCTTTATCCTTCGGAGATCAAAGCACTCATGGAGAAACTGTTGAAGTTATTTCCGCGTCCATAGTTCAAAGGAAAATTTTGCTTTTTATTTCAAAAAAATTTTGAAGTAGAAATTCATTTAAAACATTTTAGTTTCAAAAAGTGATTTTCACAATAAAAAGCGTTATTTTGCAAAACAGAATAAAGTAGGAATTGCAAATAAAAGCACAAGGCTCAAATTTATTGATAGAATGGTAATCAGCCAAAGGCGTGATTCCATGGACTATTTACAAAAGTTGGAAATGATAATTTATTGGGAAAAGGCTACATTGAAAGCAAATAACCGCTACTATCCCTAACAACTTTGAATTCCAACTGTGCTTGTTGCTTTAGAAAAGTTGATTGAAGATCCGTTGATGGAATATTCTTCATGTGGACAAAATACCGACTGACTGCAGTTACTTTGTCATTTTTTTTTTGTATCCTTGTTTTTGCCTAGATTGCCTTTTCAGGTTTTCAATCTATCAGGATAATTTCTGTTTATTGTCTCTAATTTTTGCCGGATCGCCTTTTCGTGTTTTCAATCCACCGAGACGCTATTTTGCCTAAGCCGCCTTTTCGGTTTTCGACTTACCGAATGTTTTTTGTTTTTTAGACAAAGTATTTTTGATCACACAAGACTCACAGGATACGGAGTTCATCTCCGTCCATGGTTGTGAGAGTCATAGCACCAGAGAAGCTTTGACGATGTACGGGCCTTCGTAGTTAGGAGTCCACTTGCCCTAGAATCTGCTTGAAAAGATGAATCTTTTTAAGCACGAGGTCACCTTCTGAATTCACGAGGTCGGACCTTTTGTCGAAAGCTTTTTCATTCTTCTTTGATAGAGTTGTCCGTGACACGAGCGGTCAGCGCTTTTCTTCAATTAAGTTCGTTGGTCGACCGCTTTGACACCATTCGGCCTCGATAACTTAGTTTCCATGAGAACTCTCATTGACGGATCTCAACTTCTACGGGAGCACCGCCCATGCCGTATACTAGAGAAAAAGGAGTTGCCCCTGTTGAAGTGCGTACTGAGGTACGATACCCATGCAGAGAAAATGGCAGCATTTCGTGCCAGTCTTTGTAAGTGATGACCATCTTCTCGACGATCTTTTTGATGTTCTTGTTGGCAGCTTCAACGGCGCCGTTCATCTTTGGTCGGTAAGGAGACGAGTTATGATGCTCGATCTTGAATTCCTCACACAGTTCTTTCATCATTTTGTTGTTCAAGTTAGATCCATTGTCTGTAATGATCTTGCTCGGAACTCCATATCGGCAAATGAGGTTGTTCTTGATGAACCTCACAACCACTTGTCTTGTGACGTTGGCGTAAGACGCTGCTTCGACCCATTTGGTGAAGTAATCAATAGCCACTAGAATAAAGCGATGTCCGTTGGACGCTTTTGGTTCAATCATTCCGATCATGTCAATGCCCCACATGGAGAACGACCACGGAGAGGAGAGAACGTTGAGTAGAGTCGGAGGCACATGGATCTTATCTGCGTAGATCTGGCACTTGTGACATCTTTTGACGTGTTTGCAGCAATCAGATTCCATTGTTATCCAATAGTATCCTGCTCTCAAGATTTTTCTAGACATTGCATGCCCATTCGAATGGGTTCCAAAGGACCCTTCATGCACTTCATGGATGATTGTGTTCGCTCGTCTCCGACGATCCGAGCGTAACCATGTCGAAGTTCCTTTTATATAACACATCTCCGTTTAAGAAGAAATTCCTAGAAAGCCTCCTCAAAGTTTTCTTATCTTTGTACGAGGCACCAAGCGGGTACTCTCGCGTTTGAAGGAAACGTTTGATGTCGTGAAACCACGGTTTATCGTCCAAGACTGCTTCTGTTGCAAACACATATGCAGGTCTTTCAAGGCGTCTGATGCAAATTCTAGGCATATCATTCCAATCATTGACTTTGAACATGGAAGATAGAGTAGCCAAGGCGTCTGCCATTCGATTTTGATCTCGAGGGATATGATGCAGCTCTACTTTGTTGAAGAAAGTCAACAATCGCCTCGCATAATCCCTGTATGGAATTAGACCAAGATGATGAGTTTCATACTTGTCTTTGATTTGGTTGATCACAAGGGCTGAATCTCCATATATATCAAGGATCTTGATCCTCAAGTCGATGGCTTCTTCGATACCCATGATGCATGCTTCATATTCTGCTATGTTGTTGGTGCAATCAAATAGCAATCATGGAAAACGGATATGAGAACCCTCGGAGTGATAATGACCGCCCCAATTCCATTGCCAAAAACATTTACGGCTCCATCAAGACTAGGCCCCATCCGGATTCGGATCGGTCCTTCGTAGTGGTTCGTCACAATCTTTCATCTTTAAGTACATAACATCCTCATCCGAAGTCGAACTTGAGAGATTGGTATTCGTTGAGCGGCTGATAAGCCAAGTGATCAGCGAGAATGCTTCCTTTAACCGCTTTCTGGGCGCGGTATTGGATGTCATATTCAGATAGTAGCATTTGCCATCGAGCGATTCTCCCGGTTAAGGCAGGCTTCTCAAATACGTACTTGATCGGATCCATTTTGGAGATTAACCAAGTCGTGTGATTGATCATGTACTGGCGAAGACGTTTTGAAGTCCATACCAAAGCGCAGCATGTTTTCTCAAGCATGGAGTAACGAGTTTCACAGTCTATGAATTTCTTACTCAGGTAGTAGATGGCATGCTCCTTCTTACCGGTATCATCCTGTTGTCCAAGTACGCAGCCCATGGACTCTTCTAGTACGGTAAGGTATAAGATTAATGGTCTTCCTTCGACTGGAGGGATCAATATTGGTGGTTCTGACAGGTATTCTTTGATACTGTCGAATGCTCTTTGGCAATCTTCTATCCACACAACCTTCTGATCTTTGCGGAGAAGCTTGAATATCGGCCCACAGGTAGCAGTCATCTGAGAGATAAATCTGGAGATATAATTCAACCGTCCGAGAAATCCTCTTACTTGCTTTTCCGTATGTGGTGTAGGCATTTCCTGAATAGCCTTGACTTTGTCAGGGTCAACCTCAATTCCTCTTTGACTGACGATGAAACCTAGGAGTTTTCCTGATCTTACCCCAAAGGTGCACTTGTTAGGATTCAGGCGGAGCTGAAACTTCCTTAGTCATTGAAACAACTTTAAGAGATAGTCTATATGTTCCTCTTCAGTGTCAGACTTTGCTATCATGTCGTCCACATAGACCTCGATCTCTTTGTGCATCATATCATGAAAGAGAGTAGTCATTGCCCTCTGGTAAGTTGCGCCTGCATTCTTTAATCCAAATGGCATTACCTTGTAGCAAAAAGTGCCCCATGGCGTGATGAAAGATGTCTTCTCCATGTCTTCGGGAGCCATTCTGATCTGATTGTAACCAGAGAAACCATCCATGAAAGAAAATACATTGAATTTGGCAGTGCTATCCACTAGCATGTCGATATGCGGAAGTGGGAAATCGTCTTTTGGACTAGCTTTATTTAAGTCCCGGTAGTCAACACACATTCTGACCTTTCCATCTTTCTTGGAGACAGGCACTATGTTGGCTAACCATTGAGGATATTCAGAAGTGACAAGGAAACCAGCGTCGAGCTGCTTTTGAACTTCCTTTTTGATTTTCTCACCATTTCGGGATGAACTCTTCTCGCTCGCTTAATCGGACATTCTGGTCTTAACGGCAAGTGATGCTCCACGATGCTGGTATCTAAACCCGGCATGTCCTGGTAGGACCAAGCAAATACATCAACGTATTCTTTGAGAAGACTTATCAGTTTGCTTTTGACACTGCTGTTGAGTGAAGCTCCAATATTGACTTCTTTTGTATCTTCCTCGTACCAAGTTAATTGCTTCTAGAGGTTCTTTGTGAGGTGAATGATCCTTTCCTCGTGCTTAAGTAGTCGAGAAATTTCATCGGGATCTCTTCTTCGACTTCTTCCGAATTCACGTGGGATTTCAAAGTTGAGAAAGAGCGTAGAGTTATTGCTTTCAATGGTTTTGTCCATCTGTTTAATCTGCATTTTTGATTTATGTTTGATTAAAAAGAAGTTTTTTTTTTAAAGTGTATGCAGATTTTATTATGATTTTTTTTTTGAAGATTTTTTTTTTACTGTGTTTTTTAGGATTATCATTTCCAGAAAAGGGTAAAAATGAAAATAAACACAAAGTGTGGAAACAAAACAACGCGTTTTATTTATGATTCACAATATGAACAAGGCCCTGAAATACAAACTCATTTGTCTTGGGCAAGACAAAGAGAAATTATTTAAAAGCTAAAGCCCTATAAAACATCTCTTCGCTTTGGGCAAAACGAGAGTTCAAAACAAAAAGCAAAAATAAACTACTTAGAGCTATGAACATTAGTCCTAACTTCAACAGGTTTCCAGTAATGCCGAACTCCTTGGAAGTCGAGGTACTCGGGTAATTTTCCGCTTGGTTTAACCCTTGAGTAGACTTTGGTCGCTGGCTGAGCAGGCTTTGAAGATTATGGGTGATGGCCCTTGCCTTTTGTGCTGCTAAAGCGATCTTCTTGATTAACAGATCGGGAAGTATGAGATATAGCATTTGTACTTCCGTTGATCTCGTGTTGAATACTGGGGATGTTCCTTCCAGTCTTCCGAGTGAAAAGACTCGTTGTCGGCAACACTTTCTAGATCGTATCCCGAGTCGTACTCTTGATCTTCAGTGATCATGTTGATATAGTGATAACCAGGATTTGGTTTGGTGAATTCCACAGAAGTGTTGAAGCAGAGATCTTTATTTGGGATCTCTATCTGCTGATTAGTTTGAGAAGACGAGTATTCCTCCTCTGGTTGACTAGGGTATTCAAAGTCATCACCCCATCCTGTGGGTTGGATATCTTCGATCCAGATTTTCGAGCTTTCTGGCGCAGTGTATCTCACCATGTAGTCGTATTTGCCACTTGGTTCTCCCAAGGTATCCCAAATTTCAGCAGGGACTGGTGGATTTTCACGTTGTTGCAAGGACATGTCTTTGAATTGATCAGTCGGTGCATATGATTCCTCCTGAGACACATATTCAGGGCTATTCAAGTAAGTGCTCCACTCTTCAGATTCGGATAGATTGTCTTCCTCCTCTTCTATGGTTACAACATTGACTTCTTGTGGAACAGGGTTTAAGAAACCTCCACTGTGAAATACTTCCTTGATTGAGGGAAGTGCTTCCTCTTTTGGTTCGTTCTAAGAGAATACAGGTGTGAACCCGAGTCCGGCTTTTGTTCCGTTGTTGACAGGTTTAATTACTTGTCCCCATCCTTGAGTATTGTCATCTTTCACCATTTGTGCCGCTTCTTTATACGAAGAGATAGATGATCTGTTTTTAGTAGATTCATCTTCTAACGGATTTTCTGGGAGATGCAGCGTTTCAATGTCATTGGCAGTGATGAAGGAGAAACTGGACAGATGACTTACAAGTAAAGCTTGTTCACCACTGATGGTCACCAACTTTCCGTTGACTGTGAATTTTAATTTTTGATGGAGAGTAGAAGTTACTGCTCCTGCATCGTGGATCCAAGGTCTTCCTAGCAAGCAACACGCAGCTGGTACGTCCATGACTTGGAAAGTAATTTTGAAAGTGTGAGGACCAATTGTCATCGGAGATCAACTTCCCCAATAAGCGACTTTCTCGATCCATCAAGGCTCTTACTACTATATCGTTGAACTTCATTATGCCTTTGTAAGCTAAACGAGCGAGCCGCTTTTGGCATCATATTTAAAGACGAACCCGTATCCACCAATACATTGGATGTGAATCGACCGAAAATCATTGAGATGTGCAAGGCCAAGTTGTGATCTTTCCCTTCTTCCGGAAGTTCTTCGTCACTAAAACTCAGATTGTTGCAGGCTGTTATGTTGGAAACGATCCCTCCAAATTGGTCTGTAGTTACATCGTGATCCACATAAGCTGGTCTAATACTCTCATCAAAGCTTCTTGGTGAGCTTCGAGTTAAGGAGTAAAGACAGATTGAAATCTTTGAAGGAGTCTGCATCAGTTGATCTACGACTCGATACTCGCTTTCTTGATTAGTTTTAGTATTTCTTCAAAGTCGAGTTGATGTTGGTTCCATCGAGAACCAATATTTGTGCTTGGGTTAGCAATGGGAATCATTGATTCTCGCAGATATTCTAACGGGTTCTGCTTAACAATGAATTGTAGGCGGTTTTGGTGGTATCGAGTATGAACTCGCCCACTTTCGTTACTCGTCCGATTTCGCTATATTGATATTAGTGGAAGTGTAGGTGGGTTTCTCTTCCCATCTTCTATCGTGGTTGCCATTGGTAAGGAATTGCTTTGGTAGAACTGTATGGAACAGACCGTGGGCAAATTACCAAAGGAGATGTTGGAATGTTGGAACCATTCTACGCGATCTCCACATGCTCGGGTATGTTGAAACAAGGGATCACAACGTTTACTTCGGGATTTTCTGAGTTGATATCTGAGACTAAAAGCTCATGCGGAAAATGCCCTACGGTATTTACGCCATGGTCATCTCGGTTTCGAGATTTGTAAATCACCAATGTCCAACAAATGTCGGATATCCGCTCTTATGGTGGGACATCCATGGATATTCGGGAGCGACGCGCAAGTCGCGTAATCATGCTTAGTGAAGGTGCTCATGGTATCGTATGCTTCATGAAGATGCACCAAGTTTCCTTTGATTAGGTTTATTCGTGACAAGATACCGTCTGTATTTCTCAATATCAAACTTATCGAGTGCCCACCGGATCGGAAGTGGATTGGCTTGCACGTTTGGGCTTTTCTTGAAGGAAAGAAGATTAGACCTTACTAACTTCATTTCCACCTTTAATGCTATGCAATGTTCGAGGTCATGGCTTGGTGCCCTTGGTGGAAAGGGCAAGATCGTTTTGTACCACCATGGCAACTTCGTGAACCGGAGGTGGTGACCTTGTTCAGATCAGTTTCTTTCTATTAGCCGGTAAAGTTCTGCAGTCATGGGAATTGGGTCGAATCGAGTGACCCGAGGCGACGTTTTGGTTGTGAAACCGCCGACCTCGCTGACGAGGTGTTGAGTTTGTTGATTTTGTTGAAATTGTGGAGCAATTCTCGTGTTTGGAGTTATGTTGACAGAGGGTGCTATGGCAGCTACCGTCATTGTTGGATGACATTCTTACGTGGTTTCTGGATACCATCCTACGCATGCTCTTTTTCCTTGGAAAACGGTTCTAATTTTCTTGGTATTACTAGAAGATCCTGCTTCCTTGGTTAGACGTCCTCAACACCTCTTCTAATCGCATTCCCATGCTTACCATTTCGTTGAAATCTCCGGAGCACTAGCGATCATTCGCTCGTAGTAGAATGAGTTTAGAGTATTCAAGAACACCTTAGTCATCTCCTTTTCTTCCAATGGTGGGTTAATTTGGGCGCAATTTCCTCCATCACAAGATATTCCTTAAATGTCTCTTCCTTTTGAGACATGGAGCTAAGTTGATCCCTATCGAGCCATATCCAAGTTGAACTTATATTGCTGTATGAAGGCTTTACCTAAGTCGTTGAATGTTTGGATATTCGTGTTGTCTAGACCCATGTACCACTTCAGTGCGGCACCGGTGAGACTGTCTTGGAAGTAATGGATCAGCAACTGATGATCCTCATTGTACGTAGACATTTTCCTAGCATACATTGTGAGATGACTCTGAGGACAAGAGTTCCCTTTGTACTTTTCAAAGTCAGGGACTTTGAATTTCGCAGGTATTTTTACGCGAGGAACTAAGCAAAGATCCTGGGCACTTTTCCCAAACAATTCTTTCCCTTGAATCGTTTTTATCTCAAGCTGCATTTTGAGGAGTTGTTCTTGGAGATTCTCCATTGAACCACGAGCGTTCGTGCTATCTCCTGGAGTGTGATGAACTTCTTCGTCTGTGGTAGTGTGCACTACGGAAGCTGAGTTCAACATGATCGGTTGAGAAACCGACATTGTTACTTGTGGAAAAGTTATTCCACGCTGTGAAGCAGAGTTTTGCTGCAAAGTAGGTATGTCAAGCGAGATTGTTTGAGAAGTCGGTTGGCGAACTCCGATGCCGAAGTTGAAAGGCATTCCCCATGGATAGCCTTCTGGCATGCTGAAAGGTGAACTACTGGCTGCGGCAGCTGAAACTGGAGTAGTAGTATCCTCTGAAGTTGCTGTTTGGTTTTGACTGCTCGATGTTGCTTGTTGACTTTGCGCTGTGGCAAGTGAGTTGACCAAAGATGTGAGTCTTTCCACTTCTTCTTGTAGCGTTGTTACGTACTACGAAGTTCAACATTCTCTTGTTCAAAATTCTCCATTACTTTTCTTCTTTTGATCTAGTATCGACGCTCGAGTTGGTCGCGACGTAGTCGGGAAACTCTAAGACGCGACAACTTGACAATCTGTTCCTATCTGGAAAAGTGATTCCAACTGGAAAAGTGTTAGACTCTAGACAATAGACCTAAATGCAAGATATGATGCATGAATATGATTGTAAAGAAAAGGAATTTCCAAAGAATTTATGCTAAAAGAGATATTTCTTGGCAAATATTTGGATGGAAAAACACAAATTTCATTGATTATTGGAAGAAGATTACAACAATTGTTTTTTTTTTAGCATTGCTCACACAAATGATAAAATAAATGATAAAATTACAAACTAAATTGAACTAATTAAACGTCTTCGTCTGATGAAGATCCAAAGGCTTGATGCAGTTTCCTCTTCAGGATTTCCTTTCCATAGCGAGCTTTTAGTTCTGCTTTCTCGGCTTTTAGCTTGCTGACGACTCTTTTCCATTCGTTGGGAGTAAGATTGTTATTCATCAAATCTTCAGGCGTTCCTTTTCTTTCTTTGATGAATTTCTTGATTGCGTCATGCTTCTGGCGAATCTCCTCATCTTTTTCCATGAGCCATTCATCCTGAAAATAAAGCGTCTTTTCATGATCTTTGACTTGCTTCTTGAGCTTCTCATTCTCGAGGTTAGCCTTAAGGAATTTGTTTTCCAAAGCTTCCTTCTCAAACCTTATCTTGGTCAAGGCTTCTTGGTATTCTCCCACAGTTTCGACGGGAAAATTTGTTGATTTGGAGGCGATTGAGAACATGGGATCCTTATAAGCGTAAGGCATTCGAAATTCCTTTGCTCTTTTCTTTACCCAAGAAGTGTAGGTTTCCATGGCTACACAATTCTTTGCCTTACCTTTTCCTTTTTTTCGGATGTGATGCAAAGCTTTAATCATCCTAGCCTTCAATCCTTGGGAATCCTCCCTTCATGGTAGAAGTAGCTTTCTCAGAATCCAAGAGGTTTACCGAGTTTGCGTATCCGAGTTGACGCCTCGCTAGGAATGGGTTATAGTTGATTCCTCCTTTCGTACCAATGAGAGGTACGCTGGCAAATTCTCCACTCTTAATGATTTCCATCTCATTGTTTGCCAAAGTATACCAATGGATATCGCGCTTGTAAGAGACATGAGTCTTCGGACCAATGCCACTCGTCTTTGTTTTCGGAAGATAGGAGATTTAGGCAAGTGTGAGGTAATCCATTTGAAAAAGAGGTACGCAACACACGATAGTTCCGCCTTGACGATTCCTATGATGAATAGAGACGATGTGTCACCAAGCAGTGGGAACGGATTTCCAATCGAAAGATCCTTATGGCGTTGATATCAACGAAATTTGGGACGTTGGAAACAACACCAATCCATAGAGGAGTAAAGCTAAAATAGCTTCAAAGGCTACCATACTACCACTTCCGAGAATTTGAGAGCCTTCTCCATTAGGAACTTTGAGGTTAGTCCTAAGAGTTTTCCTCCGTAGTTAGGTTTTGTCTATCTCGATTTCTTTAAATGAGTCATTGTTGCAATGACTTGTGACTTAGGAATGGCTTCCAAACCATTGAAAGGCACTTTGTCCGACATCGAGATTCCTAGGATATGCGCATACTCTTCCAAAGTAGGCATCAACCGATAATCGTGGAAAGTGAACAATGATAAACGGATCGTAGAACCGAACGAAAGTTTTGAGAAGTCCTTCATCAACGTTAGCGCTCAGAAGAGTTAGAAGAGTTCCATAGCGTTTTCTGAAATCCGAGGGATCTTCTACCAAGGATGCTAACTCTTTTAACTTTCCTACATCAGGAATTCTAAAACTGTATCTTTTGGTGAATCTTCCTCTGACGTCCATCACTCTAACCTAAAATATTTTACAAAGAAAAATCTCTAAATTCTTTGGAAATGGGAAGAAAACTGAGAATTTTTTTTTGTTTTTGAATGAATGAATGAATGCATGAATGCGGCAAACATGGTTAGTAGTTATACACACGATCAAGCGTTCGAAGTCACGAGCATGAAGCCAACGATAAGAATCAACGTGGTTAAGTTCTATGGGCTTATTCATCTGTGAATCGGGTTCTACTGATAATACAGGCTCAACACTCCCCTTCAAAACATTATTGGATTTGTTGACTACTCGATGGTCCAATAATATTTTCAAGAGAAACTCGCCTGATCGTAGTATCGCATGACAATTACTCTAGGCTTACACCCGAATAATCTCTGCACTACATCCTAATGGCCAGGATGGTTTATGTTCTCTGATCCACTCGACTTCTTAAGTTCCCCGAAAATACAGATTTTCGCAATTACTTGCTAAACACAATACCCTCAAGACAACCTCCATCACGGAAATATTAACTTCAAAAGCATTGAAGCGCTCACGATTAATATCTCCACCTAGATCTTAAAAATGTTTCTTAAATCCGGGTTAGATTTCTTTCCATCAAGTGAAATCGCAAACACACAATAAAGAAAAACAGATATATGCAAAATATGAAAAGCTTATCCCTTTATTTTCTTTTTGAAAACAAAAAGCTTGGTGCTCTCGCGTAGTAACACGTTTTTTGAAAATCAAAGTTTCGTTCTCCCCAGAGTCGCCATTTTTCCCTGTCATAAAGGTGACGCTAGAGGATGCGAACGTGAATTCGGATCTTCCGCTCGAACGATTTAAATCTTTTGATTTGTTTATAAAGATGCATGAGCATCAAGCTTTATTATTTTCAACACAAGAAAGATGATTTAATGATTATGAAAAGGGAAAGTGAAATACCCTCAATTGATATTGGTATGCGTAACGACTAGCGCAAACTAGACGCAACGCATTGGGGAGATTCTGAGTAAGGGGGATTGTTATATAAAGGGAATAGATGGAGCACCCTAAATATATGTAGTTATCTACAACTTTATATATGAATATATTTGATATGTTTGTGTGTTTTAATTGCTATTTCTATGATTGGGAAAGTTTCTCCTTTGGATTTTTAGAAACAGTAGATTATGTGGGATTCTAGTGTTTGTTATTATTGTGCTCGCAAAGATCTGTGGATCTTCTGCATACATATCCCCTAGTGGGAATCAGAGCATTTGTAGCTCGGATCTACAAGGTTCTATGGTTTGTTTGGTCTGAGAGAGAAAGAAATTTGCTCGGCAAGGATGAGACCTTGTGCCTACGTATTCTCAAAAGGATGTTGAGAAAGTCAGAGCAATCGTAGTTCCCACTTATGCTAGTGGAAAGCAACGGGATGTTAGTAAGAGACAGACAAATGTCATCTTAATGAAAAATGTATCTAATCTATTTCATCACATACATTTCTGAAAAGTTTGATTGATTAAAATCTTTCATCGTAAGTATTTAGGTGTTTTGCTTGAGTGTACAAGCGTTACCACTTACATGTTTAAGAAAGATGTTTGAAAAAAGGTGATTGAATCTTTTAACTGTAAGTATTGGGTGTTTTGCTTGGGTGTACAAGCGTTACCACTTACTGTTAAGAGATGTTTTTGTTTGAAAACAGTTTATGAAAAAAACTTTAAAAAAAGTTTTTTTGACTGTATGTGATGTGATAGATGAGATACTTCTTCCATAGAGATGATAGATGTCTAAATCTCGAGGAGAAATTGATTGGATTAAAGGGATGCTTTTAAGAAGCCCGTGGGTCCTTGTATTGTTAGCCCAAGAGGAGGCATTCCGAGGGTCATCGAGGGTCATCGAGGGTCCTTGTATGAAGCTCAAGAGGAAGCTATAGGGTATGGATGGCTTTGGCTTGAAAGGGATTTCACCGAGAAACCATCCTTTTCTGAATAAGAGCAATTTCACCGGGAAATTTTACTCTCTGGGGAATTTGAAATTGATTTCACTGGGAAACCATCCTTTCAGGGTTTTATCTTAGCGTGGGTGATTCTTTGTATTGGAAGCCCAATAGGAGGCTGTTAAGAGATTTCCTGTCTCTTTCATTGTATGATGCCCAAGAGAAGGCTAAACTCAATGAGGAGTTCTTTTGAACGAAGCCCAAGAGGAGGCTGACTCAACAGGGGAGTGTTGTCTTATATGAAGCCTAAGCGGAGGCTAAACTCTATGGGGAGAGTTTCTTTGTATGAAGCCCAAGAGAAGGCTAAACTTTGTTGGAGATAAAATATCTTGTATGAAGCCCAAGCGGAGGCTAAACTCAGATGAGTGAGTTTTCGTATATGAAGCCTAAGAGGAGGCTGACCCATGCTGGGGATGGATTGTCTTATATAAAGCCCAAGCGGAGGCTAACTCAACTGGGGATGAGTTATCTTGTATGAAGCCCAAGCGGAGGCTATTACTCTGGGAACCTATTGATTAGTCTAATTGTTATGTTATTATTAGACGGTTTGTATAAACAGGTGTGTGTGTGTGTGTGTGTGTGATATGTATTCACAGGAGTTTATGAAGGAAATATAAACAGATGCATGATGTTTATTTACAGCAGTTTATGAAATATAAACAAGTCTCTGTGAAACGAACGTTTAAAACGAGCGTAACTTGATTATTTACAAGTTTGAACTGTGTACAAGGAAATGAATATGTACACGAACTAGTTTTTATGTACAGAGAAAGATGGATGTACATAGGAGGGTGGGACTTACACCATAGGGTGGCCCATTGATTTGAAAGAAGTTTTACTCAGAGAAAGCTCCTTTCAATACCAATGGTATTCAGTTCTATGATGAAACGGAAATGATTGATTGAAGTTTATCTCGAAAAGGTATCTCAGATTATGTACGTATAAAAGTATTTGAAAAGAAGTATCGTGTTATGTATGTATAAAAGTATTTGAAAAAGAAGTATCTGTGTTATATACAGATAAAAATTTGTATGTGTTTTGAAAGGAATTTGATATGTACAAAGAAATATTATGTAACAAAAGAATGTTATGGGACTTACACCGTGAAGGAGGCCCATTGGTCAAAAAGAAGTTTTACTCAGAAGAATTCTTCCTTTAGAACCAATGGATTCAGCGTATAGACAAACGAATGAAAACAAACGAAAGAAATTTGTTTACGTTTGAATATTAATAATGATAATTTGAGTATGTACAAGTAAAACTAAATATGTACATAAAGGATTGGGACTTACACCATAAGGGAGGCCCATGATCGATTGAGAATTTCGAGAAGAAACGAAATCAGTTTTATCGTTTAAATCGGATCGATCATGGAAAAAGATGTAAGTTTTGATGAAATGTTTTGAAAAATGATTTGAAAATGTTTTTGAAATGTGAGGTTCATTTATGAAAAGTTTTGAAAAAAATCGGAAGTCGAAAACTTGAAAAATTCACCTTAAAAGGAGGTTTGAAAAGTGTTCGAACGTCTTTGCTCGATTAAAATTTAATCGATGAAAGTTTTTCCTGAAAATTTTGCACTATCACAAAATAGATGTATTTATTTACAAGTGTCCAAAAAATCACCTTAAAATAAGGAGTTTTGATTGGTCAAAAAAAAATTGTGAAAGTTTGATAAAAACATGAAAAAATTTGGAAAGTTTGTATAAAGAATGGTCCTGATGGGTGTTGAACCCATGACCATGAGGTGGGACGCGTGTCAAAGTGACTTAAAGGCAAGCAGACAACCACTAGACCAAACGCGCTGGAGTGTTAGTGGACCAGAACACGTGTTAGAAAAGGATTGGAATTTTTAAATATTTGAAAATGAAGAACAGATGAAGAACGCGCGCATCCTGGGTTTCTTGTTTGATCTTCAGTTTACCAAATTCAATCCAAAATCTTCGTTTCTCAACCAAATTAAGTGAAGTAAAAATAAAATTTGATCGGTTTTGCACAACGAACATGAATATGTATGTTAATTGCATTTATTTTAAGCCCATAACATTTTGGTTTCGAAGAACACTTATGAACCCTAATCTGAAAAACTTAAATTAAATGATGTTTGTTTCATGATTCTTGGATTTTTTTGAGGGTTTATGATCGTTAGGGGTGCAGAAAGAGATCGGCCAAGAGTTTTTTTCAATTGGTGCAAGGAATTATGATATCACAGTTCATATGCTAACCTGGAAAAGTGAGAATTGAATTCGATGCTAACGCGTTTCCAGAACGGATTTTGTGATTGCTACAGCTTCAACGGCCTATGTGGAAGCTATGAGAAGGGTATGCTTGCTTTGAACTTGCCTCAATCCTTCCAACCAAGTCAACCTGCAGTCAGTTCAAAAGGAAACTCGAAATCGAGGTTAATGGATTTACAGGTTGTTGTTCTTGTTTTGGATCACATACAGGATGTATAGTGATGCTGTTTGAGTCATTAGAACACAGTTTGATCAAGCTAAACCAACAATTCGATTCATAAGGCAGTTTGGAAAAGTTTGAAAAATGAAAAATGAAAACTGATTTTAACTTGATTTCAGTTTGATTTTAAGCTTGTAACAAGTTTGATAGTGATTATGAAACATGTTGGACACCAAAGATCATCATGGTTTTAGCTCAAATTCAAAAATGCTATGTTTCTCAATTTGCACTATATTGCTTGATTTTCAAGAAAGTAAAGAGAAAGCATCATTTTGCATTGTTTTGGTGTCCATTGAGCTTGAATTGGTACCTCTATTTATAGGCCATTGTATCTGAAATGTTAGGCAAGCAATTGGGCATTGGTAATTCAAACTTGCCTTAGAGGGCAAGGAAGTCTTTTTTGCATTAAATGCAAAAGGAAGCTTCCTTCTTTTAACCATGGTTAATTTTTAACTTTGATCCAATCCTATCATAATTATCCCATCTGATTTTTATCAGTTCTTATCTCATTGTGGCAAGGTGGCAAGGTTCTAGAAGAGGAAAATGCAAAATGACCTATAATCTTGATGTTTTGACTTTGAAAATCAAGTGTCATGGAGCCTTATGTTTCAATTTCAAAAGTGTATCTAGACTCCATGGATTTGAGAGTTCTTGGACATTTTGGAAAGATTTTTCCACAAGCTACAACTTTCATGTTTTGAGTTTTTTCAAATTCAAATTGGAACTAGGTGAAAAATGGCTTGAAGTTTGAAAAAAATAAGAAATTTCAACACTTAGAAAAATTTCTAAGTATGAAAACTTTTGACTGTTTTGTTGACTTTTCCAAATTCTTTGATTTTTTATGATCATGATGGATCATGTGAAGTATTTTGATGATGGAAAAGTTTTGTTTTGAAAATTTGACCAAAAGTCAAAGTTTGACTTTTCTGCAGATGAAATTTCATCGACGTTTCGAAATTGACGATGACGTCTGTGAACCTCGTGATGTTTTGAATCCGTAAATTAGGTCAAGATGTTGTATCTAAGATATAATGACCAATCTCTATCCAAAAAAGTCATTTCTTGCTCAAAAAATCAGAGAATGCCTATGCTCGACCAAAACCCTAATTGGTCGATCCTTGATTGATCAGTGAGGAAAATGGATATCTGAGGATTGAAGGCTGATGATTTGATCAAGATAGATCAAATGGAGTGAGAAAATCTCAAATCCTAATTGGTTAGCTCTTGAATCGATGAAAATCGATGAAACCCTAATTTTGACTCGTGAATGCTACACCGACACTGCTCGAATCGTTAGTTGTGCAATGATGCAAATGTAAGGTGGTATATTAGGTCAAAATTTGGGGTATGACACTAGGGTTCACTTAATTAATCCTAAAAACTTGGTCTTATCAACAACCAATTTAGGTTTAACTAAGATTAACCTAACAGCCACGTGAGTATGCATTCTAATAACAAAAACATAATAAAGTTCAACAAACTTCACGAAAAGACTCAGAAAACAGATTTGCAGCAGAATGTCACATCGAATGTCATAACATCCGTTATGACATCAAGATATTTTCAGAATTCCAAAGACAACTTTTAGCTTCCAGCTGCACTTTAAACATCCTTGTCAAGTAGGATTTATCTTCAATCTCTGAATGTCATGACATTTATCAAGACATTGTCATAGCCTAGTTTTACCAAAAAGTAATGCCAACTTAAAACACTAACAAACTCCCTCTTTGGCACATTTTTGGCTAAAACTACTTAAGTCATCAGAGTACCTATGCAGCAGAAGAAAACAAACTAGTTCTAAGCTATCCTAAGCTTAAAGAAACTAGAACTTAGAGAAGATAAATTCTACCCATACAAATTTCCCAATTTCCCACAATTGCCCACATAAAATTTCCCACACAGTACTTCTCCCCCTTTTTAGCCACAAAGTGGCCAAAGAAACCAGTACAAATACCCTAAGTATTCAATCATATATTAAGAGCCAACACAATTAAGGGTACAGTTACAACTTCTGTCAGAAAAATTACAATTATCCAAACAAAAAATGGGAAAATACAGAACAAGGAATAAGAGACAAGAAACAACCAAAACAGAAGCAACAAAGTACAAGATTACAACTTAAGAGTTTTCCTCTCCAGAAGAAGCACCGTGGAAAGAAGTATCTTCAGAACTGCTTTCAGTAGCAGTTGCTTGATCAAAATCAGCATCTTCATCCATATGTGCAGCAGAATCATCACCAACTAGCCCTTCATCCTCAACCTCTGTGTCTTTTTCCTTTTCAAGAGTAGAGATCAGTTCTTCAAGACTTTGCTTTCTTGCTTCAAGCTCCTTGCAAGTTGCTTTCAGCACAGCAATGACATTTGCCTTTTGAGAATTTTCCTTGACAGTTGATGTCTCAGCAGATGTCATGACAACGTCTGGGACATGTTTGCCTTGAAAGAGCTTGTAATGGAATCCAAGTGCAGGAGTTCTTTTGCATATTGAATCTCTATCACCAAGAATGTCAGGGTACTGATCAATTATGATTCCACACAGGAGGGAGGGAAAGGCTATTGGTCCCTTAATTGCATAACTTTCAGCATGTTTAAGGGTTTGCTCAAAGATATAAGTTCCATAATCAAATTTTGCTTTAGTACCAACATCAAATATGAATCTGCCCAGACCATTGGAGATGGTGGACTTGTGGTTTGGTGGAACCCAGTTTGCAGCACCTATTTTGTGCAAAATTGCAAACTTAACACTTAGTTTGCTGGCAGTTAGTTTTCCCTTCATTGGCCAATGTTTCACTTGTTTAGCAGTGATTGTGTGGCAGATTTGGTCATCAGTTTCTTCTAGCTCAGGTTGAGCTTCATCTGATCTTCCCAAATATTTGTTGATCATACTTGGGGGAAAATTTCACTCTTCTCCCTCTGACATAAACAGTCTTGAAATCAGCTGACCTTCCATCAGCACAGCCACTGGACAAGTTCACAATGAACTCCTTTACCAACACATCATAGCAATTTGAGAACTTCACCACAGTCTTCATTAACCCAACTTCTTTAATTAGATCAATAACATCCTTGCATTCAAGGGCACTTTTATTCAGTTCCCTTTCAAGTGCAATTCTCTTCAAACACACATATTTCCACCTGTTAGCATTCTCAGGATGGTGGAAGGAAATGTTGTCAATTGTCACTTCAGGGACTTTGGACAGTTTCCCAAGAGAAGGCTTCTTTCTTGGATGAATGTCTGAGACATCCTCTTCAACATTAAAATCAGAATCATCATCATGTTCTGAGGGTTCAGATGCCTTCCTCTTATTTACAATTGGGGTTCTCTTTGGCCTAGAGATACCACCAACTGTCTTCACCCTACTCTTCCCTTTGGAAGTTCCAGTCTTGTCTTTACCAGATTTTTCTTCAGTCTTGTTCTCAACCCTAGGAGTCTTATGAGCAACTTTAGCAATCTTCTCCTGAACAGGACTTGGAATAGCATTCTGCTTTCCTTTCCTATTCATCACCCTCCTAGCAATGCTAGGATTAACTTTGGCTATGAGGTCATTATCAGAGAATTCCTCATCTAGATTGATGATAGGAGGATCAACATTCTGATTAGTGTTTTTCTCAGGAGAGTCTTCCAGGTTGTCATCAACTTGTTTCTCTAGAGTTTCTTCAAGAATGCTATCAGAGATATTATCAGCAGAAACAACAGGGGATTTAACAAAGGCACATTGTTCTGGGGATTCCTCAAGATTCTCATCAGAAATCTCATTCACATTAACAGCAGGGGGTTCAGTAACATTATCATCTTTACACCCTTCAGGGACTGGAACAGAGGGATTTACATCATTCTTGACAGGAGAATCAACATGATCACCAGATGTCTTGACATCCTCAGTGACATCTGGATCAACTGCTAAACTAGGGCTAGCAAACTTATGGTTCAGAGGGACTGAAACCCCAGGTACAGATTGGTTCTCATTTAGGATACTAGTCACTATCCTAGCAATCGCTTCATGCACAGACCTAGACCCCTCTCTGTTCACTATTTCTGGGGGAACTGAAGAGGATGGTACAGAGGTCTTACCAGAAGGTGATGCTTGTGACCTTCTTGCATTCCTTGTGCGCAATTTCTTGACTTTTTCTGGGTCAGTAGCCATTGCACGCAGCGGAGTAACCCTCAGAGCTTCAACATGCATGGCTTCAGCATTTGCCCTAACTTCAGCCATGGTAGGAGATGAAGAGCCTGATTCTTGAGATGATGAAGAAGATGAAGACATATTTTGCTGAAGAGTTTTGAAGGAATGGGAACGAGAATGGCAAAGGGTTTGAAGGTTTCTTTTGGATGAAGAAAATATGATACTTTCAAATGAGGAAACTATTATATGAAGGAGTCTCTTCCTATTCTTGGACCTTTTAAAAATAAGATGAAAATAATTAAATGACCCACTTATAAATAATTGAAGTAAAAGATCCCTTCCATTCCTTGTTGTAGGCACAGTTAATTGCTACAACTCCTCATATTGACAAGTACCCAATTTGCCCCTTAAAGACTTAAACTGACTAGCCTCAAGAGCTTTAGTAAAAATGTCACAGTACAATGTCATGACATCTTGTATGACATTGTACTCAGTCAGCATCTGCTTCATCCAGATCATCTGAGAGCAACTGCTACCAGCTGCTATGTATTCAGCCTCATCAGTGGACAGAAAAACAAAGTTTTGCTTCTTGCTGAACCAAGAAACAAGATTGTTTCTCAAGAAGAAACATCCTTCAAAAGAGCTCTTACACAAGCTTTGATCAACATTTTCTCCACTTGTTTTCTTGGACAACTTCAAATGTGTAGGAGCAGGAGTCCTTTTATGGCTGGCATTCTTCATTTCAAACTTCTTGACAATATTCCTTACATACTTGCTCTGTGAAAGAAATGTTGAGTCTTCCATCTGTGTGACTTGTAGTTCAAGAAAATAAATCAACTCTCCCATGAGGCTTATTCCAGATTCAGCTTGCATTTGGTTGGCAAAATGTCTCACCATTTTGTCTGACATTCCTCCAAATACTATGTTATTAACATAAATTTGAGCCACCATTATCTTTCCTCCTTCATTCTTGACAAAGAGGGTTTTATCCAAGGCCCCTTTCCTATATCCTTTGTCAGTAAGGAGCTTGGTTAGCCTTTCATACCAGGCCCTAGTAGCTTGCTTCAGCACTTTAGAAGTCGTCAGATGTCTAGACATTGAGTGTGACATTCTGGTTTCCTGTCCAACCTTATACTTACCACAAACTCTCCCTTCATCAATGTGAGGTCTTGGTATCCTTCTGACTGCCTCCATGGAACTGATCCTTTCTATTCCTCTGAGATGTAAATGACCAAGTTCTTGGTGCCACAATGTTACCTCCTCTTCATCTTTGTCTGTAGAACACACAGAAGACAGGGTGGTGTTCTCAGATTCCCACATGTAGCAGTTGTCCTTTGATCTGACTCCTCTCATAATCACTTCTTGTTCATTATTGATTACAAGACATTCAGACTTAGTGAAGTTGACTTTGAGTCCCATATCACATAGCTGACTTATGCTGATGAGATTAGCAGTCAAACCTTTTACCAACAATACTCCATTTAGGTTTGGAACTCCAGACCAGTTTGAGTTTCCAACACCTTTGATTTCTCCTTTAGCTCCATCTCCAAAAGTAACAAAACTGGTAGAATGAGGTTTAACATCATTAAGAAGATTTTTGTCTCCAGTCATATGCTGAGAACACCCACTGTCAAAGTACCAATCTTCTTTGGCAGACACTCTAAGAGAAGTGTGAGCTATCAGAGCTGCAGTCTTTTTCTTCCAGTGTTGAGTGTATGATACCTTGTTGGTCTTAGGCTTCACATAAGAACCTTGATTAGGATATCCATGAAGTCTAAAGCAAAAAGGCTTTATGTGACCAAACCTTCCACAATAATGACATCTCCATCTTTGAAACTTTTTGTTCGTGTTTCTTTGATCTTGATGTTGAACCTAATGTTGTGACATCAGATTTGACATTGGTTTATTAGGTCTGTTCTTCTTTTTGTTGTCAACAAATTTCTTAGCCTCCACATATCCAGAGCCAGACCTATTTCCTGTTTTGTGGTGTGACATCTTCTTTGACATTGACTTGCCAGGTTTGTTTTTCTCCTTGTTATCAGCAAATTTCTTTGCAGCCACATACCCTGAGCCAGACACATTTCCTGTTTTATGTTGTGACAACTGTTTTGACTTTGGTTTCCCATGCCTCTTCTTCTTCATGTCACTAACAGGTTTCTTTTCAGCCACATATCCTAGACCATGTTTATTTCCTGCATTTTGTCCAAGCTGGAGGATTTCTTCCAACTTATCAGTCCCAGTAGTCAGCATCTTGACAGATTTAGTCATCTGATCAAGCTTGGAATTTAACACTATAATTTCACTGTTGAGATGACCTATAGTGATTGTATTTTCCTTCTTCTCAGCTTCCAGCTTCACATTTTATGCCTCCAACTTCTCAATCAGCTTTTTCTGCTTTTCATTCTGCTGACATACTTCACCACTTCTGATACACAGCTTCTTGTAAGTATCAGCAAGTTCTTCAAATGACAATTCCTCATCACTAGAATCCATATCAGAATTGCACACCCCAGAGAGAGCAGTGACAAGTTTGGCTTCTTCTTCCTCAGAGTCACTTCCTGAGTCACCATCAGACCAAGTGACAGTCATCCCTTTTTTTTTTTGTTTCTTTAGAAAGGTGGGACATTCAGCTCTAATATGTCCATATCCTTCACAACCATGACACTGGATTTCTCTGTTTTGACTTCCTCTTTCTTCTGACTTTGATCTTCTGCTGGAGTCATAAGATCTGCTAATGTTAGACGAAATGTCCTTGACATTGGACCTCGACTTTGGATCAACCCTCTTGATGAGCTTGTTGAACTGTCTTCCAAGCATAGCTATGGCTTCAGATATCTTCTCATCATCACCCTTCTTGCATTCCTCTTCAGTATTGGATACAAGTGTTATGCTCTTGTTCTTCCTGTCAACAGTTTCATTGATTCCCATCTCAAAAGTCATAAGAGATCCAATAAGTTCTTCAACCTTCAAGGTGCTGATGTCCTGAGCCTCCTCTATTGCAGTCACTTTCATTGCAAATCTTTTAGGCAAGGATCTGAGAATCTTTCTCACCAGCTTTTCCTCTGACATCTTTTCACCAAGTGCTCCTGAGGTGTTAGCAATCTCCAAGATATTCATGTGAAACTCATGAATAGTCTCATCTTATTTCATCTTCAAATTCTCAAATTTGGTAGTGAGCATCTGAAGTCTTGACATCTTCACCTTGGATGTCCCCTCATGAGTAGTTTTGAGAGTGTCCCAAACATCCTTGGCCAGCTCACATTGATGAACTAGTCTGAAGATATTTCTGTCAATACCATTGAATAAAGCATTCAATGCTTTAGAGTTCCCCAGTGCTAGCTCCTCATCCTCTTTGCTCCATTCTTCCTCAGGTTTCAAGACAGTAGTCCCATCTTTCTCAAGTTTGGTGGGATGTTTCCATCCTTTGTCAGCAGCTCTCCAAGCTTTAATATCCACTGATCTTAAAAAAGCAACCATACGCGGTTTCTAGTAATCATAATTAGACCCATCCAGAATAGGTGGTCTACCTCCAAATCCTCCTTCCTTATCCATTATGCCAGAAACTATTATCCCTAGATCTCACTCAAATAACAGTGTGGTGCCCGCTCGATGCCAATTGAAATTTCGGCAGGATACTTGATGTCACAGAATGTTATGACACAAGATTCGACACTGCTAACAATTTACACAATAAATTCAAACAAAGAAAGAACACAATAAATTGTTTACCCAGTTCAGTGTCTAACTACACCTACATCTGGGGGCTACTAAGCCAGGGAGGAAATTCACTATTAGTAGAATTAATTCAGGAATAAACCAACCAGTTTATCTCCTTCACTTAAAACCTACCCAATGCAACTTCAATCTAAGTCCTACTTAGACCGAGTTCCTACTCCCCTCAATCACAGCAGTGATATCAACCTATTGATTAATTGAATTGTGAAGACACACTTCAATAAACTATCTTGATTTTGCTTCAAAGCTTTAATCAAGAGACAAACACTCGTGCTTCAAAGCTTTGAGTGATAACCTACCCTTACAACCAAATCCTAGTCTAAAACAATTATCAATTGATAATTGCTTGGCTCACAAGAGTAACTAGAATTACACAAAATACAACCTGGTAAATCTTCAATACAGTTCAAGGGCGCAACAGCAGTGTAAGGGTTCTATTCCTTTTATAGAAGCAGTCCTGAAACTTCAGTTTTGGGCTTCCATAAAGATAGCTAGGGTTCACTTAATTAATCCTAAAAACTTGGTCTTATCAACAACCAATTTAAGTTTAACTAAGATTAACCTAACAGCCACGTGAGCATGCATTCTAATAACAGAAAAAACATAATAAAGCAGCTCAACAAACTTCCTGAAAAGAATCAGAAAAGTTCTCGATCAGAACACGAATGTCATAACATCCGTTATGACATCGATATTTTTAATTCCAAAGACACTTTTAGCTTCCGCCTGAAATGCACTTTAAACATCCTTGTCAAGTAGGATTTATCTTCAATCTCTGAATGTCATGACATTTATCAAGACATTGACATAGCCTAGTTTTACCAAAAAGTAATGCCAACTTAAAACACTAACAGAGAAGAATGACATTTTTTCTGTCCGAAGTGCTTATAGGTTCTGCATTAATGAAGCTATTGACACCTCTCCTCTTCGGGTGAATGGGAATTGGAATCTCATTTGGGGGATTAAAGGTCCTCTAAGAGTGAAGAATTTTGTTTGGCGTCTTTGCACGAATTGTATCCCACTAGACACCGTCTTTTGGACCATGGCATTGACGGCCCGTCTAATTGCATTGGTTGTTTGGAAGGAGATGAGCATGATTATCATTTGTTTTTCCAATGTCCTAAGAGCATTGAGTGCTGGAAGAGAGTGAACCTATGGTATATGATCCATCCTTTATTGAGTGTTGGAGGATATTTTTCTTCTATTATTTTCTCTTTTTTACAGGTAGCTTCGTATGACCATCAGGCGCTTTTTGCTACTGTTTTATGGAGTATATGGAAATGCAGGAATAATCATATTTGGAATCATACTATTGATATTTCGGTCAATATTTGTAATTGATCCATGCATCTCCTGCTAGGATGGAAAGAAGCTTAGCATGTCAGAGGTAATGATACTTTTACTACTTCGAATTCTTCTACTACCATATGGCAAAAACCATCAATTGGCAGTTTCAAGTGCAACATTGATGCCTCTTTCACTCAAAATAAAGTAGGTATAGGAGTTTGTATTAGAGACTCTGAGGGTCATTTTGTTAGTGCTAGGACAGAGTAGTTCTTCCCTATCACTGATGTTGATATTGGAGAGGCTCTAGGTCTCATGTCGACTATCAAGTGGGTTCATGAGTTTGGTTTGGATAATATAGACTTCGAAATGGATGCTAAAAATGTGGTGGATAGTGTGAATATCTCTAATCCAAATGACTCTGATCTTGGAGTTATTACTCGAGAATGAAGGCGCCTTCTGTTTTCTCTATTTACGAACTCTCATGTTAAGTTCACTAGGAGACAAGCTAATGAAGTTGCTCATAATTTGGCAAGGGTGACTCCATCTTATGCTAGTTTTCATGTATTCAATATTTGTCCAACATGTATTCAGAACTTCTGAGCTGGAGTTTGTGCTTATTAAAAGGTCTAAGATGAGGGAAACAAAGACCGCCAAAAAATCTTATGCCTTGATAATCAGGAATGGTGTTAAAAAAAAGCATGAAATGGAGATGTGAATGCTAGAAAATTAGATGTGGGAAGTCTATTCAGAAGATACATTTCCTGAGTGAAGTTGTAATCCCAGAATTCAACAGGAATATTAGCATAAGCCAAAATTGTTAAGCCCATCTCTACTATGCTTCTGTGTTTTCTTTCCACATTGTCATTTTGGTGTGAAGTGTGTGGACAAGTTAACCTATGAATTATGCCTTTCTCACTCAAAATTTTTGTCAGAGGTCGAAATTCTCCCCCAAAATAAGTCTGAGCAGCTTTTACTTGTACTTGAAACTGAGTTTGGACATAAACAAGAAATTGAGTGAAGCAACTTAAAGCTTCAGATTTTTGTTTTAGAAAATACACCCAAGTGTACTTGGTGTAAGTGTCTACAACAACCATATAGTACAAATATCCTTGACTAGAAGGATTGGGAGATGGTCCCCATAAATCAACATGCACAAGTTTAAAAGGTTTGGAATAAATAGTTGTGGATAAAGGTGCATACAATCTGTGTGAGATTTGCCATTATTACAAGAACTACAACAATCAATATTATCTTTATTGGATGAGGAAATATTATAGAGTTTCAGTATAGACTTGAGATTTACAGAATTTGTACGCCTTAACCTATTATGCCAAATAGAAAATTTATTACAGACAGAATTTGCAAGAACTTGAGAATGATCTCTGGTGGACAAGCTAACAGCATTTGCAGCTGGAGATTCCACTGACTGAGAGGAAAAACTATAGAGGCCACTAGTATTCAGGAATCCTTATAGAAGAACCTCCTTAGATAACTGAGATTTGATGAAACAGGTGTTAGCATGAAACTCAAAAAATACATTATTATCTTGAGCAAACTTTGACACAGACAAAGGATTTCTAGTGATTTTGGGTACATGCAGTAAATGCTTCAAGACTAAGTTGGAGTGAGATAATGAAGGAGTCTTGATGTTAGCTAAGCCAACAGACTCAATGTTTAATCTTTGACCATTACCTACAAGAACTTTATTGACACCAGAATAACTTTGTTTATTTTGTAGTAAAGATCTATTATGAGTGAGATGATGAGTAGCACCTAAGTATGCAAACCATGCTTGAGACTCTAAATCTACTGGAACCTGTAGGTCATCTTGATGAATAAGATATGTTGAAGCTTGGACTGAGTTGGCCTCTGGATCTTTCTTCTCACCCTTCACCTGTTCAGTGGACTCAAATGCTTGATTCTTTGATTGTGTTGGCTCAAAGTTTTCATCATAACGATGCCAGCAGTCCATAGCAACATGACCATATTTCCCACAAAGCTGACAAGTTGGTATATTTCCAGAAGATACAGAGGATCTGGCTCTGTCACGACCTCTGTTGCGAGAGTTACTTCTACGTCGCTGATACCGAGAACCACCTCTGGTGGATTTGGAGCTGAAATTGGCTTCAGATTGGGCAACATTTGTTGTGGCATTAGCAAGAGAAAGCTCTTGATAATATTTGTCAAGTTGAGCTTCTTGCTCATACAGCAGTGCCTAAATTTCATAGAGTGTAGGAGGTTCCATCTTGTCATATACCATCATAATAAATGGATTGTATTCCTCTAGTAAACCCTGCAAGATAGAGTTAATTTAATCGCGGTCAGAGATTGGTTGACCAACTGCCAAAAGCGCATATGCAATTGCACCAATGCAAAGCACAAACTCTGAAATCGAACAATTTGCTTTCTTGGTGACTTTCAGCTCAGCACAAAGTTGATGAACCTTAGCTTTGATGACCGCTGTGAAATACTAGTGTATCTACTCCCAGATTTGATATGAATGCTTGCAAGAAAGCACACGAGGAAGCACAAACTCGGAAATTATGGACAGAAGCCACGTGAACAAGGCTTGATCTTGAGTAATCCAAGCCTCATATTCACCAGAGTGAACATTGGCGCGACGATCTTCGTCGTTCTTGAACATTGCAGGAATCTGAGGATTAACTACAAATCGATGTAGTTTGTGAGCAAGAATGATACCTTCAACCTGTTGATTCCAGAGAATAAAGTTCTTCTCTTGCAGCTTGATGGAGAGTTTGGCCCCAAACACTGTGTGATGGGACCGTTGTTGAGTGACAACGACTGTGTCGTCGTGTAGGGATGAAACTCCGAGTTTTCTAGTGATGCAGCCATTGATGAAGCTTCTCTGAAGCAATGGAGCAAGAGCGTGTAACAGAACTAGTTTGTTGAATCACGAAGGAAGATGCTGCAGCTTCTCAGCAAGAGCATGAGAATGATGAAACGAACAGCGGAGGACGGTTTGGATCAGCAACGATTGATACCATGTTAGATTTATGACAAGCTTGCATTATCAATGGAAGGGATGAAAGCAAGATTGCTAGAAGTTCTGGAAAGAAAGAGTCAGAAGTTCTAGGACGAAAGGGTTAGAAGTTCTGAGACGAAAGGACCAGAAGTTCTGGAACAAGTGATTCTGAATTTCTATTACAAAAGGAGTTTTATATCATATCTTTACACTCTCTCATAGCCACCTATATATAGCCATAATTCTATGGATAAGATGACTTACTAAGAATGAAAAGAGATTGTAGCCTAATGACTAATAACCCCATTATACAATAAACCACTAAACCCAAATACACTAATACAAATAGACACAAATAGACGCCACATCAATAGGCAAAAATAAATAAGAGATAATTGAACATGCTTATCTATATCAATGCTTTAGAAATTATGCAAAGTAGTCACCTGGGGATCTTATAGGAAAAAAAAGTTGAGGGAAATCTTCTAACCCATCCTCAAAAATTATATTTATAAAACTAACTTATATAAATCAAATATTTATAAAATTATAAATATTAATGTCCTATATTTTTCATAAACGAAGTATACTCAAATTACATATTTGTCACCTCCTATTTTAGAATAAATTATAATAATAAAATAATATTTAACTATTAACAACCTCAATGACCATAACAGTGGAAATAACAAACACATAGAGCATAAGCTTTCAACAATTCTATAGAATCCATTCTAAAGTTAAAAATAAAAATTGCAACTTGCAACACAAAAATCATTCATTTGTCTTGTTAACAAAGTATTGAGAAAATAATAGTTACAAGATCTACAATGGTGCTTTTTAAATAAGTACTTTTCATTAAGCATTAGCACCAACAATAAGTACTCCAGTATAAGCATCATCACAATGGTACTTTTTGTTGAGTCCATTATCTCAGGAAATGGATTCCCTGCAGTCAATTACCAACTGCAGGGTAATCTACACCATTGATCTTTTATAATAAAAATGATCTACACCATTGATCTTTTATAATAAAAATTTATATGCTTTTGAATGTTAAATCTATGCCATTAGATTTTGATCATGAAGTCTATATTATTTTGGATGTATGAATGTTTCATTCCCTGCATTATCCCAATGGTACTAAACAAACAAAAGTACATCTATAAACATAACAGTTACTCTATGTTAAAGTAATGTGAAGTTATTAACGAAATTCACTTGATCAATTTATTACAAGTACTAAGTTGGATGGATATAGCTGGTGTTTATTAAATACTCAAGAAGCTGACAAAACAAAATTAATACACTCTTCATCTCCTGAGTGACATTTGTAAAAAAAAAAGGTTAATTAATGACTTATTTACAAAACTTTGGATTCAGGTAATTAAATGTAATTGAGCTGTCTTTACTTTGTTCAACAATCTCACATGAATTTAATGTTCTTGACCTGCCAAGAGTGCTTAACACTCTTTAAACTCATTGCCTCAAAAACATTCTCAAAATAATTGATTTAATTGACGTATCTATAAATATTTAAAAAATAAAAACTATAGCTCAGATTCACTTCTGACTATTAGACTACTAGGCTAAAAAAAAATAAACATAATATTTATTTATTTTGATAAGAAAACTTTATTTCACCAATAAGAGAACCTAAGAAACTTCAACATCTATCTTAGTCCTTACAACGAAGCCCAAGTGCTTCATTTTCTTTGATACATTTTATGCAATTAGCATAAATAAACTCCAAAGGAAAGAAGCACAGATTACAGAAAACATAAAACCATACAATTCACAAGGAAACACCAACATGTCTATCTCATGCCTCATGGAGATGGAGGCCAATACATTGCAGCATCCTCCGCCCCTCCTTCATAAACCCTAAACTCGAGCTCGTCGATCCTTCCATCATGATACCACATTCCGTCATCACTCTCGTCATCATAGAAATCATACTCGTCCATATCGCTATTATCATACTCCGAGTCAGAAGAATCAGATATATCTGAGCATTCCTCCCTCTCGTAATAGCCCGAAACCTGAGGCCCTAAAACATTAAGTTTCGGAAAACTCTGCTTCACGTACATGTTGTCGAGTTTGACACCCCAACAACCGCGCAAATCCAAATGTTCGAGGTTAGGACAGAGTGAGAGGATTTGGTAAACACCTTCATTGGTGATCAGGTTGTAAGTCATTTCGAGACTTTTCAGCTTTGGCATAGTCGAGGCAACTGCAAATGCTTCTGCGTTTTCTAAGGGCTTTCCAGAAGTGTCTAAGGGATGCATATTCCGACAGAAAACTTCTAAGCATTTGCAGTTCTTGCCGATTGTCTCTATGGCATTGCTACCAATTCTGATGCAGTAGCTCAAATCTAAGATGGAAATCATCGAAAGCTTTCTGGTCATCTGTTCCACTGCAAAATCATTCACATCGCATCTCGGCAGGCGCAAGTTTTTTAGAGATCCAGCACTTGCAAAAGAAACAAAAACATAAGATACCGAGAATTTTGTCAAAAATCCAGTTAATCAATACCAAAATTTAGTTAACCAGAAGTTTGATTTTGATACCGAAAACATCAAAATGTAATCAATGGAAGATAGCACTACATTGATGTTTAAAGAAACAATACCGGCATTTATACATTAATATCATACACATATTAAAGCTCAAAGACAGCAGAACACACAAAATCGAAGGCACACTCGTAACTACTGACTGATTTAATTGCAAGCGAGTTTGAAGTAAATTGATCTATATCAGCAAGTTTTTCAATCAAACAAAACTCATCAATTCTGAAACTCTCAATTGTATCTCCAATGAAACCAAACAAAGTAAAACAAGTATAAATCCTTACTTTTCAGCAATGAAAGTGAAAATTCTCTCAGTCTGGAGACCAGAAGCGCAGAGTTTCCGCATCGATCCAGAGCTTCTAGTAACAAGCATCTCAACCATCCTCTCAATATGGCGAGGCTCGCAGCGAGTACACCAGTCATAAATGTCTATCTCTTGCCAGCAGTAAGGTCCATTAACAGCACTAGCCCATGATTTGCAAACCCTCGGAATCACAGTCAATCTCTCTCGGAGCGGAAGCTTGGTGAATATCACCCCTAAAGTATCCGGAATCAACTCGTCCCAACGACGAAAATCCGCAGTAGCTACTTCCATTTCCCTGCAAAACAACAACATTCGGCAACATTGGTAAAATTGAAAAATCAAAATCTCACACACATAAGAGCAAATACTTCAAACAATGTACATCACCGAAAAATCTTCACATTCAATGAATTCATGAACAAACTAAACCCTCACACAATCCCAAAATTTCCAAAAGCTAAATTCTTGAACAATTATAAGATAATAATTCATTTCTGTAGCTTTACATGTTCAACTTCCACACACAATCTAAATAAGGCTAAAAAAACAGAAATGGCAGAACTCAAGAAAAAAACAATCTTCCAATTACAGTATAACAAATCTAGAAAAAAAAAAAAATACCCAGATCGAAATTTCCAATTTTTTCCACTCTTCACCACTTTCCAAATCACAAGAAACAGAAAAGAAACCACAAACAAAAAAAAACAGAAAAAAAGATTAAAACTTTAATAATTTACCAGTCCAAATCTTTATACTATGATGATGAGTGTCTTCAAGAACCTGAATTAAGGAAACAAAAAACGAATAATCCGGCACAGTACAGAAAAAAAGAAAGAACAAATGAGAAAAAAAGGGAACAAAGACACAAAATTCAACCACCAACACCAACTACCCTTAATTTCAAATCAATGCAACAAGAAAAAAAGAATATATTTTTATCATTTTACTCATCAAAAGTAAGCTAGATAGTAGAGTAGAGCATATAGTCTAGAGAGAGAAAGTGTGAGAGAGAGAGAGAGAGAGGAATACCTCAGATGCAGAAAATATCGGCTTTTTTACTGCCACACACTACACTCTCATCTCACAGTACTCAGATACACACACAGAGTCAAAAAACTTTGGCAAAAAGTCATCAAAAGTACAGTGTTGCATTTTCAAGAGACACTGATTTGTGATTTTATGTGTTTTGGAAAATTAACACTAACTCACTTGGTTTAAATAGGACACTGATTTGAATTTTGTCAAAGGGAGATTTTAGATTTTTGTTATTAAATTTATGTGTATTAAATGTTATTTGATTCTAGTCAAAAAGAGGGTTTTGGTGTTTAATAAAAGTTAATGTTTGCTTTTCTTTTTGGATTACCATATTATGTCATTGTCTTGTAGTATAGGACAAATATTAAAAAAATGCTATAACTAATTTTATATTTAAAAGGTAAAATATAAATTATTTATTGATAGTATGTAAGAGATCAAATTTTAAAAGGGAGAGTAAAAATATTTAAATTATAATAAAGATTGTATTAAAAATTTATTTATATTTTTAATTTAAAATGTAAATAATTTTATATTAAAAGTGTAAAGAATAAATTATTTTATAAAAAAAAATTTATGAAAAAAGTATGTAAAAGATAAGATTAGAAAAGAGAGTAATAAATATTTAAATTATAATAAAGATTGTATTAAAAAATTATTAATATTTTTTAATAAAAATGTAATTACTTTTATATTTAAAATTTAAAGAATAAGTTATTTTATAAAAAAGTTATTTATTAAAAGTATGTAAAAATAAGATTAAAAAAGAGAGTAATAAATATTTAAATTATTTAAATATTATATTTCTTTTTGATATTTTGAAACAATTTACAATTTTAATAGAATTTTTCTTTTTAAAGTGACAAATAATTTTTAAAAAATGGAGGTATGTGTATATGAGTACAAAAATTTCAATTAAATTTAGAGATTGAGGTAGTAACTTTTATGATAAAGCACACGAAACAATCAGACATTTTTAATCTCTAGTCAAAAAGAGGGCTTTGGTATTTAATAAAAATAATATTTAATATTCTTTTTGGACTACCATATTAGTCAGGTCATTTTATGAATTTTCTTTTGGAAGAATAACGAGATTTTAAAAAAAAACTCAAATAACCCATAGTCCCACAATTTGCAATTTGTTTTGGTACGCGGTATGGGTACGGGTTCGCGGTACGCGATATCAGAAGAAATCGGTACGTTTAGGGGTATAGAGCTTCGGTACACGTCGGTTCATACTACATGTCAAGGTAGCATGCCTCTTCTAAAAATAATGTTACAGATTTTGAGAAAATAAATAGAGCAGTTTAAAACAATTGTATATAATAACTCAGTTCCACATCGGTTGTGTTTCATATGTTGAGAGAAGAAACAAGTTATAAATAAAACAATGCAATTGTAGTGAAAATCAATGTGGGCTGAGCAATGTTGTAAGCGTGGCTACATTTTGTAGGTTGCACGTGGGCCCAAATAATAATAATAAAGTAGTGCAAATAACAGTAGGCTTTTGTTTATAGCCACTAATAATAAATTAGTTCAAATTTTTAAGGAAACATGTAATATGTTGGGTTCGTTATTTTTGCGAATTTTCGAAGAATTATTGCGAATTAATACGCAAAAGTACCGCGAACAGGTACTCAAGTACCAATTCGCGGTTCGCTGGTGAAGTCAGCGAATTCTATGACTATGAAATAACCACCTTTAAAAAAAATACACAAATAACCAAATTTTAGAATTTGTTTACATGATTTAGCCAAGTGAAATAGTGCATTCATTTAAATTTTCAAATGAGACGCCAAATGAGATGGTGTCTAGGTGAATCTGATTTGCCCTAAGCCATCTCAGATGGCACGCAGGTGCAATTATCTTTTTTATTGTTTTTTGTTAAACAAATAAAACGCAATGTCGTTGCAAATGAAACTTCGATTTCAATAGTAATGAAACGCTTACATAACGGGAATAAAAGTTATATTATTAAAAAACACTAAATTTTCATTTTTGATGGGGGCGAAATGGTCACGCGGGCGTCCTAAAGTCACGGTGCTCTTGTCGCCGGCAAACCTTGTGTCACCAGAGGTCTAATTGGTGATGATGTCTATGAAACTATAAGATGATGAAGGAGCTATGAGCGAAACGAAGAAGATTGAGAATGATGAAGCGATTGTCGATGAAACCCTAAAAGTTGAGATGAAGGCAACACTCGAACCTCGAAGGTTATGGGTGGATGTGATTAGCGACAACAGAAATCCTGTGAAGGGGAAAGCGATGGAATATGTGGCACCGACGGTGATTAACGGCGAAATTGAAGTCGAAATCAATGTGGAGGATGTGGCATCAGAACTCCAGTTCTAGGAGAATGCTCTGATACTATATGTGATGGTAGAATAAATCAATATGCCCGCGATGAAGAATTTCATGCAGAAGTCATAGAATTTTGTTCTACTATCGGATTTGTACTATCACGAGGAAGGTTACTTCCTTCTGCGATTCAGAACACATGATGATAAGGAAGACATGTGGATGGAGGGGTCGTACTCGATTAGAGGTATGCCGATTATGCTGAAAAATTGGCATCCTGATTTTAACCTAAAGAAGGATCTTCTAAGGACGATGCCAATTTGGATAAAATTTCTAAAGCTTCCTCTCTAGCTTTGGGGAGCAACAAGTTTGAATAAAATTGGAAGTGCTATTGGGGCGCCCATGGTTACAGATGAATGTACTACACACAAGTTAAGGGTTTCCTATGCTAGAATCCTAATTGAAGTGGATATTACTCAGAAGCTCCCGAAGGAAATTACCATCAAGGATTTGCAAGGCAGGAAGATAAAACAAGATATTAAGTACGAGTGGAAACCTAAATTATGTGATAAATATCAACAAGCGGGGAAAAAGTGTGGAGAAGTTCCCAAGGCTAGAACATGGAAACCAAAAAAGAATAGAGCAGAAGTGCAACACAAGAGCCAATAAGTGATTGAAAGGAAAGAACAAGAATTGATTGCAACACCCAAGAACAATCAGGTTGAAAATATTAATCATGAGGATAATGGAGAAATCTGGACAAGGGTGAAGAAAGCTACCGGGGATAAAGGTAAGAAACCTTTTATGTTGAATCATCAACCACTTTAAACTTTTTTAATGGATATGAGGCACTAAGGGTTTCGAATGACCTACTAGTGGTCTTTGATAGGGGACTATGTTAGCTTCTTGGAATGTAAATGGATTGAATAACGTTGGGAAGTTAAGGGAGATTAGCTCCAATTTCCTTGAACTCCAACCAAATATTTCTATTTTGATTAAAATTAGGGTTAAGAATAACAAATCCATGATGGTTAAAGAAAAACTTCATTTGAGTAAGACCTGTGACACCCCAATTAATTCGATTATTAAATAATTATAATTTTTAATTATTAATTTAATTAGGAATGTAATTATTAATATTTTGGATTAACGAGATTAATTAAATTAAATGGAAGTGGGTTTATTAATGAGGTGTGAAGGGTAAAGTGAGGGTGTGAGGAGTAAAAGACTCTACTCACATTAATTATTTTATTTTTATTATGTTAGAATAATAAAAGGAATAAAAGAAGGAAAAAGAGGAAAAAGGAATTATTTTTGGAGAAAACACACATACGTGCAATTGAGAAGAGGAAAAGGAAGGAGAAAAGCCAGTTCGTGTCGGAAGTCGAAGAACCCACAAGGTAAGGGGTGATTTCGATTAATTATTTTGTATTATTGGTTTTGAATTCGACCGTATGGATCATAGCATGTTAGCAAATCTCAGTTTAGAAATTCTAGGGTTCCGTAGAATTGTCTCTATTATGTCGGATTGTAGGTCGGAAACCATTAATGTGTCAGATAATTAATAGGAATGATGAAATAAAGTTGTCTGATGTTATAATGGCGTAAAATGGATGTATTTCAGTGTTCCTCATGTTGCAATTCGTATGGGGATGTTTGAAATTGATTGGGAATGGGTAAATGCTGTCAAAATAACAGATTTTGACTCTGCAGGTCGTGGGAACCGGTTCCCAGTGGGGAGGAACCGAGTTCCCAGTGTAAACTTTCAAAAACTGGCAAAAATGTACGTAGGAACCGGTTCCCAGTGGGGTAGGAACCGGGTTCCCATACATTTTTCCAGGGGCGTGATTTTTGAACTTTGTGGGAACCGGTTCCTGCATAGGGAGGAACCGGGTTCCACTGTAACTTTTTGAAAAATACTAAACTTTGAAAATTCATAACTTTTAAACCGTAAGTCCGTTTTAGTCGCCGTTTTGGACGTTGTTTCTTAAATTTAATGCTCTATTTTATAAAATAAAGAGATTTCCTATAACTTGAAATTATTTTGAAAATGTGTCGAAATTCCGATTTGAGCGGTTGTTATTCAATGCGTACTTGATACGTACAGTAGTGTGTCTGTGGTATTTTACTGTGTCAGGATTATGTGAAGGGAAGGCATGTTTATGCTGTTGATTGTGGGCATGATTGTTGAGAACATCATGTTTTGGTATTGAGTCTGTTTATGATAATTGGTGTGTTCATAGGTTGATTTTTATAAAATGAAGAAAATTATAATTAATGGGTTTTATTTTGAAAAGAGTCGTTTTCCAATTTGTGAACAATGAGAGTTATGAGAATGATGGATGAATGAGTATAGGATTGTTCTGACTGGTTGAACGTGGAATGAAGCTTGTATGTTATCTTCCTGCTGTTTATTCATGATTGTATTGATAGCATGTGCTTTGTTGTTATTGTTGTTGTATATACCGATGACAGTCTTACCAATTGAAGGGTAAGCGTTTGACATCTTTATGCTTTGTGATGATTTATTTCATGATAGGTGATGATATCATGTTATGGTTGATGATGGTTTATGATGTCTGATGTGGTCATAACCTGTGTTGAATGTTGCATGCTGGTGTTGTGCATGCATATGCATTCTTGGTGAAGTTAATTCCCATTGTGTGAAATTTGACTTGTATAGCCGTTAACCGTACCCAGTGGATAGTGGTGGTTAGGCTGGATTCTTGACTCAGTGGTGTCTGGGCGAATCGATGATTGTTGTATCCGGTTGATGATGGATCAGTGTGTGTGACTTGGTCACGTGTTGGTACCACATGCATTGTGTCTGCATTTGTGTTTGCATGAGATTGTAACATGTTAGGATGTCTTCCAGTGTTACAATTCTTTTGTTGTTATTTGTTGTGCATAATGACTTGTATGGTTGTATCTGCGTGTTGAATCTGAATCTATGCTAAGATGGGTGAAATAATATGTTGTGATATATTGTTGATTGAGGAACTTATAATGCATGTTAATTATGAGAAATCTCACCCTTACTTTAACAATTTCAGATTAAAGTTAGCAGCTCAGGAGTTGGTGAGGATGGCTCTAGAGCTATATTCATTTAAGTCCGCGTGTCAGTGTCATGCTCTGATAGGTTGTAACACTGGGGAAACGTTTGATTGAGATTTTTTTTTGGATATTAGGAATTATTCTTCATTCAATTGTTATCTGGAATTACTTTAGGAATAAATAAGAGTTTGGTTTATTCCGTTTTGTTTTGATGGTGTTATTTCCGCTGTGTAAGATATGGTCGTAACTCAATTGATTATTTTGATAGTGACCCTCAGTGTAGCATGGCTACTGTGTTTTATTTGAAGTTTTGTTTATTTTACCATTGTGGCATCCCTTGTATTACCGTGTTAACTCTGATTAAAGCTGATTTCATTATTAAACTAAATAATTATTCGGGGTATTTTAGAAGGGGTGTTACAAGACCTATCTAGATAGTTACAATAGTCATGTTAATGGTAGAATTTGGATTTGTTGGGATAACGATAAAGTGGATATCAAATATCATAACAACTTTAATCAATACATTCAATGTGGGGTATTTGACGGGGTCTTTAAATTTTGGTTGACAGCCATTTATGCTCAAAACCATCTTGATCAGAGGAAAAACTTATGAAAGGACTTGGTTAAGTTGCATGCTAATGAGCAGGGTTCTTGGTGTGCAGTTGGTGACTTCAATAATATGGCAAAAGCTTAGGACAAAGTGGGTGGTAAGCTTGTCACTCAGACAAAATATGAAGACTACAATAATATGATGAGTATCACAAACTGAAGTGTGATGGATATTAAGGGGGACTTCTACACTTGGTCGAACAAGCAAAGTGGAAATCCTATTTACTCTCGTGTTGACAGACTTATTGGAAATGTGGAATGGTTTCAAGACAAATGTGATCTACATTTGAATATTCTTCCTCTTAATGTTTATGACAAATCCATATTGTAATTGTGCAAATCTTTGGTTATTAAAAAAACAAAGGAAGCAATTCAAATTTAATAACTGTTGGATATATCTTATGGGATTCATAGATACTGTGAGGGATAGATAGAATAAACCTATGGATGAAAGGCCCATGGAAATTCTGTGGAAAAAGCTGGACAGGTTAAATTCTAAGTTGAGGCAGCTGAATAAGCCAAAATCTAACATTCAACTCAAGAAGACTAAAGCAAGACAAAAACTAGAGGAAACTTATGTTGAGTTAAGGATTAAAAGGATGAATAAAGAGAATATTGAAAAAGTGAAGTTGCTAACAGAGGATGTTATCAAGTGGAATGAGCTTTAGGAGAAAAGTATGATTCAAAGAACAAAAATTAACTGGCTGGAATAGGGTAATGGAAACAATGCTTTTTTCCATGCTTACATCAAAACCAGGCATAATGCTAATAGTCTGCAGTTTATTCAGAAGGATTTACTATTCTTAGCTCCCAGAAAGATATTGAAGAGGAAATTTTAAATTTCTATGGCAATCTCTTGGGTAAAACTATTAGTAATATCAATCTTGTCAATATTTAAGCTATGAGGAGAGGTAAAAAATTTAGTATCGAGTGTTGTACCCCAATTTCCCCCCTAAGATTCTCTAGTGTCTCATGCTATTGCATTGCACAAAGATTACTAATTAGTTTTATCTCTCTTATCTTTGGGTTTGCCCTTGGGAGATCACCAAGCACCTTGATTGTATATGTGTTTGTGTATAATGATTGATTCTTAACTAATCATAATGTATATATTATTTGCCCTCTAGATGTTGTGATGTAGGTGGATGTGTAATACGGTGAACTGACTTTGAGATTTTTGTATCGCAAATGTGAGGATAGCAAGAGTCGCCACCGACTTTTCTTTTATCCAATTAAGTGAAGGTGAAAAGAACAGGAAAAGACCTTTGTTAGATTCTGAGTAAGGGAGAAGGTTATGAAAAGGGAAGGTACTAGCACCCCTTTTCATCCGTAGTTATCTACGGGCTCTTAGTTGCTCTTAGATCATTTTAAAATTGTGCTTTCTGTGTGTTTGAAAAAAATGTTTTGAGAAGGCATTTCGCTTTGACTTTGTAATGATTCATGTAGGAATGTATACAAAGTGTTCAGAAATGTTTCATTTTGGAAAGAGTTTGAACTTTGACAAAAGTGTGTGGTGTGAAAAGTATTTTGATAGAGTAAGCAACTAAAAGTCTTATTACCTACTCAGAATTGGTCGTTTTCGTGTTATTTTACGTTCCTTTAGAATAGTGCTATCCATACCATTAGTTGGTAGGTAACCCTATTCGTTGGATGTAAGCGGGACATTCTAAGGGACATCGTATGGTCATAGAAGGCAACTTGTAGGAAGTATCCTAGCACATTCGAAGGGACTATCATCATTTTTCGTAGGCGATAATCGAGGGTCAAGATCATGTATTCGTAGGAGACATCGTGGGTCTATGATCTTTTTATCGAAGGGACTATGATGATTTGTTTTGAAGGCAACGGTGCTAGAATACCTCTACGTTCGAGGGACATGACCATTTGAATTCGTAAAGGCAACGAGAGAGAATTACCCTAAGGGGTGCATGTGTGAAAGAGTGTGTCAATTCAGATATTTTATCTTGGAGTTATGAGTGAGCTATGTCCATTTTATCTTGCCATACACGCCTAGTTACTAACAGTTTATAGGGTGCAGAAAGTAAATTGCGGAAAGTAAAATGCGGAAAGATAAATCCTACGCTATTACATGGCTTTGGAGAAGATACATAATTGAAAATACGGAAAATAAAAGTCCTAATTAAACTATTACATCCCATAGGCAATTACATAATTGAAAAAGAAAAAACGATAAAAATTGTCCGAAACAGTATAACCTGTGAACAGATGAAAAATCGGGAAACGGAAGAAAATTGCATAAGATGAAAATGTTAGTAAAAGTAAGAATTTTTGAATGAGAAAAAGTTTTTATGCAAGTAATGACATTAATATGATAAAATAATTTTTTGGGAATTTTTGGGGTTAATTTGATAATTAAAAATCAATTAAAAGCTATTTAAATGATAAATTAGAAATTAAATTAAATATGCATGCAAAAATAATAATTTTAATTTTATAAATTAAATAAACATTTTTCTGATGAGTATGCAAAAAATAAATATTTTTGGTATTTTTTAAATGCATGATAAAAATATAAGAAGATAAAATAAAATGCATGGAAAATATTAAAAGAAAATATGAAAATAGAAAAATATGCAAACTTGTAAAAAAACACTTTGCCATGGCTGGGATTCGAACTCAGGTCCCCAGGGTGATATGCGCGCAGCTTTACCAACCGAGCTAGCTTGTACACGTGTTGTAAAAATGGAGCGAATGGCTTCTAAACGGATGTCACTCCCTGATTGCCTGAATCACGCGCCAACCATCGTCTTCTTCGTTTTGAATTTTTTAAAAGATTGCGCCGGCCTTGGTTCGACGCTATAGCCCCTGCAATTTCTAAAATCAAACACAAGCAATATAAATGAGATTCAAAGGCATGGTTCGATTGGAAACATCGTTCTGAACACGATGGTGGTGGTCGTTTCCTCCAATTTTTCCGTTTTAAGGAAACCCCAATTTGGTTCAGAAAACCCTAATCATGGTGATTCGTGTTTTAGGCCATGGAAATGCAATTAAACCATCCAGAAAGCTTGCAAACTTCCAACTAAACACAAAACAACCAACAAAACATGTTAAAAATGCATGATAAACAGAATTCGATTCTTGAAAAAGTGTGACAAACCGAAATCGTATTTGCTTGATTCTTGATGTTTTTGGATGATGTAAAGGTCTGGACCGCTTCAGGAGATGTCAAGGAATGCAATGGGATGCTTGGAATCGATTGAAACAAGCTAGAACTGTGGCTGCAAGTTACTTGAGAGGCACGGTTTTTTGAGTTAGGTTAGGGTTCCTCCAAGCAATTCCTTTGTTCCCTCTTGTGTGATATGCATTGTATATTTATAATGGATGGAAATTGAGCTGATTTGAGGAACAAATAATCATCAATCAATGCAAAGATTATTTCATTTTGTACAAAATCAAATCTTATCTTTTTTGATCAATTTCAATCAATTTCTTGCCAAATCTTTATCAATTTCGAAATTGACAGCTTTTGGTGAGTTGCTTGGACCTCAAGGATGAGAGAAAAAATCAATTTGCATTTAATTTTGATTGTATACCTTATTTTTTAATTTAATTTGTATTTAAATGAATAAAATCCAAATTAAATAGAAAAATAAAGTTAAAATTCGTGGCATTGGGCTTGGATGTTCCAAATTGTCTAAGGAACAAGTTTGAATGAAGAAAAACTAGGCCCATTTGCAAAAATTTTGATTTTTACAAGTATCTCTCTTTGTGCACTTCTTCAAAAATGCCAAACTTCTGAATGGTGTATTTTGCTCAATTTTCCACATTTTTGAGTATTCTTGGACTTTTTAGAAAGATCTAAGTGTCCTCTAACCAATCTCTTTGGTTTAATCTCAATTGGAGTTTCCATGCTCAATAAATCTTCAAAACAAAATGTTGACTTTGAAAAGGACCTGTAATGTTTTGATCCATACCTTCCAAATGAAGCATCTTTTGAACATTCTTGTGAGACATGAAGTTGTAGAGAATTGAATTTCCTTCAAAACAAGAGGTGGTGGAAAAATTTTCTGAGAAAGTATGAAGAAGTTATGCTCAGTCAAAGTTTGGTTGACTTTTCACTGGAAAACCCTAATTTGGAAAGTTTGACTTTTGAGCAAATCTTGATTTTTCTTGATGAATCATGTTCAACCCTTGACCAAATGATGAATGTAACTTCAAAATGAGGATGTTCACCAAAAATCATGAAGTTTGACTGTATGTTGACCACAGTTGACTTTTTGTCCAATGCAACTGATTTTCAACTATCTGAGCAATTGTCTGAGGAAACTTGACTTGTGAGGCTTGAAACTTGACATGGAGAATCTTTGAAGCATATGAGGAGGCATGATGACCATTGGAGATGTTGGAAGTCCATCTGGATCTGTGGATAGCCAAACCCTAGTTTGGGTTGATTGTCTAGGAGAGGGTTTGTTTGATCAACCCTTGAGGAATCCTTGAGTATGGATGTATGGAATGCCTTGAGAAGTTGGAGGGAAAATTTTGGGGTATGACAGGATGATGCAAAGGTTTCTTATTCTATAGGCTCATGAGTTTATTTCCATGCCTCATCTTCCCAACTATCAATATACTGAAGTGTTTGTGCTCATTGAAGACTCCTCTTGTCATCTACTATGGTCTCTCATGTTGAGTGTGTGCTCTATATGTGAAGAAGATCATCAAAGTTGAAGAATCTTCCTTGCCATGACCCTCTATGTTGAAATTAGGGTTTTGGGCTTTTGAGGACCATATCTTGGTGATTGTGTGAAGTTTGTGGATGATTCCAAAGAAATTGGACTCTTAAAAGTAATTCCAACATTTATATTCTTTGACCCAAGGATTTTAATTGATGAGAATATTTGTTTTGAAGGTCTATGATTGCAAGTTCTCTATATTGATAATTCATCTATCTTGTATGACTTCAAAGGATCATAACTTGGTCGACCCTTGTCTCCTTGAGCTCATTATTTTTTCACAATAAACCTAAGAATGTTTAATACAACCGAGTTCAATTGGTAAGAAGCAAAAATGCTTAGAAATTTTCCTAAGAGGTCAAAAGATTATAAGTTATGGATGGATTTCTCAATTTTTTATCAATCAACTTCAAGAAATCATATCTTGATCATAATTTATCACCTTGAGGTCATTATTTTTTCACAACAATATTGAAGAGGTGAATTTTATCCCTATTTGTGTTTCAAAGCTTGAAGATGTTTGGAAATTTCTTCAAGAAGTCAAAAGATTATAGGTCATTTCACAATTTTTCATCAACTTCACAAGACCATAACTCTCTCAATTTTTGGAATTTTTGGTTGGTTCATTTTGAAAAATTCTCTTTAAGAGGTCTACTTCATATCATCTTTGATAGCCAAGAGCAAATTTTGAGTAGAAGACCATGTTTGAAGAAAAAATATTATAGGTCATTTTTAGAAAGCATGGCATGCTTGACCAAGGCTTGGCCTGATTTTTCAGTGTTTTTCCTCAAATCCTAAAGGCTATATCTCTCAGCTCAAGTATCCATTTGAGATGATTCTTTTTGCATTTTGTTCTACTCTTTGAATAATTCATTTGACTCAAGAAAAATCGGAAAACGCTTGAGGGAATTTGATTTGGCCTCAATGCAAAGTTTGTGCCAAAATCTATTTCGAGCTCACCACCAGTTTGTGCATTTGCGCTACCATACACTTTTAAGCAAAATTAAGCCTTGTTTTTGTGAATAACCATGTTTAGAAGTTGCCCAAAATTAATTAGCACCTTGAAACACAAGTTTTGGCTGAGTTTTGATGAACTTGATGTCATACTTCCTTCGTGCACACACCTTGCATGATTTCGCTCGAAATCTCACTAATTCTCTCAATTCTCATCACCATTCACTTCCCTATAAATAGAGGACCATTCCTCATTCATTTCCTCAAGCTTTGAGAGCCAGAAAATTGCTTCCAAACTAACTCCACGCCTCACATTTCTGCAACTTCGTTTTCACTCTTAAAGCCCTTCCAGTTTGAAATTGATTGTTTATTTTTCTTCCTTGAATTTCACTCAAGCTAACAGAACAATAATAGTGCCTTGAGGTCCCCTGAATCGTGTTATCCAAATCAAGTTTTAGAGCTCTGAAAGTGAACTTCGTTCAGGTATGAATCCTCACCAAATCGTTTCAAATTGAGCACTAATTTGTTCTCCTCATCTCCCTGACCCTCGTGGTCTTCACCATTTTCATTTTCATTGAGAATTGAACTTGAATTTCTGAAAACAAGTGCTCGCTATTCTTCTGCTTTTTCTCGAATTGTTCTTTGTACTGGTGAAATACATTTTTCGCGATGGTACCATTAGAATCGTCTTGAAGAGACGAAGTGCTCGCTATTCTTCTGCTTTTTCTCAAATTGTTCTTTGTACAGGTGAAATAAATTTTTCGCGATGGTACCATTAGAATCGTCTTGAAGAGACGAATCAAATGATACCGGTCTAAATAATTTATTTCACAGCTTTGGATGCTCGATTTTGGAGTGGTTGGAGGTTGAAGACGACCTACGTGTCTGTCTTCAACCAATGACATAATGCCATGCATTTTTTTCAAATCTAGGAAATAAGTGATCACATGTGATATTTCTTGAGCTCCATAATATGCACAGTGCGGCTGATCCATTGGATTGGTTTACTAACGCATTTTGACATTATGTGATGGTCAACATTATTTCGTTTTATTTTAATTTTAAATTCTAATCCGGTGTGAAAACCAATGAGGTCCATATCAAGCACAACGCGTGTGATCCCTTGGATCTGATTATTCACGCGTTTTGACTGTGATCTAATGGTCCATATTTTTTTGCTTTTATTTTATTTTCTGATTTTACATTTTAAATGTTATAAACTTCAAAAATTATAGAAAATTCATTTTTTGGCTTAAAAATTATGAAAAAAATTCACAAATATATTTTCAAATATTCTCTTACTGATTTTTATTTTTCATAATTTTATTTTCAGATTTGATATTTTTTATGATTTTTCTTTTTTATTTGAGGTATTTAAATGCTTTAAAAACTTTTTGACATTTAAAAATTCTGAAAAAATTATGAAAGGATCCAATGGTCATTTGACAAATATTGGTGACCTCATTTTATTTTTATTTTTGGTTTTACTATTTTTGACCATTTATAGTTTTTTTTTACCATTTTCTTTTATTTTAAAAAGTGAAAAATATAGTTTCTGATTTTTTTTTATTCTGGAAATTTTTGTCAACACTTGTTGGCCTTTGTTTGACCTTGGAGAATTTTTTTGGAATTTTATTTTGGGGCATGGATACCATTATGTATTTCATCAATTAAAATCCAATTAAATTATCCATTTTCAAATTATTTTAATTAGCATTTTAACTACTTTATTTCCTTTTTTTACTTTGCTGATCTTGGATTTATTTGGAGTCATAAATTTCCTCAGCATCAATGGAACTTGGGTGCTGATAGGTCTCATGACCAAATCCACCAAGATAGTTGGTTGATTTTGACTAAGTTAGGCTACATAAGTTCATCTAATGCATTATTAACTTTGAGACTAGTTCTTTCTTCTCCATCTTATCTTTTATTTTATCCCGAATCGGGAAAGTGATCAATTGGTGGCATAAACTTCAAAGTTTAGTAGAAGCCCCAAAATATTGTTTGAGATTTGATATTGGTTCAACATCTGTGATACTTTTCGTGTGGTCGCTATGCTTTTTTAATCAAGCTTCTGGAAAGTTTTCACCAACTTTGTCCAATTGAAATTCTCAATCATCTTTGATCAAGTGTTGAGGCCCGCCAGAGTTCCAACAATTGAAATTTGTCGTGTGGTCGCTATGATTCTATCAAGGTTCTGTCAAGTCTTCATGCGCAAGCTTCAAGATGATCACCTAACTAACGACTAATTACTAACAATTAACTTTATCTTACGCTTTTACTTTCTACCTTTATTTTTCTGCTCTTTTATTTTATGTTTTTTACTTTATGCACTTTACTTTTAGCATTTTACATTTCATGTCATTTTTTTTCTTTGCTCACTTGAGCATTTTTTTCTTGTCATTTTGAATTTGCTCACTTGAACTTTATTTTCCTTTTGAAAGATACCTAATAATTCAACCTAGACATAAAAGAATTTTGATTGGACTTGGTTACTATGCCTATGCACAGAGTTTGACCTTTGGAATTAGGATTATGACCTCTACCTCAGCTCAGAGATTTCTGTGATCTTTGTGTTATTATGTCTTGCTTGATTTATTACCTTGTATGCAGGTTATTTCGTTTATACTCGATCATGAGTAGATTTCCTTCAAATACAATCGTTACTCTGCCCGTTTTTCTTGAGACATGAATTCATCTGAGGCATTGATTTATCTGAAGCTTGATTTTTTTGTCTGATTATTTGTTGCTTGTGGTAATCCAAAGGATGGAAATGTGGTATTGGCTTCTTGATGTCATGTACTTATTTTTTCACCCGGTTGGATCTTTCTTTACCCTTACCTTTTACTTTATGTACATAGTTTAGCCTCTTCATCTCCTCCCATATTCTTAAATTTTCAAAATCTTCCCTCTTTTTCAAAGGATTCTTGTTTTCAAAACTCGAACCGCTTTCATAAAAAACTTGGACTTAGGTCCATGCATTTTCAAACTTCTTTTTCTTAATAAAGTTCCAATCCATTTAATAATACTTTGACCATTTCTCATAAGACTAAAAAATACATAACCTCATTCAAACTTTTTTGAGCTCTTTGTGGCTTTCTTCTTAAAAACCATTTTCTTAAAAAACAACCAACACACAAAATTTTAGTCTTTTTTACCCAAACTACATGGGTTTTGATTTCAACATTGCACATTGTTGGTATGTAGGCCTGGAACTCATTGGAAGATCCATCAAATAAAAAATTATAAAGAATACTTATTTTCTCACCCACCATCCATTTTGTAAACATACTCTCTTTTGGCACACATATACAAATTTTCAAAAAAGGTTCCTACAGAGTACCGTAGAACGAAAACCTTCTTCTTTTCACTGGAATTTTTCAACACTAATGACAACAACCCCAATATTGCAAGAACATGAAAATATTTTACCTAATATTAAAGAAATATTAGTCTCCCATTAGCAATCACTCATCATTAAGAAATGAAATTGAAACTGAGGTTGAAGATGAAAGAAATCCAATGCAAGAGTTCCAAAAGAGGAAGTTGATTTTTCATAGAAAATTCACATGAATACGAACATCCACTTGAATTCTCTTCTTTGAAAAATGTTGACAAAAGCTTATAAGTGTGCTTGAGATGAAGCATACAAAAGACTAGTTAGATTCGAATGAAAGTCAATGCATGTAATGAGTCAAGTGAATGAAATAAAGGAGATTCAAAATTTTGTCCCCATTTGCAGTTGATAGAATCAATTGCAATGTGCGATTTGAATCATAGTTCAAGTGATTCGAATAATGTAAAATATTTTATTCAAACCAATTGATCCAGGAAATTTGAAAAAATGCTGAAAAATTGTGTGATTCAAACCATGTGCAAAGTGTGATTTAAACCATGTGCAAAATGTGGTTCAAATCAAATTGGACAGAGGTGACATGAAATTGTTTGATTTAAATCATATGCAAATCCTGATTCAAATCACATGCTTTTTGAAACATTTTGGTCCTTTGTTGGACTTGATTCGAGTCAAATTCAATCTGTAAATGATTGGTTCAAATCAAATACATCAAAACACAATTTTTCATTATTTTAAAGTTTTTATTTGCACCTGAGTTGAATTGAATACACATATTGTTTATTCCAAAAAATTATGCAATTGATTAAAGACATCATGAATAGATTCAAACATAAAATATATATTTATGTATACTAAAAGATTTAAGAACCGATCTCAAACTTGAGTCACAGTGTGCAATTAATGAGGAAGACTAAATCAAATATAATAAATGAAAGCGATAATACAAGCAACTAAATAATCGTATTGGAGGTACTCCTCCGATATATGATAAGGATATGCAACCAACTCCCCATATGGATATGCAACTACACCATTCACTTATTTCGCGACCTCATGCTCTTCAATGTCAAAAATAAATTAATGGCTTCTAATAGAACAAGGTAACCTTGTATTTAAAGACCTACAAGTTCAACACACAAGGTAACTCATGTGTTGTCCTAATGAAGCAACCATATGAAACTTTATTAGAACCAATAAATTTTAGCCTTTATAATTCCTTCCAAGGTGTTATATACACTGTCTTAATATGAAGTCATGAAATCGAGAATAAATTTGAGTATTATACTTATTCTCAATGTTGGCCATAATTGTTTGAAACAATGTTCTAATTACACCTAATTGTCTCTTCAGTATCGCATTCAGATAATCCAAACTTGTGCAAACTTTTTCAAGAATAGTAGTCAACATTGAAATTCCTGGCAGCAGATACGTGATGTCACAGAGAATGTTATGACACACTATCTGACACTCTGTTAACAATTTACACAGTAAATATAAATAACAGTAAAGAACACAATAAGTTGTTTACCCAGTTCAGTGTCTAACTACACCTACATCTGGGGGCTACCAAGCCAGGGAGGAAATTCACTATTAGTAGAATTAATTCAGGAATAAACCAACCAGTTTATCTCCTTCACTTAAAACCTACCCAATGCAACTTCAATCTAAGTCCTACTTAGACCTGAGTTCCTACTCACTCCCCCTCAATCACAGCAGTGATATCAACCTATTGAATAATTGAATTGTGAAGACACACTTCAATAAACTATCTTGATCTCGCTTCAAAGCTTTCAATCAAGAGACAAACACTCGTGCTTTAAAGCTTTGAGTGATAAACTACCCTTACAAACAAACCCTAGTCCAATGCACTTATCAATTGATAGTTGCTTGGCTCACAAGAGAAACTAGAATTACAAAAACCAACTGTTATAAATCCTAACAGTACACAAAAACAAGATGCTATCTCTTTTTCAATTCCAAGGGCGCAACACAGTTGTAAGGGTTGAATTCCTTTTATAGAAGCAGTCCTGAAACTTCAGTCTTGGGCTTCCATAAAGATAGCTAGAGTTCACTTAATTTAATCCTAAAAACACGGTCTTTTCAACAACCAATTTAGGTTTAATTAAGATTAACCTAGCAGCCACGTGAGCATGCTTTCTAATAACAGAAAAACAATATTTAGCAGCTCAACAAACTTCCTGAAAAATCTCAGGAAAAAATAGATTCTGCAGAACAGAATGTCACACTGAATGTCATAACATCTGTTATGACATCAGTATATTTTCTGCAGAATTCCAGCACAGCTTTTAGCTTCCAGTTCTGAGCTGCACTTTAAACATCCTTGTCAAGTAGGATTTATCTTCAATCTCTGAATGTCATGACATTTATCAAGACATTGACATAGCCTAGTTTTACCAAAAAGTAATGCCAACTTAAAACACTAACAGAGAAGAATGACATTTTTTCTGTCCGAAGTGCTTATAGGTTCTGCATTAATGAAGCTATTGACACCTCTCCTCTTCGGGTGAATGGGAATTGGAATCTCATTTGGGGGATTAAAGGTCCTCTAAGAGTGAAGAATTTTGTTTGGCGTCTTTGCACGAATTGTATCCCACTAGACACCGTCTTTTGGACCATGGCATTGACTGCCCGTCTAATTGCATTGGTTGTTTGGAAGGAGATGAGCATGATTATCATTTGTTTTTCCAATGTCCTAAGAGCATTGAGTGCTGGAAGAGAGTGAACCTATGGTATATGATCCATCCTTTATTGAGTGTTGGAGGATATTTTTCTTCTATTATTTTCTCTTTTTTACAGGTAGCTTCGTATGACCATCAGGCGCTTTTTGCTACTGTTTTATGGAGTATATGGAAATGCAGGAATAATCATATTTGGAATCATACTATTGATATTTCGGTCAATATTTGTAATTGATCCATGCATCTCCTGCTAGGATGGAAAGAAGCTTAGCATGTCAGAGGTAATGATACTTTTACTACTTCGAATTCTTCTACTACCATATGGCAAAAACCATCAATTGGCAGTTTCAAGTGCAACATTGATGCCTCTTTCACTCAAAATAAAGTAGGTATAGGAGTTTGTATTAGAGACTCTGAGGGTCATTTTGTTAGTGCTAGGACAGAGTAGTTCTTCCCTATCACTGATGTTGATATTGGAGAGGCTCTAGGTCTCATGTCGACTATCAAGTGGGTTCATGAGTTTGGTTTGGATAATATAGACTTCGAAATGGATGCTAAAAATGTGGTGGATAGTGTGAATATCTCTAATCCAAATGACTCTGATCTTGGAGTTATTACTCGAGAATGAAGGCGCCTTCTGTTTTCTCTATTTACGAACTCTCATGTTAAGTTCACTAGGAGACAAGCTAATGAAGTTGCTCATAATTTGGCAAGGGTGACTCCATCTTATGCTAGTTTTCATGTATTCAATATTTGTCCAACATGTATTCAGAACTTCTGAGCTGGAGTTTGTGCTTATTAAAAGGTCTAAGATGAGGGAAACAAAGACAGCCAAAAAATCTTATGCCTTGATAATCAGGAATGGTGTTAAAAAAAAGCATGAAATGGAGATGTGAATGCTAGAAAATTAGATGTGGGAAGTCTATTCAGAAGATACATTTCCTGAGTGAAGTTGTAATCCCAGAATTCAACAGGAATATTAGCATAAGCCAAAATTGTTAAGCCCATCTCTACTATGCTTCTGTGTTTTCTTTCCACATTGTCATTTTGGTGTGAAGTGTGTGGACAAGTTAACCTATGAATTATGCCTTTCTCACTCAAAATTTTTGTCAGAGGTCGAAATTCTCCCCCAAAATAAGTCTGAGCAGCTTTTACTTGTACTTGAAACTGAGTTTGGACATAAACAAGAAATTGAGTGAAGCAACTTAAAGCTTCAGATTTTTGTTTTAGAAAATACACCCAAGTGTACTTGGTGTAAGTGTCTACAACAACCATATAGTACAAATATCCTTGACTAGAAGGATTGGGAGATGGTCCCCATAAATCAACATGCACAAGTTTAAAAGGTTTGGAATAAATAGTTGTGGATAAAGGTGCATACAATCTGTGAGATTTGCCATTATTACAAGAACTACAACAATCAATATTATCTTTATTGGATGAGGAAATATTATAGAGTTTCAGTATAGACTTGAGATTTACAGAATTTGTACGCCTTAACCTATTATGCCAAATAGAAAATTTATTACAGACAGAATTTGCAAGAACTTGAGAATGATCTCTGGTGGACAAGCTAACAGCATTTGCAGCTGGAGATTCCACTGACTGAGAGGAAAAACTATAGAGGCCACTAGTATTCAGGAATCCTTATAGAAGAACCTCCTTAGATAACTGAGATTTGATGAAACAGGTGTTAGCATGAAACTCAAAAAATACATTATTATCTTGAGCAAACTTTGACACAGACAAAGGATTTCTAGTGATTTTGGGTACATGCAGTAAATGCTTCAAGACTAAGTTGGAGTGAGATAATGAAGGAGTCTTGATGTTAGCTAAGCCAACAGACTCAATGTTTAATCTTTGACCATTACCTACAAGAACTTTATTGACACCAGAATAACTTTGTTTATTTTGTAGTAAAGATCTATTATGAGTGAGATGATGAGTAGCACCTAAGTATGCAAACCATGCTTGAGACTCTAAATCTACTGGAACCTGTAGGTCATCTTGATGAATAAGATATGTTGAAGCTTGGACTGAGTTGGCCTCTGGATCTTTCTTCTCACCCTTCACCTGTTCAGTGGACTCAAATGCTTGATTCTTTGATTGTGTTGGCTCAAAGTTTTCATCATAACGATGCCAGCAGTCCATAGCAACATGACCATATTTCCCACAAAGCTGACAAGTTGGTATATTTCCAGAAGATACAGAGGATCTGGCTCTGTCACGACCTCTGTTGCGAGAGTTACTTCTACGTCGCTGATACCGAGAACCACCTCTGGTGGATTTGGAGCTGAAATTGGCTTCAGATTGGGCAACATTTGTTGTGGCATTAGCAAGAGAAAGCTCTTGATAATATTTGTCAAGTTGAGCTTCTTGCTCATACAGCAGTGCCTAAATTTCATAGAGTGTAGGAGGTTCCATCTTGTCATATACCATCATAATAAATGGATTGTATTCCTCTAGTAAACCCTGCAAGATAGAGTTAATTTAATCGCGGTCAGAGATTGGTTGACCAACTGCCAAAAGCGCATATGCAATTGCACCAATGCAAAGCACAAACTCTGAAATCGAACAATTTGCTTTCTTGGTGACTTTCAGCTCAGCACAAAGTTGATGAACCTTAGCTTTGATGACCGCTGTGAAATACTAGTGTATCTACTCCCAGATTTGATATGAATGCTTGCAAGAAAGCACACGAGGAAGCACAAACTCGGAAATTATGGACAGAAGCCACGTGAACAAGGCTTGATCTTGAGTAATCCAAGCCTCATATTCACCAGAGTGAACATTGGCGCGACGATCTTCGTCGTTCTTGAACATTGCAGGAATCTGAGGATTAACTACAAATCGATGTAGTTTGTGAGCAAGAATGATACCTTCAACCTGTTGATTCCAGAGAATAAAGTTCTTCTCTTGCAGCTTGATGGAGAGTTTGGCCCCAAACACTGTGTGATGGGACCGTTGTTGAGTGACAACGACTGTGTCGTCGTGTAGGGATGAAACTCCGAGTTTTCTAGTGATGCAGCCATTGATGAAGCTTCTCTGAAGCAATGGAGCAAGAGCGTGTAACAGAACTAGTTTGTTGAATCACGAAGGAAGATGCTGCAGCTTCTCAGCAAGAGCATGAGAATGATGAAACGAACAGCGGAGGACGGTTTGGATCAGCAACGATTGATACCATGTTAGATTTATGACAAGCTTGCATTATCAATGGAAGGGATGAAAGCAAGATTGCTAGAAGTTCTGGAAAGAAAGAGTCAGAAGTTCTAGGACGAAAGGGTTAGAAGTTCTGAGACGAAAGGACCAGAAGTTCTGGAACAAGTGATTCTGAATTTCTATTACAAAAGGAGTTTTATATCATATCTTTACACTCTCTCATAGCCACCTATATATAGCCATAATTCTATGGATAAGATGACTTACTAAGAATGAAAAGAGATTGTAGCCTAATGACTAATAACCCCATTATACAATAAACCACTAAACCCAAATACACTAATACAAATAGACACAAATAGACGCCACATCAATAGGCAAAAATAAATAAGAGATAATTGAACATGCTTATCTATATCAATGCTTTAGAAATTATGCAAAGTAGTCACCTGGGGATCTTATAGGAAAAAAAAGTTGAGGGAAATCTTCTAACCCATCCTCAAAAATTATATTTATAAAACTAACTTATATAAATCAAATATTTATAAAATTATAAATATTAATGTCCTATATTTTTCATAAACGAAGTATACTCAAATTACATATTTGTCACCTCCTATTTTAGAATAAATTATAATAATAAAATAATATTTAACTATTAACAACCTCAATGACCATAACAGTGGAAATAACAAACACATAGAGCATAAGCTTTCAACAATTCTATAGAATCCATTCTAAAGTTAAAAATAAAAATTGCAACTTGCAACACAAAAATCATTCATTTGTCTTGTTAACAAAGTATTGAGAAAATAATAGTTACAAGATCTACAATGGTGCTTTTTAAATAAGTACTTTTCATTAAGCATTAGCACCAACAATAAGTACTCCAGTATAAGCATCATCACAATGGTACTTTTTGTTGAGTCCATTATCTCAGGAAATGGATTCCCTGCAGTCAATTACCAACTGCAGGGTAATCTACACCATTGATCTTTTATAATAAAAATGATCTACACCATTGATCTTTTATAATAAAAATTTATATGCTTTTGAATGTTAAATCTATGCCATTAGATTTTGATCATGAAGTCTATATTATTTTGGATGTATGAATGTTTCATTCCCTGCATTATCCCAATGGTACTAAACAAACAAAAGTACATCTATAAACATAACAGTTACTCTATGTTAAAGTAATGTGAAGTTATTAACGAAATTCACTTGATCAATTTATTACAAGTACTAAGTTGGATGGATATAGCTGGTGTTTATTAAATACTCAAGAAGCTGACAAAACAAAATTAATACACTCTTCATCTCCTGAGTGACATTTGTAAAAAAAAAAGGTTAATTAATGACTTATTTACAAAACTTTGGATTCAGGTAATTAAATGTAATTGAGCTGTCTTTACTTTGTTCAACAATCTCACATGAATTTAATGTTCTTGACCTGCCAAGAGTGCTTAACACTCTTTAAACTCATTGCCTCAAAAACATTCTCAAAATAATTGATTTAATTGACGTATCTATAAATATTTAAAAAATAAAAACTATAGCTCAGATTCACTTCTGACTATTAGACTACTAGGCTAAAAAAAAATAAACATAATATTTATTTATTTTGATAAGAAAACTTTATTTCACCAATAAGAGAACCTAAGAAACTTCAACATCTATCTTAGTCCTTACAACGAAGCCCAAGTGCTTCATTTTCTTTGATACATTTTATGCAATTAGCATAAATAAACTCCAAAGGAAAGAAGCACAGATTACAGAAAACATAAAACCATACAATTCACAAGGAAACACCAACATGTCTATCTCATGCCTCATGGAGATGGAGGCCAATACATTGCAGCATCCTCCGCCCCTCCTTCATAAACCCTAAACTCGAGCTCGTCGATCCTTCCATCATGATACCACATTCCGTCATCACTCTCGTCATCATAGAAATCATACTCGTCCATATCGCTATTATCATACTCCGAGTCAGAAGAATCAGATATATCTGAGCATTCCTCCCTCTCGTAATAGCCCGAAACCTGAGGCCCTAAAACATTAAGTTTCGGAAAACTCTGCTTCACGTACATGTTGTCGAGTTTGACACCCCAACAACCGCGCAAATCCAAATGTTCGAGGTTAGGACAGAGTGAGAGGATTTGGTAAACACCTTCATTGGTGATCAGGTTGTAAGTCATTTCGAGACTTTTCAGCTTTGGCATAGTCGAGGCAACTGCAAATGCTTCTGCGTTTTCTAAGGGCTTTCCAGAAGTGTCTAAGGGATGCATATTCCGACAGAAAACTTCTAAGCATTTGCAGTTCTTGCCGATTGTCTCTATGGCATTGCTACCAATTCTGATGCAGTAGCTCAAATCTAAGATGGAAATCATCGAAAGCTTTCTGGTCATCTGTTCCACTGCAAAATCATTCACATCGCATCTCGGCAGGCGCAAGTTTTTTAGAGATCCAGCACTTGCAAAAGAAACAAAAACATAAGATACCGAGAATTTTGTCAAAAATCCAGTTAATCAATACCAAAATTTAGTTAACCAGAAGTTTGATTTTGATACCGAAAACATCAAAATGTAATCAATGGAAGATAGCACTACATTGATGTTTAAAGAAACAATACCGGCATTTATACATTAATATCATACACATATTAAAGCTCAAAGACAGCAGAACACACAAAATCGAAGGCACACTCGTAACTACTGACTGATTTAATTGCAAGCGAGTTTGAAGTAAATTGATCTATATCAGCAAGTTTTTCAATCAAACAAAACTCATCAATTCTGAAACTCTCAATTGTATCTCCAATGAAACCAAACAAAGTAAAACAAGTATAAATCCTTACTTTTCAGCAATGAAAGTGAAAATTCTCTCAGTCTGGAGACCAGAAGCGCAGAGTTTCCGCATCGATCCAGAGCTTCTAGTAACAAGCATCTCAACCATCCTCTCAATATGGCGAGGCTCGCAGCGAGTACACCAGTCATAAATGTCTATCTCTTGCCAGCAGTAAGGTCCATTAACAGCACTAGCCCATGATTTGCAAACCCTCGGAATCACAGTCAATCTCTCTCGGAGCGGAAGCTTGGTGAATATCACCCCTAAAGTATCCGGAATCAACTCGTCCCAACGACGAAAATCCGCAGTAGCTACTTCCATTTCCCTGCAAAACAACAACATTCGGCAACATTGGTAAAATTGAAAAATCAAAATCTCACACACATAAGAGCAAATACTTCAAACAATGTACATCACCGAAAAATCTTCACATTCAATGAATTCATGAACAAACTAAACCCTCACACAATCCCAAAATTTCCAAAAGCTAAATTCTTGAACAATTATAAGATAATAATTCATTTCTGTAGCTTTACATGTTCAACTTCCACACACAATCTAAATAAGGCTAAAAAAACAGAAATGGCAGAACTCAAGAAAAAAACAATCTTCCAATTACAGTATAACAAATCTAGAAAAAAAAAAAAATACCCAGATCGAAATTTCCAATTTTTTCCACTCTTCACCACTTTCCAAATCACAAGAAACAGAAAAGAAACCACAAACAAAAAAAAACAGAAAAAAAGATTAAAACTTTAATAATTTACCAGTCCAAATCTTTATACTATGATGATGAGTGTCTTCAAGAACCTGAATTAAGGAAACAAAAAACGAATAATCCGGCACAGTACAGAAAAAAAGAAAGAACAAATGAGAAAAAAAGGGAACAAAGACACAAAATTCAACCACCAACACCAACTACCCTTAATTTCAAATCAATGCAACAAGAAAAAAAGAATATATTTTTATCATTTTACTCATCAAAAGTAAGCTAGATAGTAGAGTAGAGCATATAGTCTAGAGAGAGAAAGTGTGAGAGAGAGAGAGAGAGAGGAATACCTCAGATGCAGAAAATATCGGCTTTTTTACTGCCACACACTACACTCTCATCTCACAGTACTCAGATACACACACAGAGTCAAAAAACTTTGGCAAAAAGTCATCAAAAGTACAGTGTTGCATTTTCAAGAGACACTGATTTGTGATTTTATGTGTTTTGGAAAATTAACACTAACTCACTTGGTTTAAATAGGACACTGATTTGAATTTTGTCAAAGGGAGATTTTAGATTTTTGTTATTAAATTTATGTGTATTAAATGTTATTTGATTCTAGTCAAAAAGAGGGTTTTGGTGTTTAATAAAAGTTAATGTTTGCTTTTCTTTTTGGATTACCATATTATGTCATTGTCTTGTAGTATAGGACAAATATTAAAAAAATGCTATAACTAATTTTATATTTAAAAGGTAAAATATAAATTATTTATTGATAGTATGTAAGAGATCAAATTTTAAAAGGGAGAGTAAAAATATTTAAATTATAATAAAGATTGTATTAAAAATTTATTTATATTTTTAATTTAAAATGTAAATAATTTTATATTAAAAGTGTAAAGAATAAATTATTTTATAAAAAAAAATTTATGAAAAAAGTATGTAAAAGATAAGATTAGAAAAGAGAGTAATAAATATTTAAATTATAATAAAGATTGTATTAAAAAATTATTAATATTTTTTAATAAAAATGTAATTACTTTTATATTTAAAATTTAAAGAATAAGTTATTTTATAAAAAAGTTATTTATTAAAAGTATGTAAAAATAAGATTAAAAAAGAGAGTAATAAATATTTAAATTATTTAAATATTATATTTCTTTTTGATATTTTGAAACAATTTACAATTTTAATAGAATTTTTCTTTTTAAAGTGACAAATAATTTTTAAAAAATGGAGGTATGTGTATATGAGTACAAAAATTTCAATTAAATTTAGAGATTGAGGTAGTAACTTTTATGATAAAGCACACGAAACAATCAGACATTTTTAATCTCTAGTCAAAAAGAGGGCTTTGGTATTTAATAAAAATAATATTTAATATTCTTTTTGGACTACCATATTAGTCAGGTCATTTTATGAATTTTCTTTTGGAAGAATAACGAGATTTTAAAAAAAAACTCAAATAACCCATAGTCCCACAATTTGCAATTTGTTTTGGTACGCGGTATGGGTACGGGTTCGCGGTACGCGATATCAGAAGAAATCGGTACGTTTAGGGGTATAGAGCTTCGGTACACGTCGGTTCATACTACATGTCAAGGTAGCATGCCTCTTCTAAAAATAATGTTACAGATTTTGAGAAAATAAATAGAGCAGTTTAAAACAATTGTATATAATAACTCAGTTCCACATCGGTTGTGTTTCATATGTTGAGAGAAGAAACAAGTTATAAATAAAACAATGCAATTGTAGTGAAAATCAATGTGGGCTGAGCAATGTTGTAAGCGTGGCTACATTTTGTAGGTTGCACGTGGGCCCAAATAATAATAATAAAGTAGTGCAAATAACAGTAGGCTTTTGTTTATAGCCACTAATAATAAATTAGTTCAAATTTTTAAGGAAACATGTAATATGTTGGGTTCGTTATTTTTGCGAATTTTCGAAGAATTATTGCGAATTAATACGCAAAAGTACCGCGAACAGGTACTCAAGTACCAATTCGCGGTTCGCTGGTGAAGTCAGCGAATTCTATGACTATGAAATAACCACCTTTAAAAAAAATACACAAATAACCAAATTTTAGAATTTGTTTACATGATTTAGCCAAGTGAAATAGTGCATTCATTTAAATTTTCAAATGAGACGCCAAATGAGATGGTGTCTAGGTGAATCTGATTTGCCCTAAGCCATCTCAGATGGCACGCAGGTGCAATTATCTTTTTTATTGTTTTTTGTTAAACAAATAAAACGCAATGTCGTTGCAAATGAAACTTCGATTTCAATAGTAATGAAACGCTTACATAACGGGAATAAAAGTTATATTATTAAAAAACACTAAATTTTCATTTTTGATGGGGGCGAAATGGTCACGCGGGCGTCCTAAAGTCACGGTGCTCTTGTCGCCGGCAAACCTTGTGTCACCAGAGGTCTAATTGGTGATGATGTCTATGAAACTATAAGATGATGAAGGAGCTATGAGCGAAACGAAGAAGATTGAGAATGATGAAGCGATTGTCGATGAAACCCTAAAAGTTGAGATGAAGGCAACACTCGAACCTCGAAGGTTATGGGTGGATGTGATTAGCGACAACAGAAATCCTGTGAAGGGGAAAGCGATGGAATATGTGGCACCGACGGTGATTAACGGCGAAATTGAAGTCGAAATCAATGTGGAGGATGTGGCATCAGAACTCCAGTTCTAGGAGAATGCTCTGATACTATATGTGATGGTAGAATAAATCAATATGCCCGCGATGAAGAATTTCATGCAGAAGTCATAGAATTTTGTTCTACTATCGGATTTGTACTATCACGAGGAAGGTTACTTCCTTCTGCGATTCAGAACACATGATGATAAGGAAGACATGTGGATGGAGGGGTCGTACTCGATTAGAGGTATGCCGATTATGCTGAAAAATTGGCATCCTGATTTTAACCTAAAGAAGGATCTTCTAAGGACGATGCCAATTTGGATAAAATTTCTAAAGCTTCCTCTCTAGCTTTGGGGAGCAACAAGTTTGAATAAAATTGGAAGTGCTATTGGGGCGCCCATGGTTACAGATGAATGTACTACACACAAGTTAAGGGTTTCCTATGCTAGAATCCTAATTGAAGTGGATATTACTCAGAAGCTCCCGAAGGAAATTACCATCAAGGATTTGCAAGGCAGGAAGATAAAACAAGATATTAAGTACGAGTGGAAACCTAAATTATGTGATAAATATCAACAAGCGGGGAAAAAGTGTGGAGAAGTTCCCAAGGCTAGAACATGGAAACCAAAAAAGAATAGAGCAGAAGTGCAACACAAGAGCCAATAAGTGATTGAAAGGAAAGAACAAGAATTGATTGCAACACCCAAGAACAATCAGGTTGAAAATATTAATCATGAGGATAATGGAGAAATCTGGACAAGGGTGAAGAAAGCTACCGGGGATAAAGGTAAGAAACCTTTTATGTTGAATCATCAACCACTTTAAACTTTTTTAATGGATATGAGGCACTAAGGGTTTCGAATGACCTACTAGTGGTCTTTGATAGGGGACTATGTTAGCTTCTTGGAATGTAAATGGATTGAATAACGTTGGGAAGTTAAGGGAGATTAGCTCCAATTTCCTTGAACTCCAACCAAATATTTCTATTTTGATTAAAATTAGGGTTAAGAATAACAAATCCATGATGGTTAAAGAAAAACTTCATTTGAGTAAGACCTGTGACACCCCAATTAATTCGATTATTAAATAATTATAATTTTTAATTATTAATTTAATTAGGAATGTAATTATTAATATTTTGGATTAACGAGATTAATTAAATTAAATGGAAGCGGGTTTATTAATGAGGTGTGAAGGGTAAAGTGAGGGTGTGAGGAGTAAAAGACTCTACTCACATTAATTATTTTATTTTTATTATGTTAGAATAATAAAAGGAATAAAAGAAGGAAAAAGAGGAAAAAGGAATTATTTTTGGAGAAAACACACATACGTGCAATTGAGAAGAGGAAAAGGAAGGAGAAAAGCCATTTCGTGTCGGAAGTCGAAGAACCCTCAAGGTAAGGGGTGATTTCGATTAATTATTTTGTATTATCTGTTTTAAATTCGACTGTATGGATCATAGCATGTTAGGAAATCTCAGTTTAGAAATTCTAGGGTTCCATAGAATTGTCTCTATTATGTCGGATTCTAGGTCGGAAACCATTAATGTGTCAGATAATTAATAGGAATGATGAAATAATGTTGTCTGATGTTATAATGGCGTAAAATGGATGTATTTCAGTGTTCCTCATGTTGCAATTCGTATGGGGATGTTTGAAATTGATTGGGAATGGGTAAATGCTGTCAAAATAACAGATTTTGACTCTGCAGGTCGTGGGAACCGGTTCCCAGTGGGGAGGAACCGAGTTCCCAGTGTAAACTTTCAAAAACTGGCAAAAATGTACGTAGGAACCGGTTCCCAGTGGGGTAGGAACCGGGTTCCCATACATTTTTCCAGGGGCATGATTTTTGAACTTTGTGGGAACCGGTTCCTGCATAGGGAGGAACCGGGTTCCACTGTAACTTTTTGAAAAATACTAAACTTTGAAAATTCATAACTTTTAAACCGTAAGTCCGTTTTAGTCGCCGTTTTGGACGTTGTTTCTTAAATTTAATGCTCTATTTTATAAAATAAAGAGATTTCCTATAACTTGAAATTATTTTGAAAATGTGTCGAAATTCCGATTTGAGCGGTTGTTATTCAATGCGTACTTGATACGTACAGTAGTGTGTCTGTGGTATTTTACTGTGTCAGGATTATGTGAAGGGAAGGCATGTTTATGCTGTTGATTGTGGGCATGATTGTTGAGAACATCATGTTTTGGTATTGAGTCTGTTTATGATAATTGGTGTGTTCATAGGTTGATTTTTATAAAATGAAGAAAATTATAATTAATGGGTTTTATTTTGAAAAGAGTCGTTTTCCAATTTGTGAACAATGAGAGTTATGAGAATGATGGATGAATGAGTATAGGATTGTTCTGACTGGTTGAACGTGGAATGAAGCTTGTATGTTATCTTCCTGCTGTTTATTCATGATTGTATTGATAGCATGTGCTTTGTTGTTATTGTTGTTGTATATACCGATGACAGTCTTACCAATTGAAGGGTAAGCGTTTGACATCTTTATGCTTTGTGATGATTTATTTCATGATAGGTGATGATATCATGTTATGGTTGATGATGGTTTATGATGTCTGATGTGGTCATAACCTGTGTTGAATGTTGCATGCTGGTGTTGTGCATGCATATGCATTCTTGGTGAAGTTAATTCCCATTGTGTGAAATTTGACTTGTATAGCCGTTAACCGTACCCAGTGGATAGTGGTGGTTAGGCTGGATTCTTGACTCAGTGGTGTCTGGGCGAATCGATGATTGCTGTATCCGGTTGATGATGGATCAGTGTGTGTGACTTGGTCACGTGTTGGTACCACATGCATTGTGTCTGCATTTGTGTTTGCATGAGATTGTAACATGTTAGGATGTCTTCCAGTGTTACAATTCTTTTGTTGTTATTTGTTGTGCATAATGACTTGTATGGTTGTATCTGCGTGTTGAATCTGAATCTATGCTAAGATGGGTGAAATAATATGTTGTGATATATTGTTGATTGAGGAACTTATAATGCATGTTAATTATGAGAAATCTCACCCTTACTTTAACAATTTCAGATTAAAGTTAGCAGCTCAGGAGTTGGTGAGGATGGCTCTAGAGCTATATTCATTTAAGTCCGCGTGTCAGTGTCATGCTCTGATAGGTTGTAACACTGGGGAAACGTTTGATTGAGATTTTTTTTTGGATATTAGGAATTATTCTTCATTCAATTGTTATCTGGAATTACTTTAGGAATAAATAAGAGTTTGGTTTATTCCGTTTTGTTTTGATGGTGTTATTTCCGCTGTGTAAGATATGGTCGTAACTCAATTGATTATTTTGATAGTGACCCTCAGTGTAGCATGGCTACTGTGTTTTATTTGAAGTTTTGTTTATTTTACCATTGTGGCATCCCTTGTATTACCGTGTTAACTCTGATTAAAGCTGATTTCATTATTAAACTAAATAATTATTCGGGGTATTTTAGAAGGGGTGTTACAAGACCTATCTAGATAGTTACAATAGTCATGTTAATGGTAGAATTTGGATTTGTTGGGATAACGATAAAGTGGATATCAAATATCATAACAACTTTAATCAATACATTCAATGTGGGGTATTTGACGGGGTCTTTAAATTTTGGTTGACAGCCATTTATGCTCAAAACCATCTTGATCAGAGGAAAAACTTATGAAAGGACTTGGTTAAGTTGCATGCTAATGAGCAGGGTTCTTGGTGTGCAGTTGGTGACTTCAATAATATGGCAAAAGCTTAGGACAAAGTGGGTGGTAAGCTTGTCACTCAGACAAAATATGAAGACTACAATAATATGATGAGTATCACAAACTGAAGTGTGATGGATATTAAGGGGGACTTCTACACTTGGTCGAACAAGCAAAGTGGAAATCCTATTTACTCTCGTGTTGACAGACTTATTGGAAATGTGGAATGGTTTCAAGACAAATGTGATCTACATTTGAATATTCTTCCTCTTAATGTTTATGACAAATCCATATTGTAATTGTGCAAATCTTTGGTTATTAAAAAAACAAAGGAAGCAATTCAAATTTAATAACTGTTGGATATATCTTATGGGATTCATAGATACTGTGAGGGATAGATAGAATAAACCTATGGATGAAAGGCCCATGGAAATTCTGTGGAAAAAGCTGGACAGGTTAAATTCTAAGTTGAGGCAGCTGAATAAGCCAAAATCTAACATTCAACTCAAGAAGACTAAAGCAAGACAAAAACTAGAGGAAACTTATGTTGAGTTAAGGATTAAAAGGATGAATAAAGAGAATATTGAAAAAGTGAAGTTGCTAACAGAGGATGTTATCAAGTGGAATGAGCTTTAGGAGAAAAGTATGATTCAAAGAACAAAAATTAACTGGCTGGAATAGGGTAATGGAAACAATGCTTTTTTCCATGCTTACATCAAAACCAGGCATAATGCTAATAGTCTGCAGTTTATTCAGAAGGATTTACTATTCTTAGCTCCCAGAAAGATATTGAAGAGGAAATTTTAAATTTCTATGGCAATCTCTTGGGTAAAACTATTAGTAATATCAATCTTGTCAATATTTAAGCTATGAGGAGAGGTAAAAAATTTAGTATCGAGTGTTGTACCCCAATTTCCCCCCTAAGATTCTCTAGTGTCTCATGCTATTGCATTGCACAAAGATTACTAATTAGTTTTATCTCTCTTATCTTTGGGTTTGCCCTTGGGAGATCACCAAGCACCTTGATTGTATATGTGTTTGTGTATAATGATTGATTCTTAACTAATCATAATGTATATATTATTTGCCCTCTAGATGTTGTGATGTAGGTGGATGTGTAATACGGTGAACTGACTTTGAGATTTTTGTATCGCAAATGTGAGGATAGCAAGAGTCGCCACCGACTTTTCTTTTATCCAATTAAGTGAAGGTGAAAAGAACAGGAAAAGACCTTTGTTAGATTCTGAGTAAGGGAGAAGGTTATGAAAAGGGAAGGTACTAGCACCCCTTTTCATCCGTAGTTATCTACGGGCTCTTAGTTGCTCTTAGATCATTTTAAAATTGTGCTTTCTGTGTGTTTGAAAAAAATGTTTTGAGAAGGCATTTCGCTTTGACTTTGTAATGATTCATGTAGGAATGTATACAAAGTGTTCAGAAATGTTTCATTTTGGAAAGAGTTTGAACTTTGACAAAAGTGTGTGGTGTGAAAAGTATTTTGATAGAGTAAGCAACTAAAAGTCTTATTACCTACTCAGAATTGGTCGTTTTCGTGTTATTTTACGTTCCTTTAGAATAGTGCTATCCATACCATTAGTTGGTAGGTAACCCTATTCGTTGGATGTAAGCGGGACATTCTAAGGGACATCGTATGGTCATAGAAGGCAACTTGTAGGAAGTATCCTAGCACATTCGAAGGGACTATCATCATTTTTCGTAGGCGATAATCGAGGGTCAAGATCATGTATTCGTAGGAGACATCGTGGGTCTATGATCTTTTTATCGAAGGGACTATGATGATTTGTTTTGAAGGCAACGGTGCTAGAATACCTCTACGTTCGAGGGACATGACCATTTGAATTCGTAAAGGCAACGAGAGAGAATTACCCTAAGGGGTGCATGTGTGAAAGAGTGTGTCAATTCAGATATTTTATCTTAGAATTATGAGTGAGCTATGTCCATTTTATCTTGCCATACACGCCTAGTTACTAACAGTTTATAGGGTGCAGAAAGTAAATTGCGGAAAGTAAAATGCGGAAAGATAAATCCTACGCTATTACATGGCTTTGGAGAAGATACATAATTGAAAATACGGAAAATAAAAGTCCTAATTAAACTATTACATCCCATAGGCAATTACATAATTGAAAAAGAAAAAACGATAAAAATTGTCCGAAACAGTATAACCTGTGAACAGATGAAAAATCGGGAAACGGAAGAAAATTGCATAAGATGAAAATGTTAGTAAAAGTAAGAATTTTTGAATGAGAAAAAGTTTTTATGCAAGTAATGACATTAATATGATAAAATAATTTTTTGGGAATTTTTGGGGTTAATTTGATAATTAAAAATCAATTAAAAGCTATTTAAATGATAAATTAGAAATTAAATTAAATATGCATGCAAAAATAATAATTTTAATTTTATAAATTAAATAAACATTTTTCTGATGAGTATGCAAAAAATAAATATTTTTGGTATTTTTTAAATGCATGATAAAAATATAAGAAGATAAAATAAAATGCATGGAAAATATTAAAAGAAAATATGAAAATAGAAAAATATGCAAACTTGTAAAAAAACACTTTGCCATGGCTGGGATTCGAACTCAGGTCCCCAGGGTGATATGCGCGCAGCTTTACCAACCGAGCTAGCTTGTACACGTGTTGTAAAAATGGAGCGAATGGCTTCTAAACGGATGTCACTCCCTGATTGCCTGAATCACGCGCCAACCATCGTCTTCTTCGTTTTGAATTTTTTAAAAGATTGCGCCGGCCTTGGTTCGACGCTATAGCCCCTGCAATTTCTAAAATCAAACACAAGCAATATAAATGAGATTCAAAGGCATGGTTCGATTGGAAACATCGTTCTGAACACGATGGTGGTGGTCGTTTCCTCCAATTTTTCCGTTTTAAGGAAACCCCAATTTGGTTCAGAAAACCCTAATCATGGTGATTCGTGTTTTAGGCCATGGAAATGCAATTAAACCATCCAGAAAGCTTGCAAACTTCCAACTAAACACAAAACAACCAACAAAACATGTTAAAAATGCATGATAAACAGAATTCGATTCTTGAAAAAGTGTGACAAACCGAAATCGTATTTGCTTGATTCTTGATGTTTTTGGATGATGTAAAGGTCTGGACCGCTTCAGGAGATGTCAAGGAATGCAATGGGATGCTTGGAATCGATTGAAACAAGCTAGAACTGTGGCTGCAAGTTACTTGAGAGGCACGGTTTTTTGAGTTAGGTTAGGGTTCCTCCAAGCAATTCCTTTGTTCCCTCTTGTGTGATATGCATTGTATATTTATAATGGATGGAAATTGAGCTGATTTGAGGAACAAATAATCATCAATCAATGCAAAGATTATTTCATTTTGTACAAAATCAAATCTTATCTTTTTTGATCAATTTCAATCAATTTCTTGCCAAATCTTTATCAATTTCGAAATTGACAACTTTTGGTGAGTTGCTTGGACCTCAAGGATGAGAGAAAAAATCAATTTGCATTTAATTTTGATTGTATACCTTATTTTTTAATTTAATTTGTATTTAAATGAATAAAATCCAAATTAAATAGAAAAATAAAGTTAAAATTCGTGGCATTGGGCTTGGATGTTCCAAATTGTCTAAGGAACAAGTTTGAATGAAGAAAAACTAGGCCCATTTGCAAAAATTTTGATTTTTACAAGTATCTCTCTTTGTGCACTTCTTCAAAAATGCCAAACTTCTGAATGGTGTATTTTGCTCAATTTTCCACATTTTTGAGTATTCTTGGACTTTTTAGAAAGATCTAAGTGTCCTCTAACCAATCTCTTTGGTTTAATCTCAATTGGAGTTTCCATGCTCAATAAATCTTCAAAACAAAATGTTGACTTTGAAAAGGACCTGTAATGTTTTGATCCATACCTTCCAAATGAAGCATCTTTTGAACATTCTTGTGAGACATGAAGTTGTAGAGAATTGAATTTCCTTCAAAACAAGAGGTGGTGGAAAAATTTTCTGAGAAAGTATGAAGAAGTTATGCTCAGTCAAAGTTTGGTTGACTTTTCACTGGAAAACCCTAATTTGGAAAGTTTGACTTTTGAGCAAATCTTGATTTTTCTTGATGAATCATGTTCAACCCTTGACCAAATGATGAATGTAACTTCAAAATGAGGATGTTCACCAAAAATCATGAAGTTTGACTGTATGTTGACCACAGTTGACTTTTTGTCCAATGCAACTGATTTTCAACTATCTGAGCAATTGTCTGAGGAAACTTGACTTGTGAGGCTTGAAACTTGACATGGAGAATCTTTGAAGCATATGAGGAGGCATGATGACCATTGGAGATGTTGGAAGTCCATCTGGATCTGTGGATAGCCAAACCCTAGTTTGGGTTGATTGTCTAGGAGAGGGTTTGTTTGATCAACCCTTGAGGAATCCTTGAGTATGGATGTATGGAATGCCTTGAGAAGTTGGAGGGAAAATTTTGGGGTATGACAGGATGATGCAAAGGTTTCTTATTCTATAGGCTCATGAGTTTATTTCCATGCCTCATCTTCCCAACTATCAATATACTGAAGTGTTTGTGCTCATTGAAGACTCCTCTTGTCATCTACTATGGTCTCTCATGTTGAGTGTGTGCTCTATATGTGAAGAAGATCATCAAAGTTGAAGAATCTTCCTTGCCATGACCCTCTATGTTGAAATTAGGGTTTTGGGCTTTTGAGGACCATATCTTGGTGATTGTGTGAAGTTTGTGGATGATTCCAAAGAAATTGGACTCTTAAAAGTAATTCCAACATTTATATTCTTTGACCCAAGGATTTTAATTGATGAGAATATTTGTTTTGAAGGTCTATGATTGCAAGTTCTCTATATTGATAATTCATCTATCTTGTATGACTTCAAAGGATCATAACTTGGTCGACCCTTGTCTCCTTGAGCTCATTATTTTTTCACAATAAACCTAAGAATGTTTAATACAACCGAGTTCAATTGGTAAGAAGCAAAAATGCTTAGAAATTTTCCTAAGAGGTCAAAAGATTATAAGTTATGGATGGATTTCTCAATTTTTTATCAATCAACTTCAAGAAATCATATCTTGATCATAATTTATCACCTTGAGGTCATTATTTTTTCACAACAATATTGAAGAGGTGAATTTTATCCCTATTTGTGTTTCAAAGCTTGAAGATGTTTGGAAATTTCTTCAAGAAGTCAAAAGATTATAGGTCATTTCACAATTTTTCATCAACTTCACAAGACCATAACTCTCTCAATTTTTGGAATTTTTGGTTGGTTCATTTTGAAAAATTCTCTTTAAGAGGTCTACTTCATATCATCTTTGATAGCCAAGAGCAAATTTTGAGTAGAAGACCATGTTTGAAGAAAAAATATTATAGGTCATTTTTAGAAAGCATGGCATGCTTGACCAAGGCTTGGCCTGATTTTTCAGTGTTTTTCCTCAAATCCTAAAGGCTATATCTCTCAGCTCAAGTATCCATTTGAGATGATTCTTTTTGCATTTTGTTCTACTCTTTGAATAATTCATTTGACTCAAGAAAAATCGGAAAACGCTTGAGGGAATTTGATTTGGCCTCAATGCAAAGTTTGTGCCAAAATCTATTTCGAGCTCACCACCAGTTTGTGCATTTGCGCTACCATACACTTTTAAGCAAAATTAAGCCTTGTTTTTGTGAATAACCATGTTTAGAAGTTGCCCAAAATTAATTAGCACCTTGAAACACAAGTTTTGGCTGAGTTTTGATGAACTTGATGTCATACTTCCTTCGTGCACACACCTTGCATGATTTCGCTCGAAATCTCACTAATTCTCTCAATTCTCATCACCATTCACTTCCCTATAAATAGAGGACCATTCCTCATTCATTTCCTCAAGCTTTGAGAGCCAGAAAATTGCTTCCAAACTAACTCCACGCCTCACATTTCTGCAACTTCGTTTTCACTCTTAAAGCCCTTCCAGTTTGAAATTGATTGTTTATTTTTCTTCCTTGAATTTCACTCAAGCTAACAGAACAATAATAGTGCCTTGAGGTCCCCTGAATCGTGTTATCCAAATCAAGTTTTAGAGCTCTGAAAGTGAACTTCGTTCAGGTATGAATCCTCACCAAATCGTTTCAAATTGAGCACTAATTTGTTCTCCTCATCTCCCTGACCCTCGTGGTCTTCACCATTTTCATTTTCATTGAGAATTGAACTTGAATTTCTGAAAACAAGTGCTCGCTATTCTTCTGCTTTTTCTCGAATTGTTCTTTGTACTGGTGAAATACATTTTTCGCGATGGTACCATTAGAATCGTCTTGAAGAGACGAAGTGCTCGCTATTCTTCTGCTTTTTCTCAAATTGTTCTTTGTACAGGTGAAATAAATTTTTCGCGATGGTACCATTAGAATCGTCTTGAAGAGACGAATCAAATGATACCGGTCTAAATAATTTATTTCACAGCTTTGGATGCTCGATTTTGGAGTGGTTGGAGGTTGAAGACGACCTACGTGTCTGTCTTCAACCAATGACATAATGCCATGCATTTTTTTCAAATCTAGGAAATAAGTGATCACATGTGATATTTCTTGAGCTCCATAATATGCACAGTGCGGCTGATCCATTGGATTGGTTTACTAACGCATTTTGACATTATGTGATGGTCAACATTATTTCGTTTTATTTTAATTTTAAATTCTAATCCGGTGTGAAAACCAATGAGGTCCATATCAAGCACAACGCGTGTGATCCCTTGGATCTGATTATTCACGCGTTTTGACTGTGATCTAATGGTCCATATTTTTTTGCTTTTATTTTATTTTCTGATTTTACATTTTAAATGTTATAAACTTCAAAAATTATAGAAAATTCATTTTTTGGCTTAAAAATTATGAAAAAAATTCACAAATATATTTTCAAATATTCTCTTACTGATTTTTATTTTTCATAATTTTATTTTCAGATTTGATATTTTTTATGATTTTTCTTTTTTATTTGAGGTATTTAAATGCTTTAAAAACTTTTTGACATTTAAAAATTCTGAAAAAATTATGAAAGGATCCAATGGTCATTTGACAAATATTGGTGACCTCATTTTATTTTTATTTTTGGTTTTACTATTTTTGACCATTTATAGTTTTTTTTTACCATTTTCTTTTATTTTAAAAAGTGAAAAATATAGTTTCTGATTTTTTTTTATTCTGGAAATTTTTGTCAACACTTGTTGGCCTTTGTTTGACCTTGGAGAATTTTTTTGGAATTTTATTTTGGGGCATGGATACCATTATGTATTTCATCAATTAAAATCCAATTAAATTATCCATTTTCAAATTATTTTAATTAGCATTTTAACTACTTTATTTCCTTTTTTTACTTTGCTGATCTTGGATTTATTTGGAGTCATAAATTTCCTCAGCATCAATGGAACTTGGGTGCTGATAGGTCTCATGACCAAATCCACCAAGATAGTTGGTTGATTTTGACTAAGTTAGGCTACATAAGTTCATCTAATGCATTATTAACTTTGAGACTAGTTCTTTCTTCTCCATCTTATCTTTTATTTTATCCCGAATCGGGAAAGTGATCAATTGGTGGCATAAACTTCAAAGTTTAGTAGAAGCCCCAAAATATTGTTTGAGATTTGATATTGGTTCAACATCTGTGATACTTTTCGTGTGGTCGCTATGCTTTTTTAATCAAGCTTCTGGAAAGTTTTCACCAACTTTGTCCAATTGAAATTCTCAATCATCTTTGATCAAGTGTTGAGGCCCGCCAGAGTTCCAACAATTGAAATTTGTCGTGTGGTCGCTATGATTCTATCAAGGTTCTGTCAAGTCTTCATGCGCAAGCTTCAAGATGATCACCTAACTAACGACTAATTACTAACAATTAACTTTATCTTACGCTTTTACTTTCTACCTTTATTTTTCTGCTCTTTTATTTTATGTTTTTTACTTTATGCACTTTACTTTTAGCATTTTACATTTCATGTCATTTTTTTTCTTTGCTCACTTGAGCATTTTTTTCTTGTCATTTTGAATTTGCTCACTTGAACTTTATTTTCCTTTTGAAAGATACCTAATAATTCAACCTAGACATAAAAGAATTTTGATTGGACTTGGTTACTATGCCTATGCACAGAGTTTGACCTTTGGAATTAGGATTATGACCTCTACCTCAGCTCAGAGATTTCTGTGATCTTTGTGTTATTATGTCTTGCTTGATTTATTACCTTGTATGCAGGTTATTTCGTTTATACTCGATCATGAGTAGATTTCCTTCAAATACAATCGTTACTCTGCCCGTTTTTCTTGAGACATGAATTCATCTGAGGCATTGATTTATCTGAAGCTTGATTTTTTTGTCTGATTATTTGTTGCTTGTGGTAATCCAAAGGATGGAAATGTGGTATTGGCTTCTTGATGTCATGTACTTATTTTTTCACCCGGTTGGATCTTTCTTTACCCTTACCTTTTACTTTATGTACATAGTTTAGCCTCTTCATCTCCTCCCATATTCTTAAATTTTCAAAATCTTCCCTCTTTTTCAAAGGATTCTTGTTTTCAAAACTCGAACCGCTTTCATAAAAAACTTGGACTTAGGTCCATGCATTTTCAAACTTCTTTTTCTTAATAAAGTTCCAATCCATTTAATAATACTTTGACCATTTCTCATAAGACTAAAAAATACATAACCTCATTCAAACTTTTTTGAGCTCTTTGTGGCTTTCTTCTTAAAAACCATTTTCTTAAAAAACAACCAACACACAAAATTTTAGTCTTTTTTACCCAAACTACATGGGTTTTGATTTCAACATTGCACATTGTTGGTATGTAGGCCTGGAACTCATTGGAAGATCCATCAAATAAAAAATTATAAAGAATACTTATTTTCTCACCCACCATCCATTTTGTAAACATACTCTCTTTTGGCACACATATACAAATTTTCAAAAAAGGTTCCTACAGAGTACCGTAGAACGAAAACCTTCTTCTTTTCACTGGAATTTTTCAACACTAATGACAACAACCCCAATATTGCAAGAACATGAAAATATTTTACCTAATATTAAAGAAATATTAGTCTCCCATTAGCAATCACTCATCATTAAGAAATGAAATTGAAACTGAGGTTGAAGATGAAAGAAATCCAATGCAAGAGTTCCAAAAGAGGAAGTTGATTTTTCATAGAAAATTCACATGAATACGAACATCCACTTGAATTCTCTTCTTTGAAAAATGTTGACAAAAGCTTATAAGTGTGCTTGAGATGAAGCATACAAAAGACTAGTTAGATTCGAATGAAAGTCAATGCATGTAATGAGTCAAGTGAATGAAATAAAGGAGATTCAAAATTTTGTCCCCATTTGCAGTTGATAGAATCAATTGCAATGTGCGATTTGAATCATAGTTCAAGTGATTCGAATAATGTAAAATATTTTATTCAAACCAATTGATCCAGGAAATTTGAAAAAATGCTGAAAAATTGTGTGATTCAAACCATGTGCAAAGTGTGATTTAAACCATGTGCAAAATGTGGTTCAAATCAAATTGGACAGAGGTGACATGAAATTGTTTGATTTAAATCATATGCAAATCCTGATTCAAATCACATGCTTTTTGAAACATTTTGGTCCTTTGTTGGACTTGATTCGAGTCAAATTCAATCTGTAAATGATTGGTTCAAATCAAATACATCAAAACACAATTTTTCATTATTTTAAAGTTTTTATTTGCACCTGAGTTGAATTGAATACACATATTGTTTATTCCAAAAAATTATGCAATTGATTAAAGACATCATGAATAGATTCAAACATAAAATATATATTTATGTATACTAAAAGATTTAAGAACCGATCTCAAACTTGAGTCACAGTGTGCAATTAATGAGGAAGACTAAATCAAATATAATAAATGAAAGCGATAATACAAGCAACTAAATAATCGTATTGGAGGTACTCCTCCGATATATGATAAGGATATGCAACCAACTCCCCATATGGATATGCAACTACACCATTCACTTATTTCGCGACCTCATGCTCTTCAATGTCAAAAATAAATTAATGGCTTCTAATAGAACAAGGTAACCTTGTATTTAAAGACCTACAAGTTCAACACACAAGGTAACTCATGTGTTGTCCTAATGAAGCAACCATATGAAACTTTATTAGAACCAATAAATTTTAGCCTTTATAATTCCTTCCAAGGTGTTATATACACTGTCTTAATATGAAGTCATGAAATCGAGAATAAATTTGAGTATTATACTTATTCTCAATGTTGGCCATAATTGTTTGAAACAATGTTCTAATTACACCTAATTGTCTCTTCAGTATCGCATTCAGATAATCCAAACTTGTGCAAACTTTTTCAAGAATAGTAGTCAACATTGAAATTCCTGGCAGCAGATACGTGATGTCACAGAGAATGTTATGACACACTATCTGACACTCTGTTAACAATTTACACAGTAAATATAAATAACAGTAAAGAACACAATAAGTTGTTTACCCAGTTCAGTGTCTAACTACACCTACATCTGGGGGCTACCAAGCCAGGGAGGAAATTCACTATTAGTAGAATTAATTCAGGAATAAAACACCAGTTTATCTCCTTCACTTAAAACCTACCCAATGCAACTTCAACCTAAGTCCTACTTAGATCTGAGTACCTACTCACTCCCCCTCAATCACAGCAGTGATATCAACCTATTGAATAATTGAATTGTGAAGACACACTTCAATAAACTATCTTGATCTCGCTTCAAAGCTTTCAATCAAGAGACAAACACTCGTGCTTTAAAGCTTTGAGTGATAAACTACCCTTACAAACAAACCCTAGTCCAATGCACTTATCAATTGATAGTTGCTTGGCTCACAAGAGAAACTAGAATTACAAAAACCAACTGTTATAAATCCTAACAGTACACAAAAACAAGATGCTATCTCTTTTTCAATTCCAAGGGCGCAACACAGTTGTAAGGGTTGAATTCCTTTTATAGAAGCAGTCCTGAAACTTCAGTCTTGGGCTTCCATAAAGATAGCTAGAGTTCACTTAATTTAATCCTAAAAACACGGTCTTTTCAACAACCAATTTAGGTTTAATTAAGATTAACCTAGCAGCCACGTGAGCATGCTTTCTAATAACAGAAAAACAATATTTAGCAGCTCAACAAACTTCCTGAAAAATCTCAGGAAAAAATAGATTCTGCAGAACAGAATGTCACACTGAATGTCATAACATCTGTTATGACATCAGTATATTTTCTGCAGAATTCCAGCACAGCTTTTAGCTTCCAGTTCTGAGCTGCACTTTAAACATCCTTGTCAAGTAGGATTTATCTTCAATCTCTGAATGTCATGACATTTATCAAGACATTGACATAGCCTAGTTTTACCAAAAAGTAATGCCAACTTAAAACACTAACAGAGAAGAATGACATTTTTTCTGTCCGAAGTGCTTATAGGTTCTGCATTAATGAAGCTATTGACACCTCTCCTCTTCGGGTGAATGGGAATTGGAATCTCATTTGGGGGATTAAAGGTCCTCTAAGAGTGAAGAATTTTGTTTGGCGTCTTTGCACGAATTGTATCCCACTAGACACCGTCTTTTGGACCATGGCATTGACTGCCCGTCTAATTGCATTGGTTGTTTGGAAGGAGATGAGCATGATTATCATTTGTTTTTCCAATGTCCTAAGAGCATTGAGTGCTGGAAGAGAGTGAACCTATGGTATATGATCCATCCTTTATTGAGTGTTGGAGGATATTTTTCTTCTATTATTTTCTCTTTTTTACAGGTAGCTTCGTATGACCATCAGGCGCTTTTTGCTACTGTTTTATGGAGTATATGGAAATGCAGGAATAATCATATTTGGAATCATACTATTGATATTTCGGTCAATATTTGTAATTGATCCATGCATCTCCTGCTAGGATGGAAAGAAGCTTAGCATGTCAGAGGTAATGATACTTTTACTACTTCGAATTCTTCTACTACCATATGGCAAAAACCATCAATTGGCAGTTTCAAGTGCAACATTGATGCCTCTTTCACTCAAAATAAAGTAGGTATAGGAGTTTGTATTAGAGACTCTGAGGGTCATTTTGTTAGTGCTAGGACAGAGTAGTTCTTCCCTATCACTGATGTTGATATTGGAGAGGCTCTAGGTCTCATGTCGACTATCAAGTGGGTTCATGAGTTTGGTTTGGATAATATAGACTTCGAAATGGATGCTAAAAATGTGGTGGATAGTGTGAATATCTCTAATCCAAATGACTCTGATCTTGGAGTTATTACTCGAGAATGAAGGCGCCTTCTGTTTTCTCTATTTACGAACTCTCATGTTAAGTTCACTAGGAGACAAGCTAATGAAGTTGCTCATAATTTGGCAAGGGTGACTCCATCTTATGCTAGTTTTCATGTATTCAATATTTGTCCAACATGTATTCAGAACTTCTGAGCTGGAGTTTGTGCTTATTAAAAGGTCTAAGATGAGGGAAACAAAGACAGCCAAAAAATCTTATGCCTTGATAATCAGGAATGGTGTTAAAAAAAAGCATGAAATGGAGATGTGAATGCTAGAAAATTAGATGTGGGAAGTCTATTCAGAAGATACATTTCCTGAGTGAAGTTGTAATCCCAGAATTCAACAGGAATATTAGCATAAGCCAAAATTGTTAAGCCCATCTCTACTATGCTTCTGTGTTTTCTTTCCACATTGTCATTTTGGTGTGAAGTGTGTGGACAAGTTAACCTATGAATTATGCCTTTCTCACTCAAAATTTTTGTCAGAGGTCGAAATTCTCCCCCAAAATAAGTCTGAGCAGCTTTTACTTGTACTTGAAACTGAGTTTGGACATAAACAAGAAATTGAGTGAAGCAACTTAAAGCTTCAGATTTTTGTTTTAGAAAATACACCCAAGTGTACTTGGTGTAAGTGTCTACAACAACCATATAGTACAAATATCCTTGACTAGAAGGATTGGGAGATGGTCCCCATAAATCAACATGCACAAGTTTAAAAGGTTTGGAATAAATAGTTGTGGATAAAGGTGCATACAATCTGTGAGATTTGCCATTATTACAAGAACTACAACAATCAATATTATCTTTATTGGATGAGGAAATATTATAGAGTTTCAGTATAGACTTGAGATTTACAGAATTTGTACGCCTTAACCTATTATGCCAAATAGAAAATTTATTACAGACAGAATTTGCAAGAACTTGAGAATGATCTCTGGTGGACAAGCTAACAGCATTTGCAGCTGGAGATTCCACTGACTGAGAGGAAAAACTATAGAGGCCACTAGTATTCAGGAATCCTTATAGAAGAACCTCCTTAGATAACTGAGATTTGATGAAACAGGTGTTAGCATGAAACTCAAAAAATACATTATTATCTTGAGCAAACTTTGACACAGACAAAGGATTTCTAGTGATTTTGGGTACATGCAGTAAATGCTTCAAGACTAAGTTGGAGTGAGATAATGAAGGAGTCTTGATGTTAGCTAAGCCAACAGACTCAATGTTTAATCTTTGACCATTACCTACAAGAACTTTATTGACACCAGAATAACTTTGTTTATTTTGTAGTAAAGATCTATTATGAGTGAGATGATGAGTAGCACCTAAGTATGCAAACCATGCTTGAGACTCTAAATCTACTGGAACCTGTAGGTCATCTTGATGAATAAGATATGTTGAAGCTTGGACTGAGTTGGCCTCTGGATCTTTCTTCTCACCCTTCACCTGTTCAGTGGACTCAAATGCTTGATTCTTTGATTGTGTTGGCTCAAAGTTTTCATCATAACGATGCCAGCAGTCCATAGCAACATGACCATATTTCCCACAAAGCTGACAAGTTGGTATATTTCCAGAAGATACAGAGGATCTGGCTCTGTCACGACCTCTGTTGCGAGAGTTACTTCTACGTCGCTGATACCGAGAACCACCTCTGGTGGATTTGGAGCTGAAATTGGCTTCAGATTGGGCAACATTTGTTGTGGCATTAGCAAGAGAAAGCTCTTGATAATATTTGTCAAGTTGAGCTTCTTGCTCATACAGCAGTGCCTAAATTTCATAGAGTGTAGGAGGTTCCATCTTGTCATATACCATCATAATAAATGGATTGTATTCCTCTAGTAAACCCTGCAAGATAGAGTTAATTTAATCGCGGTCAGAGATTGGTTGACCAACTGCCAAAAGCGCATATGCAATTGCACCAATGCAAAGCACAAACTCTGAAATCGAACAATTTGCTTTCTTGGTGACTTTCAGCTCAGCACAAAGTTGATGAACCTTAGCTTTGATGACCGCTGTGAAATACTAGTGTATCTACTCCCAGATTTGATATGAATGCTTGCAAGAAAGCACACGAGGAAGCACAAACTCGGAAATTATGGACAGAAGCCACGTGAACAAGGCTTGATCTTGAGTAATCCAAGCCTCATATTCACCAGAGTGAACATTGGCGCGACGATCTTCGTCGTTCTTGAACATTGCAGGAATCTGAGGATTAACTACAAATCGATGTAGTTTGTGAGCAAGAATGATACCTTCAACCTGTTGATTCCAGAGAATAAAGTTCTTCTCTTGCAGCTTGATGGAGAGTTTGGCCCCAAACACTGTGTGATGGGACCGTTGTTGAGTGACAACGACTGTGTCGTCGTGTAGGGATGAAACTCCGAGTTTTCTAGTGATGCAGCCATTGATGAAGCTTCTCTGAAGCAATGGAGCAAGAGCGTGTAACAGAACTAGTTTGTTGAATCACGAAGGAAGATGCTGCAGCTTCTCAGCAAGAGCATGAGAATGATGAAACGAACAGCGGAGGACGGTTTGGATCAGCAACGATTGATACCATGTTAGATTTATGACAAGCTTGCATTATCAATGGAAGGGATGAAAGCAAGATTGCTAGAAGTTCTGGAAAGAAAGAGTCAGAAGTTCTAGGACGAAAGGGTTAGAAGTTCTGAGACGAAAGGACCAGAAGTTCTGGAACAAGTGATTCTGAATTTCTATTACAAAAGGAGTTTTATATCATATCTTTACACTCTCTCATAGCCACCTATATATAGCCATAATTCTATGGATAAGATGACTTACTAAGAATGAAAAGAGATTGTAGCCTAATGACTAATAACCCCATTATACAATAAACCACTAAACCCAAATACACTAATACAAATAGACACAAATAGACGCCACATCAATAGGCAAAAATAAATAAGAGATAATTGAACATGCTTATCTATATCAATGCTTTAGAAATTATGCAAAGTAGTCACCTGGGGATCTTATAGGAAAAAAAAGTTGAGGGAAATCTTCTAACCCATCCTCAAAAATTATATTTATAAAACTAACTTATATAAATCAAATATTTATAAAATTATAAATATTAATGTCCTATATTTTTCATAAACGAAGTATACTCAAATTACATATTTGTCACCTCCTATTTTAGAATAAATTATAATAATAAAATAATATTTAACTATTAACAACCTCAATGACCATAACAGTGGAAATAACAAACACATAGAGCATAAGCTTTCAACAATTCTATAGAATCCATTCTAAAGTTAAAAATAAAAATTGCAACTTGCAACACAAAAATCATTCATTTGTCTTGTTAACAAAGTATTGAGAAAATAATAGTTACAAGATCTACAATGGTGCTTTTTAAATAAGTACTTTTCATTAAGCATTAGCACCAACAATAAGTACTCCAGTATAAGCATCATCACAATGGTACTTTTTGTTGAGTCCATTATCTCAGGAAATGGATTCCCTGCAGTCAATTACCAACTGCAGGGTAATCTACACCATTGATCTTTTATAATAAAAATGATCTACACCATTGATCTTTTATAATAAAAATTTATATGCTTTTGAATGTTAAATCTATGCCATTAGATTTTGATCATGAAGTCTATATTATTTTGGATGTATGAATGTTTCATTCCCTGCATTATCCCAATGGTACTAAACAAACAAAAGTACATCTATAAACATAACAGTTACTCTATGTTAAAGTAATGTGAAGTTATTAACGAAATTCACTTGATCAATTTATTACAAGTACTAAGTTGGATGGATATAGCTGGTGTTTATTAAATACTCAAGAAGCTGACAAAACAAAATTAATACACTCTTCATCTCCTGAGTGACATTTGTAAAAAAAAAAGGTTAATTAATGACTTATTTACAAAACTTTGGATTCAGGTAATTAAATGTAATTGAGCTGTCTTTACTTTGTTCAACAATCTCACATGAATTTAATGTTCTTGACCTGCCAAGAGTGCTTAACACTCTTTAAACTCATTGCCTCAAAAACATTCTCAAAATAATTGATTTAATTGACGTATCTATAAATATTTAAAAAATAAAAACTATAGCTCAGATTCACTTCTGACTATTAGACTACTAGGCTAAAAAAAAATAAACATAATATTTATTTATTTTGATAAGAAAACTTTATTTCACCAATAAGAGAACCTAAGAAACTTCAACATCTATCTTAGTCCTTACAACGAAGCCCAAGTGCTTCATTTTCTTTGATACATTTTATGCAATTAGCATAAATAAACTCCAAAGGAAAGAAGCACAGATTACAGAAAACATAAAACCATACAATTCACAAGGAAACACCAACATGTCTATCTCATGCCTCATGGAGATGGAGGCCAATACATTGCAGCATCCTCCGCCCCTCCTTCATAAACCCTAAACTCGAGCTCGTCGATCCTTCCATCATGATACCACATTCCGTCATCACTCTCGTCATCATAGAAATCATACTCGTCCATATCGCTATTATCATACTCCGAGTCAGAAGAATCAGATATATCTGAGCATTCCTCCCTCTCGTAATAGCCCGAAACCTGAGGCCCTAAAACATTAAGTTTCGGAAAACTCTGCTTCACGTACATGTTGTCGAGTTTGACACCCCAACAACCGCGCAAATCCAAATGTTCGAGGTTAGGACAGAGTGAGAGGATTTGGTAAACACCTTCATTGGTGATCAGGTTGTAAGTCATTTCGAGACTTTTCAGCTTTGGCATAGTCGAGGCAACTGCAAATGCTTCTGCGTTTTCTAAGGGCTTTCCAGAAGTGTCTAAGGGATGCATATTCCGACAGAAAACTTCTAAGCATTTGCAGTTCTTGCCGATTGTCTCTATGGCATTGCTACCAATTCTGATGCAGTAGCTCAAATCTAAGATGGAAATCATCGAAAGCTTTCTGGTCATCTGTTCCACTGCAAAATCATTCACATCGCATCTCGGCAGGCGCAAGTTTTTTAGAGATCCAGCACTTGCAAAAGAAACAAAAACATAAGATACCGAGAATTTTGTCAAAAATCCAGTTAATCAATACCAAAATTTAGTTAACCAGAAGTTTGATTTTGATACCGAAAACATCAAAATGTAATCAATGGAAGATAGCACTACATTGATGTTTAAAGAAACAATACCGGCATTTATACATTAATATCATACACATATTAAAGCTCAAAGACAGCAGAACACACAAAATCGAAGGCACACTCGTAACTACTGACTGATTTAATTGCAAGCGAGTTTGAAGTAAATTGATCTATATCAGCAAGTTTTTCAATCAAACAAAACTCATCAATTCTGAAACTCTCAATTGTATCTCCAATGAAACCAAACAAAGTAAAACAAGTATAAATCCTTACTTTTCAGCAATGAAAGTGAAAATTCTCTCAGTCTGGAGACCAGAAGCGCAGAGTTTCCGCATCGATCCAGAGCTTCTAGTAACAAGCATCTCAACCATCCTCTCAATATGGCGAGGCTCGCAGCGAGTACACCAGTCATAAATGTCTATCTCTTGCCAGCAGTAAGGTCCATTAACAGCACTAGCCCATGATTTGCAAACCCTCGGAATCACAGTCAATCTCTCTCGGAGCGGAAGCTTGGTGAATATCACCCCTAAAGTATCCGGAATCAACTCGTCCCAACGACGAAAATCCGCAGTAGCTACTTCCATTTCCCTGCAAAACAACAACATTCGGCAACATTGGTAAAATTGAAAAATCAAAATCTCACACACATAAGAGCAAATACTTCAAACAATGTACATCACCGAAAAATCTTCACATTCAATGAATTCATGAACAAACTAAACCCTCACACAATCCCAAAATTTCCAAAAGCTAAATTCTTGAACAATTATAAGATAATAATTCATTTCTGTAGCTTTACATGTTCAACTTCCACACACAATCTAAATAAGGCTAAAAAAACAGAAATGGCAGAACTCAAGAAAAAAACAATCTTCCAATTACAGTATAACAAATCTAGAAAAAAAAAAAAATACCCAGATCGAAATTTCCAATTTTTTCCACTCTTCACCACTTTCCAAATCACAAGAAACAGAAAAGAAACCACAAACAAAAAAAAACAGAAAAAAAGATTAAAACTTTAATAATTTACCAGTCCAAATCTTTATACTATGATGATGAGTGTCTTCAAGAACCTGAATTAAGGAAACAAAAAACGAATAATCCGGCACAGTACAGAAAAAAAGAAAGAACAAATGAGAAAAAAAGGGAACAAAGACACAAAATTCAACCACCAACACCAACTACCCTTAATTTCAAATCAATGCAACAAGAAAAAAAGAATATATTTTTATCATTTTACTCATCAAAAGTAAGCTAGATAGTAGAGTAGAGCATATAGTCTAGAGAGAGAAAGTGTGAGAGAGAGAGAGAGAGAGGAATACCTCAGATGCAGAAAATATCGGCTTTTTTACTGCCACACACTACACTCTCATCTCACAGTACTCAGATACACACACAGAGTCAAAAAACTTTGGCAAAAAGTCATCAAAAGTACAGTGTTGCATTTTCAAGAGACACTGATTTGTGATTTTATGTGTTTTGGAAAATTAACACTAACTCACTTGGTTTAAATAGGACACTGATTTGAATTTTGTCAAAGGGAGATTTTAGATTTTTGTTATTAAATTTATGTGTATTAAATGTTATTTGATTCTAGTCAAAAAGAGGGTTTTGGTGTTTAATAAAAGTTAATGTTTGCTTTTCTTTTTGGATTACCATATTATGTCATTGTCTTGTAGTATAGGACAAATATTAAAAAAATGCTATAACTAATTTTATATTTAAAAGGTAAAATATAAATTATTTATTGATAGTATGTAAGAGATCAAATTTTAAAAGGGAGAGTAAAAATATTTAAATTATAATAAAGATTGTATTAAAAATTTATTTATATTTTTAATTTAAAATGTAAATAATTTTATATTAAAAGTGTAAAGAATAAATTATTTTATAAAAAAAAATTTATGAAAAAAGTATGTAAAAGATAAGATTAGAAAAGAGAGTAATAAATATTTAAATTATAATAAAGATTGTATTAAAAAATTATTAATATTTTTTAATAAAAATGTAATTACTTTTATATTTAAAATTTAAAGAATAAGTTATTTTATAAAAAAGTTATTTATTAAAAGTATGTAAAAATAAGATTAAAAAAGAGAGTAATAAATATTTAAATTATTTAAATATTATATTTCTTTTTGATATTTTGAAACAATTTACAATTTTAATAGAATTTTTCTTTTTAAAGTGACAAATAATTTTTAAAAAATGGAGGTATGTGTATATGAGTACAAAAATTTCAATTAAATTTAGAGATTGAGGTAGTAACTTTTATGATAAAGCACACGAAACAATCAGACATTTTTAATCTCTAGTCAAAAAGAGGGCTTTGGTATTTAATAAAAATAATATTTAATATTCTTTTTGGACTACCATATTAGTCAGGTCATTTTATGAATTTTCTTTTGGAAGAATAACGAGATTTTAAAAAAAAACTCAAATAACCCATAGTCCCACAATTTGCAATTTGTTTTGGTACGCGGTATGGGTACGGGTTCGCGGTACGCGATATCAGAAGAAATCGGTACGTTTAGGGGTATAGAGCTTCGGTACACGTCGGTTCATACTACATGTCAAGGTAGCATGCCTCTTCTAAAAATAATGTTACAGATTTTGAGAAAATAAATAGAGCAGTTTAAAACAATTGTATATAATAACTCAGTTCCACATCGGTTGTGTTTCATATGTTGAGAGAAGAAACAAGTTATAAATAAAACAATGCAATTGTAGTGAAAATCAATGTGGGCTGAGCAATGTTGTAAGCGTGGCTACATTTTGTAGGTTGCACGTGGGCCCAAATAATAATAATAAAGTAGTGCAAATAACAGTAGGCTTTTGTTTATAGCCACTAATAATAAATTAGTTCAAATTTTTAAGGAAACATGTAATATGTTGGGTTCGTTATTTTTGCGAATTTTCGAAGAATTATTGCGAATTAATACGCAAAAGTACCGCGAACAGGTACTCAAGTACCAATTCGCGGTTCGCTGGTGAAGTCAGCGAATTCTATGACTATGAAATAACCACCTTTAAAAAAAATACACAAATAACCAAATTTTAGAATTTGTTTACATGATTTAGCCAAGTGAAATAGTGCATTCATTTAAATTTTCAAATGAGACGCCAAATGAGATGGTGTCTAGGTGAATCTGATTTGCCCTAAGCCATCTCAGATGGCACGCAGGTGCAATTATCTTTTTTATTGTTTTTTGTTAAACAAATAAAACGCAATGTCGTTGCAAATGAAACTTCGATTTCAATAGTAATGAAACGCTTACATAACGGGAATAAAAGTTATATTATTAAAAAACACTAAATTTTCATTTTTGATGGGGGCGAAATGGTCACGCGGGCGTCCTAAAGTCACGGTGCTCTTGTCGCCGGCAAACCTTGTGTCACCAGAGGTCTAATTGGTGATGATGTCTATGAAACTATAAGATGATGAAGGAGCTATGAGCGAAACGAAGAAGATTGAGAATGATGAAGCGATTGTCGATGAAACCCTAAAAGTTGAGATGAAGGCAACACTCGAACCTCGAAGGTTATGGGTGGATGTGATTAGCGACAACAGAAATCCTGTGAAGGGGAAAGCGATGGAATATGTGGCACCGACGGTGATTAACGGCGAAATTGAAGTCGAAATCAATGTGGAGGATGTGGCATCAGAACTCCAGTTCTAGGAGAATGCTCTGATACTATATGTGATGGTAGAATAAATCAATATGCCCGCGATGAAGAATTTCATGCAGAAGTCATAGAATTTTGTTCTACTATCGGATTTGTACTATCACGAGGAAGGTTACTTCCTTCTGCGATTCAGAACACATGATGATAAGGAAGACATGTGGATGGAGGGGTCGTACTCGATTAGAGGTATGCCGATTATGCTGAAAAATTGGCATCCTGATTTTAACCTAAAGAAGGATCTTCTAAGGACGATGCCAATTTGGATAAAATTTCTAAAGCTTCCTCTCTAGCTTTGGGGAGCAACAAGTTTGAATAAAATTGGAAGTGCTATTGGGGCGCCCATGGTTACAGATGAATGTACTACACACAAGTTAAGGGTTTCCTATGCTAGAATCCTAATTGAAGTGGATATTACTCAGAAGCTCCCGAAGGAAATTACCATCAAGGATTTGCAAGGCAGGAAGATAAAACAAGATATTAAGTACGAGTGGAAACCTAAATTATGTGATAAATATCAACAAGCGGGGAAAAAGTGTGGAGAAGTTCCCAAGGCTAGAACATGGAAACCAAAAAAGAATAGAGCAGAAGTGCAACACAAGAGCCAATAAGTGATTGAAAGGAAAGAACAAGAATTGATTGCAACACCCAAGAACAATCAGGTTGAAAATATTAATCATGAGGATAATGGAGAAATCTGGACAAGGGTGAAGAAAGCTACCGGGGATAAAGGTAAGAAACCTTTTATGTTGAATCATCAACCACTTTAAACTTTTTTAATGGATATGAGGCACTAAGGGTTTCGAATGACCTACTAGTGGTCTTTGATAGGGGACTATGTTAGCTTCTTGGAATGTAAATGGATTGAATAACGTTGGGAAGTTAAGGGAGATTAGCTCCAATTTCCTTGAACTCCAACCAAATATTTCTATTTTGATTAAAATTAGGGTTAAGAATAACAAATCCATGATGGTTAAAGAAAAACTTCATTTGAGTAAGACCTGTGACACCCCAATTAATTCGATTATTAAATAATTATAATTTTTAATTATTAATTTAATTAGGAATGTAATTATTAATATTTTGGATTAACGAGATTAATTAAATTAAATGGAAGTGGGTTTATTAATGAGGTGTGAAGGGTAAAGTGAGGGTGTGAGGAGTAAAAGACTCTACTCACATTAATTATTTTATTTTTATTATGTTAGAATAATAAAAGGAATAAAAGAAGGAAAAAGAGGAAAAAGGAATTATTTTTGGAGAAAACACACATACGTGCAATTGAGAAGAGGAAAAGGAAGGAGAAAAGCCAGTTCGTGTCGGAAGTCGAAGAACCCACAAGGTAAGGGGTGATTTCGATTAATTATTTTGTATTATTGGTTTTGAATTCGACCGTATGGATCATAGCATGTTAGCAAATCTCAGTTTAGAAATTCTAGGGTTCCGTAGAATTGTCTCTATTATGTCGGATTGTAGGTCGGAAACCATTAATGTGTCAGATAATTAATAGGAATGATGAAATAAAGTTGTCTGATGTTATAATGGCGTAAAATGGATGTATTTCAGTGTTCCTCATGTTGCAATTCGTATGGGGATGTTTGAAATTGATTGGGAATGGGTAAATGCTGTCAAAATAACAGATTTTGACTCTGCAGGTCGTGGGAACCGGTTCCCAGTGGGGAGGAACCGAGTTCCCAGTGTAAACTTTCAAAAACTGGCAAAAATGTACGTAGGAACCGGTTCCCAGTGGGGTAGGAACCGGGTTCCCATACATTTTTCCAGGGGCATGATTTTTGAACTTTGTGGGAACCGGTTCCTGCATAGGGAGGAACCGGGTTCCACTGTAACTTTTTGAAAAATACTAAACTTTGAAAATTCATAACTTTTAAACCGTAAGTCCGTTTTAGTCGCCGTTTTGGACGTTGTTTCTTAAATTTAATGCTCTATTTTATAAAATAAAGAGATTTCCTATAACTTGAAATTATTTTGAAAATGTGTCGAAATTCCGATTTGAGCGGTTGTTATTCAATGCGTACTTGATACGTACAGTAGTGTGTCTGTGGTATTTTACTGTGTCAGGATTATGTGAAGGGAAGGCATGTTTATGCTGTTGATTGTGGGCATGATTGTTGAGAACATCATGTTTTGGTATTGAGTCTGTTTATGATAATTGGTGTGTTCATAGGTTGATTTTTATAAAATGAAGAAAATTATAATTAATGGGTTTTATTTTGAAAAGAGTCGTTTTCCAATTTGTGAACAATGAGAGTTATGAGAATGATGGATGAATGAGTATAGGATTGTTCTGACTGGTTGAACGTGGAATGAAGCTTGTATGTTATCTTCCTGCTGTTTATTCATGATTGTATTGATAGCATGTGCTTTGTTGTTATTGTTGTTGTATATACCGATGACAGTCTTACCAATTGAAGGGTAAGCGTTTGACATCTTTATGCTTTGTGATGATTTATTTCATGATAGGTGATGATATCATGTTATGGTTGATGATGGTTTATGATGTCTGATGTGGTCATAACCTGTGTTGAATGTTGCATGCTGGTGTTGTGCATGCATATGCATTCTTGGTGAAGTTAATTCCCATTGTGTGAAATTTGACTTGTATAGCCGTTAACCGTACCCAGTGGATAGTGGTGGTTAGGCTGGATTCTTGACTCAGTGGTGTCTGGGCGAATCGATGATTGTTGTATCCGGTTGATGATGGATCAGTGTGTGTGACTTGGTCACGTGTTGGTACCACATGCATTGTGTCTGCATTTGTGTTTGCATGAGATTGTAACATGTTAGGATGTCTTCCAGTGTTACAATTCTTTTGTTGTTATTTGTTGTGCATAATGACTTGTATGGTTGTATCTGCGTGTTGAATCTGAATCTATGCTAAGATGGGTGAAATAATATGTTGTGATATATTGTTGATTGAGGAACTTATAATGCATGTTAATTATGAGAAATCTCACCCTTACTTTAACAATTTCAGATTAAAGTTAGCAGCTCAGGAGTTGGTGAGGATGGCTCTAGAGCTATATTCATTTAAGTCCGCGTGTCAGTGTCATGCTCTGATAGGTTGTAACACTGGGGAAACGTTTGATTGAGATTTTTTTTTGGATATTAGGAATTATTCTTCATTCAATTGTTATCTGGAATTACTTTAGGAATAAATAAGAGTTTGGTTTATTCCGTTTTGTTTTGATGGTGTTATTTCCGCTGTGTAAGATATGGTCGTAACTCAATTGATTATTTTGATAGTGACCCTCAGTGTAGCATGGCTACTGTGTTTTATTTGAAGTTTTGTTTATTTTACCATTGTGGCATCCCTTGTATTACCGTGTTAACTCTGATTAAAGCTGATTTCATTATTAAACTAAATAATTATTCGGGGTATTTTAGAAGGGGTGTTACAAGACCTATCTAGATAGTTACAATAGTCATGTTAATGGTAGAATTTGGATTTGTTGGGATAACGATAAAGTGGATATCAAATATCATAACAACTTTAATCAATACATTCAATGTGGGGTATTTGACGGGGTCTTTAAATTTTGGTTGACAGCCATTTATGCTCAAAACCATCTTGATCAGAGGAAAAACTTATGAAAGGACTTGGTTAAGTTGCATGCTAATGAGCAGGGTTCTTGGTGTGCAGTTGGTGACTTCAATAATATGGCAAAAGCTTAGGACAAAGTGGGTGGTAAGCTTGTCACTCAGACAAAATATGAAGACTACAATAATATGATGAGTATCACAAACTGAAGTGTGATGGATATTAAGGGGGACTTCTACACTTGGTCGAACAAGCAAAGTGGAAATCCTATTTACTCTCGTGTTGACAGACTTATTGGAAATGTGGAATGGTTTCAAGACAAATGTGATCTACATTTGAATATTCTTCCTCTTAATGTTTATGACAAATCCATATTGTAATTGTGCAAATCTTTGGTTATTAAAAAAACAAAGGAAGCAATTCAAATTTAATAACTGTTGGATATATCTTATGGGATTCATAGATACTGTGAGGGATAGATAGAATAAACCTATGGATGAAAGGCCCATGGAAATTCTGTGGAAAAAGCTGGACAGGTTAAATTCTAAGTTGAGGCAGCTGAATAAGCCAAAATCTAACATTCAACTCAAGAAGACTAAAGCAAGACAAAAACTAGAGGAAACTTATGTTGAGTTAAGGATTAAAAGGATGAATAAAGAGAATATTGAAAAAGTGAAGTTGCTAACAGAGGATGTTATCAAGTGGAATGAGCTTTAGGAGAAAAGTATGATTCAAAGAACAAAAATTAACTGGCTGGAATAGGGTAATGGAAACAATGCTTTTTTCCATGCTTACATCAAAACCAGGCATAATGCTAATAGTCTGCAGTTTATTCAGAAGGATTTACTATTCTTAGCTCCCAGAAAGATATTGAAGAGGAAATTTTAAATTTCTATGGCAATCTCTTGGGTAAAACTATTAGTAATATCAATCTTGTCAATATTTAAGCTATGAGGAGAGGTAAAAAATTTAGTATCGAGTGTTGTACCCCAATTTCCCCCCTAAGATTCTCTAGTGTCTCATGCTATTGCATTGCACAAAGATTACTAATTAGTTTTATCTCTCTTATCTTTGGGTTTGCCCTTGGGAGATCACCAAGCACCTTGATTGTATATGTGTTTGTGTATAATGATTGATTCTTAACTAATCATAATGTATATATTATTTGCCCTCTAGATGTTGTGATGTAGGTGGATGTGTAATACGGTGAACTGACTTTGAGATTTTTGTATCGCAAATGTGAGGATAGCAAGAGTCGCCACCGACTTTTCTTTTATCCAATTAAGTGAAGGTGAAAAGAACAGGAAAAGACCTTTGTTAGATTCTGAGTAAGGGAGAAGGTTATGAAAAGGGAAGGTACTAGCACCCCTTTTCATCCGTAGTTATCTACGGGCTCTTAGTTGCTCTTAGATCATTTTAAAATTGTGCTTTCTGTGTGTTTGAAAAAAATGTTTTGAGAAGGCATTTCGCTTTGACTTTGTAATGATTCATGTAGGAATGTATACAAAGTGTTCAGAAATGTTTCATTTTGGAAAGAGTTTGAACTTTGACAAAAGTGTGTGGTGTGAAAAGTATTTTGATAGAGTAAGCAACTAAAAGTCTTATTACCTACTCAGAATTGGTCGTTTTCGTGTTATTTTACGTTCCTTTAGAATAGTGCTATCCATACCATTAGTTGGTAGGTAACCCTATTCGTTGGATGTAAGCGGGACATTCTAAGGGACATCGTATGGTCATAGAAGGCAACTTGTAGGAAGTATCCTAGCACATTCGAAGGGACTATCATCATTTTTCGTAGGCGATAATCGAGGGTCAAGATCATGTATTCGTAGGAGACATCGTGGGTCTATGATCTTTTTATCGAAGGGACTATGATGATTTGTTTTGAAGGCAACGGTGCTAGGATACCTCTACGTTCGAGGGACTTGACCATTTGAATTCGTAAAGGCAACGAGAGAGAATTACCCTAAGGGGTGCATGTGTGAAAGAGTGTGTCAATTCAGATATTTTATCTTAGAATTATGAGTGAGCTATGTCCATTTTATCTTGCCATACACGCCTAGTTACTAACAATTTATAGGGTGCAGAAAGTAAATTGCGGAAAGTAAAATGCGGAAAGATAAATCCTACGCTATTACATGGCTTTGGGGAAGATACATAATTGAAAGTACGGAAAATAAAAGTCCTAATTAAACTATTGCATCCCATATGCAATTACATAATTGAGAAAAGAAAAAACGATAAAAATTGTCCGAAACAGTATAACCTGTGAACAGATGAAAAATCGGGAAACGGAAGAAAATTGCATAAGATGAAAATGTTAGTAAAAGTAAGAATTTTTGAATGAGAAAAAGTTTTTATGCAAGTAATGACATTAATATGATAAAATAATTTTTTGGGAATTTTTGGGGTTAATTTGATAATTAAAAATCAATTAAAAGCTATTTAAATGATAAATTAGAAATTAAATTAAATATGCATGCAAAAATAATAATTTTAATTTTATAAATTAAATAAACATTTTTCTGATGAGTATGCAAAAAATAAATATTTTTGGTATTTTTTAAATGCATGATAAAAATATAAGAAGATAAAATAAAATGCATGGAAAATATTAAAAGAAAATATGAAAATAGAAAAATATGCAAACTTGTAAAAAAACACTTTGCCATGGCTGGGATTCGAACTCAGGTCCCCAGGGTGATATGCGCGCAGCTTTACCAACCGAGCTAGCTTGTACACGTGTTGTAAAAATGGAGCGAATGGCTTCTAAACGGATGTCACTCCCTGATTGCCTGAATCACGCGCCAACCATCGTCTTCTTCGTTTTGAATTTTTTAAAAGATTGCGCCGGCCTTGGTTCGACGCTATAGCCCCTGCAATTTCTAAAATCAAACACAAGCAATATAAATGAGATTCAAAGGCATGGTTCGATTGGAAACATCGTTCTGAACACGATGGTGGTGGTCGTTTCCTCCAATTTTTCCGTTTTAAGGAAACCCCAATTTGGTTCAGAAAACCCTAATCATGGTGATTCGTGTTTTAGGCCATGGAAATGCAATTAAACCATCCAGAAAGCTTGCAAACTTCCAACTAAACACAAAACAACCAACAAAACATGTTAAAAATGCATGATAAACAGAATTCGATTCTTGAAAAAGTGTGACAAACCGAAATCGTATTTGCTTGATTCTTGATGTTTTTGGATGATGTAAAGGTCTGGACCGCTTCAGGAGATGTCAAGGAATGCAATGGGATGCTTGGAATCGATTGAAACAAGCTAGAACTGTGGCTGCAAGTTACTTGAGAGGCACGGTTTTTTGAGTTAGGTTAGGGTTCCTCCAAGCAATTCCTTTGTTCCCTCTTGTGTGATATGCATTGTATATTTATAATGGATGGAAATTGAGCTGATTTGAGGAACAAATAATCATCAATCAATGCAAAGATTATTTCATTTTGTACAAAATCAAATCTTATCTTTTTTGATCAATTTCAATCAATTTCTTGCCAAATCTTTATCAATTTCGAAATTGACAGCTTTTGGTGAGTTGCTTGGACCTCAAGGATGAGAGAAAAAATCAATTTGCATTTAATTTTGATTGTATACCTTATTTTTTAATTTAATTTGTATTTAAATGAATAAAATCCAAATTAAATAGAAAAATAAAGTTAAAATTCGTGGCATTGGGCTTGGATGTTCCAAATTGTCTAAGGAACAAGTTTGAATGAAGAAAAACTAGGCCCATTTGCAAAAATTTTGATTTTTACAAGTATCTCTCTTTGTGCACTTCTTCAAAAATGCCAAACTTCTGAATGGTGTATTTTGCTCAATTTTCCACATTTTTGAGTATTCTTGGACTTTTTAGAAAGATCTAAGTGTCCTCTAACCAATCTCTTTGGTTTAATCTCAATTGGAGTTTCCATGCTCAATAAATCTTCAAAACAAAATGTTGACTTTGAAAAGGACCTGTAATGTTTTGATCCATACCTTCCAAATGAAGCATCTTTTGAACATTCTTGTGAGACATGAAGTTGTAGAGAATTGAATTTCCTTCAAAACAAGAGGTGGTGGAAAAATTTTCTGAGAAAGTATGAAGAAGTTATGCTCAGTCAAAGTTTGGTTGACTTTTCACTGGAAAACCCTAATTTGGAAAGTTTGACTTTTGAGCAAATCTTGATTTTTCTTGATGAATCATGTTCAACCCTTGACCAAATGATGAATGTAACTTCAAAATGAGGATGTTCACCAAAAATCATGAAGTTTGACTGTATGTTGACCACAGTTGACTTTTTGTCCAATGCAACTGATTTTCAACTATCTGAGCAATTGTCTGAGGAAACTTGACTTGTGAGGCTTGAAACTTGACATGGAGAATCTTTGAAGCATATGAGGAGGCATGATGACCATTGGAGATGTTGGAAGTCCATCTGGATCTGTGGATAGCCAAACCCTAGTTTGGGTTGATTGTCTAGGAGAGGGTTTGTTTGATCAACCCTTGAGGAATCCTTGAGTATGGATGTATGGAATGCCTTGAGAAGTTGGAGGGAAAATTTTGGGGTATGACAGGATGATGCAAAGGTTTCTTATTCTATAGGCTCATGAGTTTATTTCCATGCCTCATCTTCCCAACTATCAATATACTGAAGTGTTTGTGCTCATTGAAGACTCCTCTTGTCATCTACTATGGTCTCTCATGTTGAGTGTGTGCTCTATATGTGAAGAAGATCATCAAAGTTGAAGAATCTTCCTTGCCATGACCCTCTATGTTGAAATTAGGGTTTTGGGCTTTTGAGGACCATATCTTGGTGATTGTGTGAAGTTTGTGGATGATTCCAAAGAAATTGGACTCTTAAAAGTAATTCCAACATTTATATTCTTTGACCCAAGGATTTTAATTGATGAGAATATTTGTTTTGAAGGTCTATGATTGCAAGTTCTCTATATTGATAATTCATCTATCTTGTATGACTTCAAAGGATCATAACTTGGTCGACCCTTGTCTCCTTGAGCTCATTATTTTTTCACAATAAACCTAAGAATGTTTAATACAACCGAGTTCAATTGGTAAGAAGCAAAAATGCTTAGAAATTTTCCTAAGAGGTCAAAAGATTATAAGTTATGGATGGATTTCTCAATTTTTTATCAATCAACTTCAAGAAATCATATCTTGATCATAATTTATCACCTTGAGGTCATTATTTTTTCACAACAATATTGAAGAGGTGAATTTTATCCCTATTTGTGTTTCAAAGCTTGAAGATGTTTGGAAATTTCTTCAAGAAGTCAAAAGATTATAGGTCATTTCACAATTTTTCATCAACTTCACAAGACCATAACTCTCTCAATTTTTGGAATTTTTGGTTGGTTCATTTTGAAAAATTCTCTTTAAGAGGTCTACTTCATATCATCTTTGATAGCCAAGAGCAAATTTTGAGTAGAAGACCATGTTTGAAGAAAAAATATTATAGGTCATTTTTAGAAAGCATGGCATGCTTGACCAAGGCTTGGCCTGATTTTTCAGTGTTTTTCCTCAAATCCTAAAGGCTATATCTCTCAGCTCAAGTATCCATTTGAGATGATTCTTTTTGCATTTTGTTCTACTCTTTGAATAATTCATTTGACTCAAGAAAAATCGGAAAACGCTTGAGGGAATTTGATTTGGCCTCAATGCAAAGTTTGTGCCAAAATCTATTTCGAGCTCACCACCAGTTTGTGCATTTGCGCTACCATACACTTTTAAGCAAAATTAAGCCTTGTTTTTGTGAATAACCATGTTTAGAAGTTGCCCAAAATTAATTAGCACCTTGAAACACAAGTTTTGGCTGAGTTTTGATGAACTTGATGTCATACTTCCTTCGTGCACACACCTTGCATGATTTCGCTCGAAATCTCACTAATTCTCTCAATTCTCATCACCATTCACTTCCCTATAAATAGAGGACCATTCCTCATTCATTTCCTCAAGCTTTGAGAGCCAGAAAATTGCTTCCAAACTAACTCCACGCCTCACATTTCTGCAACTTCGTTTTCACTCTTAAAGCCCTTCCAGTTTGAAATTGATTGTTTATTTTTCTTCCTTGAATTTCACTCAAGCTAACAGAACAATAATAGTGCCTTGAGGTCCCCTGAATCGTGTTATCCAAATCAAGTTTTAGAGCTCTGAAAGTGAACTTCGTTCAGGTATGAATCCTCACCAAATCGTTTCAAATTGAGCACTAATTTGTTCTCCTCATCTCCCTGACCCTCGTGGTCTTCACCATTTTCATTTTCATTGAGAATTGAACTTGAATTTCTGAAAACAAGTGCTCGCTATTCTTCTGCTTTTTCTCGAATTGTTCTTTGTACTGGTGAAATACATTTTTCGCGATGGTACCATTAGAATCGTCTTGAAGAGACGAAGTGCTCGCTATTCTTCTGCTTTTTCTCAAATTGTTCTTTGTACAGGTGAAATAAATTTTTCGCGATGGTACCATTAGAATCGTCTTGAAGAGACGAATCAAATGATACCGGTCTAAATAATTTATTTCACAGCTTTGGATGCTCGATTTTGGAGTGGTTGGAGGTTGAAGACGACCTACGTGTCTGTCTTCAACCAATGACATAATGCCATGCATTTTTTTCAAATCTAGGAAATAAGTGATCACATGTGATATTTCTTGAGCTCCATAATATGCACAGTGCGGCTGATCCATTGGATTGGTTTACTAACGCATTTTGACATTATGTGATGGTCAACATTATTTCGTTTTATTTTAATTTTAAATTCTAATCCGGTGTGAAAACCAATGAGGTCCATATCAAGCACAACGCGTGTGATCCCTTGGATCTGATTATTCACGCGTTTTGACTGTGATCTAATGGTCCATATTTTTTTGCTTTTATTTTATTTTCTGATTTTACATTTTAAATGTTATAAACTTCAAAAATTATAGAAAATTCATTTTTTGGCTTAAAAATTATGAAAAAAATTCACAAATATATTTTCAAATATTCTCTTACTGATTTTTATTTTTCATAATTTTATTTTCAGATTTGATATTTTTTATGATTTTTCTTTTTTATTTGAGGTATTTAAATGCTTTAAAAACTTTTTGACATTTAAAAATTCTGAAAAAATTATGAAAGGATCCAATGGTCATTTGACAAATATTGGTGACCTCATTTTATTTTTATTTTTGGTTTTACTATTTTTGACCATTTATAGTTTTTTTTTACCATTTTCTTTTATTTTAAAAAGTGAAAAATATAGTTTCTGATTTTTTTTTATTCTGGAAATTTTTGTCAACACTTGTTGGCCTTTGTTTGACCTTGGAGAATTTTTTTGGAATTTTATTTTGGGGCATGGATACCATTATGTATTTCATCAATTAAAATCCAATTAAATTATCCATTTTCAAATTATTTTAATTAGCATTTTAACTACTTTATTTCCTTTTTTTACTTTGCTGATCTTGGATTTATTTGGAGTCATAAATTTCCTCAGCATCAATGGAACTTGGGTGCTGATAGGTCTCATGACCAAATCCACCAAGATAGTTGGTTGATTTTGACTAAGTTAGGCTACATAAGTTCATCTAATGCATTATTAACTTTGAGACTAGTTCTTTCTTCTCCATCTTATCTTTTATTTTATCCCGAATCGGGAAAGTGATCAATTGGTGGCATAAACTTCAAAGTTTAGTAGAAGCCCCAAAATATTGTTTGAGATTTGATATTGGTTCAACATCTGTGATACTTTTCGTGTGGTCGCTATGCTTTTTTAATCAAGCTTCTGGAAAGTTTTCACCAACTTTGTCCAATTGAAATTCTCAATCATCTTTGATCAAGTGTTGAGGCCCGCCAGAGTTCCAACAATTGAAATTTGTCGTGTGGTCGCTATGATTCTATCAAGGTTCTGTCAAGTCTTCATGCGCAAGCTTCAAGATGATCACCTAACTAACGACTAATTACTAACAATTAACTTTATCTTACGCTTTTACTTTCTACCTTTATTTTTCTGCTCTTTTATTTTATGTTTTTTACTTTATGCACTTTACTTTTAGCATTTTACATTTCATGTCATTTTTTTTCTTTGCTCACTTGAGCATTTTTTTCTTGTCATTTTGAATTTGCTCACTTGAACTTTATTTTCCTTTTGAAAGATACCTAATAATTCAACCTAGACATAAAAGAATTTTGATTGGACTTGGTTACTATGCCTATGCACAGAGTTTGACCTTTGGAATTAGGATTATGACCTCTACCTCAGCTCAGAGATTTCTGTGATCTTTGTGTTATTATGTCTTGCTTGATTTATTACCTTGTATGCAGGTTATTTCGTTTATACTCGATCATGAGTAGATTTCCTTCAAATACAATCGTTACTCTGCCCGTTTTTCTTGAGACATGAATTCATCTGAGGCATTGATTTATCTGAAGCTTGATTTTTTTGTCTGATTATTTGTTGCTTGTGGTAATCCAAAGGATGGAAATGTGGTATTGGCTTCTTGATGTCATGTACTTATTTTTTCACCCGGTTGGATCTTTCTTTACCCTTACCTTTTACTTTATGTACATAGTTTAGCCTCTTCATCTCCTCCCATATTCTTAAATTTTCAAAATCTTCCCTCTTTTTCAAAGGATTCTTGTTTTCAAAACTCGAACCGCTTTCATAAAAAACTTGGACTTAGGTCCATGCATTTTCAAACTTCTTTTTCTTAATAAAGTTCCAATCCATTTAATAATACTTTGACCATTTCTCATAAGACTAAAAAATACATAACCTCATTCAAACTTTTTTGAGCTCTTTGTGGCTTTCTTCTTAAAAACCATTTTCTTAAAAAACAACCAACACACAAAATTTTAGTCTTTTTTACCCAAACTACATGGGTTTTGATTTCAACATTGCACATTGTTGGTATGTAGGCCTGGAACTCATTGGAAGATCCATCAAATAAAAAATTATAAAGAATACTTATTTTCTCACCCACCATCCATTTTGTAAACATACTCTCTTTTGGCACACATATACAAATTTTCAAAAAAGGTTCCTACAGAGTACCGTAGAACGAAAACCTTCTTCTTTTCACTGGAATTTTTCAACACTAATGACAACAACCCCAATATTGCAAGAACATGAAAATATTTTACCTAATATTAAAGAAATATTAGTCTCCCATTAGCAATCACTCATCATTAAGAAATGAAATTGAAACTGAGGTTGAAGATGAAAGAAATCCAATGCAAGAGTTCCAAAAGAGGAAGTTGATTTTTCATAGAAAATTCACATGAATACGAACATCCACTTGAATTCTCTTCTTTGAAAAATGTTGACAAAAGCTTATAAGTGTGCTTGAGATGAAGCATACAAAAGACTAGTTAGATTCGAATGAAAGTCAATGCATGTAATGAGTCAAGTGAATGAAATAAAGGAGATTCAAAATTTTGTCCCCATTTGCAGTTGATAGAATCAATTGCAATGTGCGATTTGAATCATAGTTCAAGTGATTCGAATAATGTAAAATATTTTATTCAAACCAATTGATCCAGGAAATTTGAAAAAATGCTGAAAAATTGTGTGATTCAAACCATGTGCAAAGTGTGATTTAAACCATGTGCAAAATGTGGTTCAAATCAAATTGGACAGAGGTGACATGAAATTGTTTGATTTAAATCATATGCAAATCCTGATTCAAATCACATGCTTTTTGAAACATTTTGGTCCTTTGTTGGACTTGATTCGAGTCAAATTCAATCTGTAAATGATTGGTTCAAATCAAATACATCAAAACACAATTTTTCATTATTTTAAAGTTTTTATTTGCACCTGAGTTGAATTGAATACACATATTGTTTATTCCAAAAAATTATGCAATTGATTAAAGACATCATGAATAGATTCAAACATAAAATATATATTTATGTATACTAAAAGATTTAAGAACCGATCTCAAACTTGAGTCACAGTGTGCAATTAATGAGGAAGACTAAATCAAATATAATAAATGAAAGCGATAATACAAGCAACTAAATAATCGTATTGGAGGTACTCCTCCGATATATGATAAGGATATGCAACCAACTCCCCATATGGATATGCAACTACACCATTCACTTATTTCGCGACCTCATGCTCTTCAATGTCAAAAATAAATTAATGGCTTCTAATAGAACAAGGTAACCTTGTATTTAAAGACCTACAAGTTCAACACACAAGGTAACTCATGTGTTGTCCTAATGAAGCAACCATATGAAACTTTATTAGAACCAATAAATTTTAGCCTTTATAATTCCTTCCAAGGTGTTATATACACTGTCTTAATATGAAGTCATGAAATCGAGAATAAATTTGAGTATTATACTTATTCTCAATGTTGGCCATAATTGTTTGAAACAATGTTCTAATTACACCTAATTGTCTCTTCAGTATCGCATTCAGATAATCCAAACTTGTGCAAACTTTTTCAAGAATAGTAGTCAACATTGAAATTCCTGGCAGCAGATACGTGATGTCACAGAGAATGTTATGACACACTATCTGACACTCTGTTAACAATTTACACAGTAAATATAAATAACAGTAAAGAACACAATAAGTTGTTTACCCAGTTCAGTGTCTAACTACACCTACATCTGGGGGCTACCAAGCCAGGGAGGAAATTCACTATTAGTAGAATTAATTCAGGAATAAAACACCAGTTTATCTCCTTCACTTAAAACCTACCCAATGCAACTTCAACCTAAGTCCTACTTAGATCTGAGTACCTACTCACTCCCCCTCAATCACAGCAGTGATATCAACCTATTGAATAATTGAATTGTGAAGACACACTTCAATAAACTATCTTGATCTCGCTTCAAAGCTTTCAATCAAGAGACAAACACTCGTGCTTTAAAGCTTTGAGTGATAAACTACCCTTACAAACAAACCCTAGTCCAATGCACTTATCAATTGATAGTTGCTTGGCTCACAAGAGAAACTAGAATTACAAAAACCAACTGTTATAAATCCTAACAGTACACAAAAACAAGATGCTATCTCTTTTTCAATTCCAAGGGCGCAACACAGTTGTAAGGGTTGAATTCCTTTTATAGAAGCAGTCCTGAAACTTCAGTCTTGGGCTTCCATAAAGATAGCTAGAGTTCACTTAATTTAATCCTAAAAACACGGTCTTTTCAACAACCAATTTAGGTTTAATTAAGATTAACCTAGCAGCCACGTGAGCATGCTTTCTAATAACAGAAAAACAATATTTAGCAGCTCAACAAACTTCCTGAATAATCTCAGGAAAAAATAGATTCTGCAGAACAGAATGTCACACTGAATGTCATAACATCTGTTATGACATCAGTATATTTTCTGCAGAATTCCAGCACAGCTTTTAGCTTCCAGTTCTGAGCTGCACTTTAAACATCCTTGTCAAGTAGGATTTATCTTCAATCTCTGAATGTCATGACATTTATCAAGACATTGACATAGCCTAGTTTTACCAAAAAGTAATGCCAACTTAAAACACTAACAGAGAAGAATGACATTTTTTCTGTCCGAAGTGCTTATAGGTTCTGCATTAATGAAGCTATTGACACCTCTCCTCTTCGGGTGAATGGGAATTGGAATCTCATTTGGGGGATTAAAGGTCCTCTAAGAGTGAAGAATTTTGTTTGGCGTCTTTGCACGAATTGTATCCCACTAGACACCGTCTTTTGGACCATGGCATTGACTGCCCGTCTAATTGCATTGGTTGTTTGGAAGGAGATGAGCATGATTATCATTTGTTTTTCCAATGTCCTAAGAGCATTGAGTGCTGGAAGAGAGTGAACCTATGGTATATGATCCATCCTTTATTGAGTGTTGGAGGATATTTTTCTTCTATTATTTTCTCTTTTTTACAGGTAGCTTCGTATGACCATCAGGCGCTTTTTGCTACTGTTTTATGGAGTATATGGAAATGCAGGAATAATCATATTTGGAATCATACTATTGATATTTCGGTCAATATTTGTAATTGATCCATGCATCTCCTGCTAGGATGGAAAGAAGCTTAGCATGTCAGAGGTAATGATACTTTTACTACTTCGAATTCTTCTACTACCATATGGCAAAAACCATCAATTGGCAGTTTCAAGTGCAACATTGATGCCTCTTTCACTCAAAATAAAGTAGGTATAGGAGTTTGTATTAGAGACTCTGAGGGTCATTTTGTTAGTGCTAGGACAGAGTAGTTCTTCCCTATCACTGATGTTGATATTGGAGAGGCTCTAGGTCTCATGTCGACTATCAAGTGGGTTCATGAGTTTGGTTTGGATAATATAGACTTCGAAATGGATGCTAAAAATGTGGTGGATAGTGTGAATATCTCTAATCCAAATGACTCTGATCTTGGAGTTATTACTCGAGAATGAAGGCGCCTTCTGTTTTCTCTATTTACGAACTCTCATGTTAAGTTCACTAGGAGACAAGCTAATGAAGTTGCTCATAATTTGGCAAGGGTGACTCCATCTTATGCTAGTTTTCATGTATTCAATATTTGTCCAACATGTATTCAGAACTTCTGAGCTGGAGTTTGTGCTTATTAAAAGGTCTAAGATGAGGGAAACAAAGACAGCCAAAAAATCTTATGCCTTGATAATCAGGAATGGTGTTAAAAAAAAGCATGAAATGGAGATGTGAATGCTAGAAAATTAGATGTGGGAAGTCTATTCAGAAGATACATTTCCTGAGTGAAGTTGTAATCCCAGAATTCAACAGGAATATTAGCATAAGCCAAAATTGTTAAGCCCATCTCTACTATGCTTCTGTGTTTTCTTTCCACATTGTCATTTTGGTGTGAAGTGTGTGGACAAGTTAACCTATGAATTATGCCTTTCTCACTCAAAATTTTTGTCAGAGGTCGAAATTCTCCCCCAAAATAAGTCTGAGCAGCTTTTACTTGTACTTGAAACTGAGTTTGGACATAAACAAGAAATTGAGTGAAGCAACTTAAAGCTTCAGATTTTTGTTTTAGAAAATACACCCAAGTGTACTTGGTGTAAGTGTCTACAACAACCATATAGTACAAATATCCTTGACTAGAAGGATTGGGAGATGGTCCCCATAAATCAACATGCACAAGTTTAAAAGGTTTGGAATAAATAGTTGTGGATAAAGGTGCATACAATCTGTGAGATTTGCCATTATTACAAGAACTACAACAATCAATATTATCTTTATTGGATGAGGAAATATTATAGAGTTTCAGTATAGACTTGAGATTTACAGAATTTGTACGCCTTAACCTATTATGCCAAATAGAAAATTTATTACAGACAGAATTTGCAAGAACTTGAGAATGATCTCTGGTGGACAAGCTAACAGCATTTGCAGCTGGAGATTCCACTGACTGAGAGGAAAAACTATAGAGGCCACTAGTATTCAGGAATCCTTATAGAAGAACCTCCTTAGATAACTGAGATTTGATGAAACAGGTGTTAGCATGAAACTCAAAAAATACATTATTATCTTGAGCAAACTTTGACACAGACAAAGGATTTCTAGTGATTTTGGGTACATGCAGTAAATGCTTCAAGACTAAGTTGGAGTGAGATAATGAAGGAGTCTTGATGTTAGCTAAGCCAACAGACTCAATGTTTAATCTTTGACCATTACCTACAAGAACTTTATTGACACCAGAATAACTTTGTTTATTTTGTAGTAAAGATCTATTATGAGTGAGATGATGAGTAGCACCTAAGTATGCAAACCATGCTTGAGACTCTAAATCTACTGGAACCTGTAGGTCATCTTGATGAATAAGATATGTTGAAGCTTGGACTGAGTTGGCCTCTGGATCTTTCTTCTCACCCTTCACCTGTTCAGTGGACTCAAATGCTTGATTCTTTGATTGTGTTGGCTCAAAGTTTTCATCATAACGATGCCAGCAGTCCATAGCAACATGACCATATTTCCCACAAAGCTGACAAGTTGGTATATTTCCAGAAGATACAGAGGATCTGGCTCTGTCACGACCTCTGTTGCGAGAGTTACTTCTACGTCGCTGATACCGAGAACCACCTCTGGTGGATTTGGAGCTGAAATTGGCTTCAGATTGGGCAACATTTGTTGTGGCATTAGCAAGAGAAAGCTCTTGATAATATTTGTCAAGTTGAGCTTCTTGCTCATACAGCAGTGCCTAAATTTCATAGAGTGTAGGAGGTTCCATCTTGTCATATACCATCATAATAAATGGATTGTATTCCTCTAGTAAACCCTGCAAGATAGAGTTAATTTAATCGCGGTCAGAGATTGGTTGACCAACTGCCAAAAGCGCATATGCAATTGCACCAATGCAAAGCACAAACTCTGAAATCGAACAATTTGCTTTCTTGGTGACTTTCAGCTCAGCACAAAGTTGATGAACCTTAGCTTTGATGACCGCTGTGAAATACTAGTGTATCTACTCCCAGATTTGATATGAATGCTTGCAAGAAAGCACACGAGGAAGCACAAACTCGGAAATTATGGACAGAAGCCACGTGAACAAGGCTTGATCTTGAGTAATCCAAGCCTCATATTCACCAGAGTGAACATTGGCGCGACGATCTTCGTCGTTCTTGAACATTGCAGGAATCTGAGGATTAACTACAAATCGATGTAGTTTGTGAGCAAGAATGATACCTTCAACCTGTTGATTCCAGAGAATAAAGTTCTTCTCTTGCAGCTTGATGGAGAGTTTGGCCCCAAACACTGTGTGATGGGACCGTTGTTGAGTGACAACGACTGTGTCGTCGTGTAGGGATGAAACTCCGAGTTTTCTAGTGATGCAGCCATTGATGAAGCTTCTCTGAAGCAATGGAGCAAGAGCGTGTAACAGAACTAGTTTGTTGAATCACGAAGGAAGATGCTGCAGCTTCTCAGCAAGAGCATGAGAATGATGAAACGAACAGCGGAGGACGGTTTGGATCAGCAACGATTGATACCATGTTAGATTTATGACAAGCTTGCATTATCAATGGAAGGGATGAAAGCAAGATTGCTAGAAGTTCTGGAAAGAAAGAGTCAGAAGTTCTAGGACGAAAGGGTTAGAAGTTCTGAGACGAAAGGACCAGAAGTTCTGGAACAAGTGATTCTGAATTTCTATTACAAAAGGAGTTTTATATCATATCTTTACACTCTCTCTCATAGCCACCTATATATAGCCATAATTCTATGGATAAGATGACTTACTAAGAATGAAAAGAGATTGTAGCCTAATGACTAATAACCCCATTATACAATAAACCACTAAACCCAAATACACTAATACAAATAGACACAAATAGACGCCACATCAATAGGCAAAAATAAATAAGAGATAATTGAACATGCTTATCTATATCAATGCTTTAGAAATTATGCAAAGTAGTCACCTGGGGATCTTATAGGAAAAAAAAGTTGAGGGAAATCTTCTAACCCATCCTCAAAAATTATATTTATAAAACTAACTTATATAAATCAAATATTTATAAAATTATAAATATTAATGTCCTATATTTTTCATAAACGAAGTATACTCAAATTACATATTTGTCACCTCCTATTTTAGAATAAATTATAATAATAAAATAATATTTAACTATTAACAACCTCAATGACCATAACAGTGGAAATAACAAACACATAGAGCATAAGCTTTCAACAATTCTATAGAATCCATTCTAAAGTTAAAAATAAAAATTGCAACTTGCAACACAAAAATCATTCATTTGTCTTGTTAACAAAGTATTGAGAAAATAATAGTTACAAGATCTACAATGGTGCTTTTTAAATAAGTACTTTTCATTAAGCATTAGCACCAACAATAAGTACTCCAGTATAAGCATCATCACAATGGTACTTTTTGTTGAGTCCATTATCTCAGGAAATGGATTCCCTGCAGTCAATTACCAACTGCAGGGTAATCTACACCATTGATCTTTTATAATAAAAATGATCTACACCATTGATCTTTTATAATAAAAATTTATATGCTTTTGAATGTTAAATCTATGCCATTAGATTTTGATCATGAAGTCTATATTATTTTGGATGTATGAATGTTTCATTCCCTGCATTATCCCAATGGTACTAAACAAACAAAAGTACATCTATAAACATAACAGTTACTCTATGTTAAAGTAATGTGAAGTTATTAACGAAATTCACTTGATCAATTTATTACAAGTACTAAGTTGGATGGATATAGCTGGTGTTTATTAAATACTCAAGAAGCTGACAAAACAAAATTAATACACTCTTCATCTCCTGAGTGACATTTGTAAAAAAAAAAGGTTAATTAATGACTTATTTACAAAACTTTGGATTCAGGTAATTAAATGTAATTGAGCTGTCTTTACTTTGTTCAACAATCTCACATGAATTTAATGTTCTTGACCTGCCAAGAGTGCTTAACACTCTTTAAACTCATTGCCTCAAAAACATTCTCAAAATAATTGATTTAATTGACGTATCTATAAATATTTAAAAAATAAAAACTATAGCTCAGATTCACTTCTGACTATTAGACTACTAGGCTAAAAAAAAATAAACATAATATTTATTTATTTTGATAAGAAAACTTTATTTCACCAATAAGAGAACCTAAGAAACTTCAACATCTATCTTAGTCCTTACAACGAAGCCCAAGTGCTTCATTTTCTTTGATACATTTTATGCAATTAGCATAAATAAACTCCAAAGGAAAGAAGCACAGATTACAGAAAACATAAAACCATACAATTCACAAGGAAACACCAACATGTCTATCTCATGCCTCATGGAGATGGAGGCCAATACATTGCAGCATCCTCCGCCCCTCCTTCATAAACCCTAAACTCGAGCTCGTCGATCCTTCCATCATGATACCACATTCCGTCATCACTCTCGTCATCATAGAAATCATACTCGTCCATATCGCTATTATCATACTCCGAGTCAGAAGAATCAGATATATCTGAGCATTCCTCCCTCTCGTAATAGCCCGAAACCTGAGGCCCTAAAACATTAAGTTTCGGAAAACTCTGCTTCACGTACATGTTGTCGAGTTTGACACCCCAACAACCGCACAAATCCAAATGTTCGAGGTTAGGACAGAGTGAGAGGATTTGGTAAACACCTTCATTGGTGATCAGGTTGTAAGTCATTTCGAGACTTTTCAGCTTTGGCATAGTCGAGGCAACTGCAAATGCTTCTGCGTTTTCTAAGGGCTTTCCAGAAGTGTCTAAGGGATGCATATTCCGACAGAAAACTTCTAAGCATTTGCAGTTCTTGCCGATTGTCTCTATGGCATTGCTACCAATTCTGATGCAGTAGCTCAAATCTAAGATGGAAATCATCGAAAGCTTTCTGGTCATCTGTTCCACTGCAAAATCATTCACATCGCATCTCGGCAGGCGCAAGTTTTTTAGAGATCCAGCACTTGCAAAAGAAACAAAAACATAAGATACCGAGAATTTTGTCAAAAATCCAGTTAATCAATACCAAAATTTAGTTAACCAGAAGTTTGATTTTGATACCGAAAACATCAAAATGTAATCAATGGAAGATAGCACTACATTGATGTTTAAAGAAACAATACCGGCATTTATACATTAATATCATACACATATTAAAGCTCAAAGACAGCAGAACACACAAAATCGAAGGCACACTCGTAACTACTGACTGATTTAATTGCAAGCGAGTTTGAAGTAAATTGATCTATATCAGCAAGTTTTTCAATCAAACAAAACTCATCAATTCTGAAACTCTCAATTGTATCTCCAATGAAACCAAACAAAGTAAAACAAGTATAAATCCTTACTTTTCAGCAATGAAAGTGAAAATTCTCTCAGTCTGGAGACCAGAAGCGCAGAGTTTCCGCATCGATCCAGAGCTTCTAGTAACAAGCATCTCAACCATCCTCTCAATATGGCGAGGCTCGCAGCGAGTACACCAGTCATAAATGTCTATCTCTTGCCAGCAGTAAGGTCCATTAACAGCACTAGCCCATGATTTGCAAACCCTCGGAATCACAGTCAATCTCTCTCGGAGCGGAAGCTTGGTGAATATCACCCCTAAAGTATCCGGAATCAACTCGTCCCAACGACGAAAATCCGCAGTAGCTACTTCCATTTCCCTGCAAAACAACAACATTCGGCAACATTGGTAAAATTGAAAAATCAAAATCTCACACACATAAGAGCAAATACTTCAAACAATGTACATCACCGAAAAATCTTCACATTCAATGAATTCATGAACAAACTAAACCCTCACACAATCCCAAAATTTCCAAAAGCTAAATTCTTGAACAATTATAAGATAATAATTCATTTCTGTAGCTTTACATGTTCAACTTCCACACACAATCTAAATAAGGCTAAAAAAACAGAAATGGCAGAACTCAAGAAAAAAACAATCTTCCAATTACAGTATAACAAATCTAGAAAAAAAAAAAAATACCCAGATCGAAATTTCCAATTTTTTCCACTCTTCACCACTTTCCAAATCACAAGAAACAGAAAAGAAACCACAAACAAAAAAAAACAGAAAAAAAGATTAAAACTTTAATAATTTACCAGTCCAAATCTTTATACTATGATGATGAGTGTCTTCAAGAACCTGAATTAAGGAAACAAAAAACGAATAATCCGGCACAGTACAGAAAAAAAGAAAGAACAAATGAGAAAAAAAGGGAACAAAGACACAAAATTCAACCACCAACACCAACTACCCTTAATTTCAAATCAATGCAACAAGAAAAAAAGAATATATTTTTATCATTTTACTCATCAAAAGTAAGCTAGATAGTAGAGTAGAGCATATAGTCTAGAGAGAGAAAGTGTGAGAGAGAGAGAGAGAGAGGAATACCTCAGATGCAGAAAATATCGGCTTTTTTACTGCCACACACTACACTCTCATCTCACAGTACTCAGATACACACACAGAGTCAAAAAACTTTGGCAAAAAGTCATCAAAAGTACAGTGTTGCATTTTCAAGAGACACTGATTTGTGATTTTATGTGTTTTGGAAAATTAACACTAACTCACTTGGTTTAAATAGGACACTGATTTGAATTTTGTCAAAGGGAGATTTTAGATTTTTGTTATTAAATTTATGTGTATTAAATGTTATTTGATTCTAGTCAAAAAGAGGGTTTTGGTGTTTAATAAAAGTTAATGTTTGCTTTTCTTTTTGGATTACCATATTATGTCATTGTCTTGTAGTATAGGACAAATATTAAAAAAATGCTATAACTAATTTTATATTTAAAAGGTAAAATATAAATTATTTATTGATAGTATGTAAGAGATCAAATTTTAAAAGGGAGAGTAAAAATATTTAAATTATAATAAAGATTGTATTAAAAATTTATTTATATTTTTAATTTAAAATGTAAATAATTTTATATTAAAAGTGTAAAGAATAAATTATTTTATAAAAAAAAATTTATGAAAAAAGTATGTAAAAGATAAGATTAGAAAAGAGAGTAATAAATATTTAAATTATAATAAAGATTGTATTAAAAAATTATTAATATTTTTTAATAAAAATGTAATTACTTTTATATTTAAAATTTAAAGAATAAGTTATTTTATAAAAAAGTTATTTATTAAAAGTATGTAAAAATAAGATTAAAAAAGAGAGTAATAAATATTTAAATTATTTAAATATTATATTTCTTTTTGATATTTTGAAACAATTTACAATTTTAATAGAATTTTTCTTTTTAAAGTGACAAATAATTTTTAAAAAATGGAGGTATGTGTATATGAGTACAAAAATTTCAATTAAATTTAGAGATTGAGGTAGTAACTTTTATGATAAAGCACACGAAACAATCAGACATTTTTAATCTCTAGTCAAAAAGAGGGCTTTGGTATTTAATAAAAATAATATTTAATATTCTTTTTGGACTACCATATTAGTCAGGTCATTTTATGAATTTTCTTTTGGAAGAATAACGAGATTTTAAAAAAAAACTCAAATAACCCATAGTCCCACAATTTGCAATTTGTTTTGGTACGCGGTATGGGTACGGGTTCGCGGTACGCGATATCAGAAGAAATCGGTACGTTTAGGGGTATAGAGCTTCGGTACACGTCGGTTCATACTACATGTCAAGGTAGCATGCCTCTTCTAAAAATAATGTTACAGATTTTGAGAAAATAAATAGAGCAGTTTAAAACAATTGTATATAATAACTCAGTTCCACATCGGTTGTGTTTCATATGTTGAGAGAAGAAACAAGTTATAAATAAAACAATGCAATTGTAGTGAAAATCAATGTGGGCTGAGCAATGTTGTAAGCGTGGCTACATTTTGTAGGTTGCACGTGGGCCCAAATAATAATAATAAAGTAGTGCAAATAACAGTAGGCTTTTGTTTATAGCCACTAATAATAAATTAGTTCAAATTTTTAAGGAAACATGTAATATGTTGGGTTCGTTATTTTTGCGAATTTTCGAAGAATTATTGCGAATTAATACGCAAAAGTACCGCGAACAGGTACTCAAGTACCAATTCGCGGTTCGCTGGTGAAGTCAGCGAATTCTATGACTATGAAATAACCACCTTTAAAAAAAATACACAAATAACCAAATTTTAGAATTTGTTTACATGATTTAGCCAAGTGAAATAGTGCATTCATTTAAATTTTCAAATGAGACGCCAAATGAGATGGTGTCTAGGTGAATCTGATTTGCCCTAAGCCATCTCAGATGGCACGCAGGTGCAATTATCTTTTTTATTGTTTTTTGTTAAACAAATAAAACGCAATGTCGTTGCAAATGAAACTTCGATTTCAATAGTAATGAAACGCTTACATAACGGGAATAAAAGTTATATTATTAAAAAACACTAAATTTTCATTTTTGATGGGGGCGAAATGGTCACGCGGGCGTCCTAAAGTCACGGTGCTCTTGTCGCCGGCAAACCTTGTGTCACCAGAGGTCTAATTGGTGATGATGTCTATGAAACTATAAGATGATGAAGGAGCTATGAGCGAAACGAAGAAGATTGAGAATGATGAAGCGATTGTCGATGAAACCCTAAAAGTTGAGATGAAGGCAACACTCGAACCTCGAAGGTTATGGGTGGATGTGATTAGCGACAACAGAAATCCTGTGAAGGGGAAAGCGATGGAATATGTGGCACCGACGGTGATTAACGGCGAAATTGAAGTCGAAATCAATGTGGAGGATGTGGCATCAGAACTCCAGTTCTAGGAGAATGCTCTGATACTATATGTGATGGTAGAATAAATCAATATGCCCGCGATGAAGAATTTCATGCAGAAGTCATAGAATTTTGTTCTACTATCGGATTTGTACTATCACGAGGAAGGTTACTTCCTTCTGCGATTCAGAACACATGATGATAAGGAAGACATGTGGATGGAGGGGTCGTACTCGATTAGAGGTATGCCGATTATGCTGAAAAATTGGCATCCTGATTTTAACCTAAAGAAGGATCTTCTAAGGACGATGCCAATTTGGATAAAATTTCTAAAGCTTCCTCTCTAGCTTTGGGGAGCAACAAGTTTGAATAAAATTGGAAGTGCTATTGGGGCGCCCATGGTTACAGATGAATGTACTACACACAAGTTAAGGGTTTCCTATGCTAGAATCCTAATTGAAGTGGATATTACTCAGAAGCTCCCGAAGGAAATTACCATCAAGGATTTGCAAGGCAGGAAGATAAAACAAGATATTAAGTACGAGTGGAAACCTAAATTATGTGATAAATATCAACAAGCGGGGAAAAAGTGTGGAGAAGTTCCCAAGGCTAGAACATGGAAACCAAAAAAGAATAGAGCAGAAGTGCAACACAAGAGCCAATAAGTGATTGAAAGGAAAGAACAAGAATTGATTGCAACACCCAAGAACAATCAGGTTGAAAATATTAATCATGAGGATAATGGAGAAATCTGGACAAGGGTGAAGAAAGCTACCGGGGATAAAGGTAAGAAACCTTTTATGTTGAATCATCAACCACTTTAAACTTTTTTAATGGATATGAGGCACTAAGGGTTTCGAATGACCTACTAGTGGTCTTTGATAGGGGACTATGTTAGCTTCTTGGAATGTAAATGGATTGAATAACGTTGGGAAGTTAAGGGAGATTAGCTCCAATTTCCTTGAACTCCAACCAAATATTTCTATTTTGATTAAAATTAGGGTTAAGAATAACAAATCCATGATGGTTAAAGAAAAACTTCATTTGAGTAAGACCTGTGACACCCCAATTAATTCGATTATTAAATAATTATAATTTTTAATTATTAATTTAATTAGGAATGTAATTATTAATATTTTGGATTAACGAGATTAATTAAATTAAATGGAAGTGGGTTTATTAATGAGGTGTGAAGGGTAAAGTGAGGGTGTGAGGAGTAAAAGACTCTACTCACATTAATTATTTTATTTTTATTATGTTAGAATAATAAAAGGAATAAAAGAAGGAAAAAGAGGAAAAAGGAATTATTTTTGGAGAAAACACACATACGTGCAATTGAGAAGAGGAAAAGGAAGGAGAAAAGCCAGTTCGTGTCGGAAGTCGAAGAACCCACAAGGTAAGGGGTGATTTCGATTAATTATTTTGTATTATTGGTTTTGAATTCGACCGTATGGATCATAGCATGTTAGCAAATCTCAGTTTAGAAATTCTAGGGTTCCGTAGAATTGTCTCTATTATGTCGGATTGTAGGTCGGAAACCATTAATGTGTCAGATAATTAATAGGAATGATGAAATAAAGTTGTCTGATGTTATAATGGCGTAAAATGGATGTATTTCAGTGTTCCTCATGTTGCAATTCGTATGGGGATGTTTGAAATTGATTGGGAATGGGTAAATGCTGTCAAAATAACAGATTTTGACTCTGCAGGTCGTGGGAACCGGTTCCCAGTGGGGAGGAACCGAGTTCCCAGTGTAAACTTTCAAAAACTGGCAAAAATGTACGTAGGAACCGGTTCCCAGTGGGGTAGGAACCGGGTTCCCATACATTTTTCCAGGGGCATGATTTTTGAACTTTGTGGGAACCGGTTCCTGCATAGGGAGGAACCGGGTTCCACTGTAACTTTTTGAAAAATACTAAACTTTGAAAATTCATAACTTTTAAACCGTAAGTCCGTTTTAGTCGCCGTTTTGGACGTTGTTTCTTAAATTTAATGCTCTATTTTATAAAATAAAGAGATTTCCTATAACTTGAAATTATTTTGAAAATGTGTCGAAATTCCGATTTGAGCGGTTGTTATTCAATGCGTACTTGATACGTACAGTAGTGTGTCTGTGGTATTTTACTGTGTCAGGATTATGTGAAGGGAAGGCATGTTTATGCTGTTGATTGTGGGCATGATTGTTGAGAACATCATGTTTTGGTATTGAGTCTGTTTATGATAATTGGTGTGTTCATAGGTTGATTTTTATAAAATGAAGAAAATTATAATTAATGGGTTTTATTTTGAAAAGAGTCGTTTTCCAATTTGTGAACAATGAGAGTTATGAGAATGATGGATGAATGAGTATAGGATTGTTCTGACTGGTTGAACGTGGAATGAAGCTTGTATGTTATCTTCCTGCTGTTTATTCATGATTGTATTGATAGCATGTGCTTTGTTGTTATTGTTGTTGTATATACCGATGACAGTCTTACCAATTGAAGGGTAAGCGTTTGACATCTTTATGCTTTGTGATGATTTATTTCATGATAGGTGATGATATCATGTTATGGTTGATGATGGTTTATGATGTCTGATGTGGTCATAACCTGTGTTGAATGTTGCATGCTGGTGTTGTGCATGCATATGCATTCTTGGTGAAGTTAATTCCCATTGTGTGAAATTTGACTTGTATAGCCGTTAACCGTACCCAGTGGATAGTGGTGGTTAGGCTGGATTCTTGACTCAGTGGTGTCTGGGCGAATCGATGATTGTTGTATCCGGTTGATGATGGATCAGTGTGTGTGACTTGGTCACGTGTTGGTACCACATGCATTGTGTCTGCATTTGTGTTTGCATGAGATTGTAACATGTTAGGATGTCTTCCAGTGTTACAATTCTTTTGTTGTTATTTGTTGTGCATAATGACTTGTATGGTTGTATCTGCGTGTTGAATCTGAATCTATGCTAAGATGGGTGAAATAATATGTTGTGATATATTGTTGATTGAGGAACTTATAATGCATGTTAATTATGAGAAATCTCACCCTTACTTTAACAATTTCAGATTAAAGTTAGCAGCTCAGGAGTTGGTGAGGATGGCTCTAGAGCTATATTCATTTAAGTCCGCGTGTCAGTGTCATGCTCTGATAGGTTGTAACACTGGGGAAACGTTTGATTGAGATTTTTTTTTGGATATTAGGAATTATTCTTCATTCAATTGTTATCTGGAATTACTTTAGGAATAAATAAGAGTTTGGTTTATTCCGTTTTGTTTTGATGGTGTTATTTCCGCTGTGTAAGATATGGTCGTAACTCAATTGATTATTTTGATAGTGACCCTCAGTGTAGCATGGCTACTGTGTTTTATTTGAAGTTTTGTTTATTTTACCATTGTGGCATCCCTTGTATTACCGTGTTAACTCTGATTAAAGCTGATTTCATTATTAAACTAAATAATTATTCGGGGTATTTTAGAAGGGGTGTTACAAGACCTATCTAGATAGTTACAATAGTCATGTTAATGGTAGAATTTGGATTTGTTGGGATAACGATAAAGTGGATATCAAATATCATAACAACTTTAATCAATACATTCAATGTGGGGTATTTGACGGGGTCTTTAAATTTTGGTTGACAGCCATTTATGCTCAAAACCATCTTGATCAGAGGAAAAACTTATGAAAGGACTTGGTTAAGTTGCATGCTAATGAGCAGGGTTCTTGGTGTGCAGTTGGTGACTTCAATAATATGGCAAAAGCTTAGGACAAAGTGGGTGGTAAGCTTGTCACTCAGACAAAATATGAAGACTACAATAATATGATGAGTATCACAAACTGAAGTGTGATGGATATTAAGGGGGACTTCTACACTTGGTCGAACAAGCAAAGTGGAAATCCTATTTACTCTCGTGTTGACAGACTTATTGGAAATGTGGAATGGTTTCAAGACAAATGTGATCTACATTTGAATATTCTTCCTCTTAATGTTTATGACAAATCCATATTGTAATTGTGCAAATCTTTGGTTATTAAAAAAACAAAGGAAGCAATTCAAATTTAATAACTGTTGGATATATCTTATGGGATTCATAGATACTGTGAGGGATAGATAGAATAAACCTATGGATGAAAGGCCCATGGAAATTCTGTGGAAAAAGCTGGACAGGTTAAATTCTAAGTTGAGGCAGCTGAATAAGCCAAAATCTAACATTCAACTCAAGAAGACTAAAGCAAGACAAAAACTAGAGGAAACTTATGTTGAGTTAAGGATTAAAAGGATGAATAAAGAGAATATTGAAAAAGTGAAGTTGCTAACAGAGGATGTTATCAAGTGGAATGAGCTTTAGGAGAAAAGTATGATTCAAAGAACAAAAATTAACTGGCTGGAATAGGGTAATGGAAACAATGCTTTTTTCCATGCTTACATCAAAACCAGGCATAATGCTAATAGTCTGCAGTTTATTCAGAAGGATTTACTATTCTTAGCTCCCAGAAAGATATTGAAGAGGAAATTTTAAATTTCTATGGCAATCTCTTGGGTAAAACTATTAGTAATATCAATCTTGTCAATATTTAAGCTATGAGGAGAGGTAAAAAATTTAGTATCGAGTGTTGTACCCCAATTTCCCCCCTAAGATTCTCTAGTGTCTCATGCTATTGCATTGCACAAAGATTACTAATTAGTTTTATCTCTCTTATCTTTGGGTTTGCCCTTGGGAGATCACCAAGCACCTTGATTGTATATGTGTTTGTGTATAATGATTGATTCTTAACTAATCATAATGTATATATTATTTGCCCTCTAGATGTTGTGATGTAGGTGGATGTGTAATACGGTGAACTGACTTTGAGATTTTTGTATCGCAAATGTGAGGATAGCAAGAGTCGCCACCGACTTTTCTTTTATCCAATTAAGTGAAGGTGAAAAGAACAGGAAAAGACCTTTGTTAGATTCTGAGTAAGGGAGAAGGTTATGAAAAGGGAAGGTACTAGCACCCCTTTTCATCCGTAGTTATCTACGGGCTCTTAGTTGCTCTTAGATCATTTTAAAATTGTGCTTTCTGTGTGTTTGAAAAAAATGTTTTGAGAAGGCATTTCGCTTTGACTTTGTAATGATTCATGTAGGAATGTATACAAAGTGTTCAGAAATGTTTCATTTTGGAAAGAGTTTGAACTTTGACAAAAGTGTGTGGTGTGAAAAGTATTTTGATAGAGTAAGCAACTAAAAGTCTTATTACCTACTCAGAATTGGTCGTTTTCGTGTTATTTTACGTTCCTTTAGAATAGTGCTATCCATACCATTAGTTGGTAGGTAACCCTATTCGTTGGATGTAAGCGGGACATTCTAAGGGACATCGTATGGTCATAGAAGGCAACTTGTAGGAAGTATCCTAGCACATTCGAAGGGACTATCATCATTTTTCGTAGGCGATAATCGAGGGTCAAGATCATGTATTCGTAGGAGACATCGTGGGTCTATGATCTTTTTATCGAAGGGACTATGATGATTTGTTTTGAAGGCAACGGTGCTAGAATACCTCTACGTTCGAGGGACATGACCATTTGAATTCGTAAAGGCAACGAGAGAGAATTACCCTAAGGGGTGCATGTGTGAAAGAGTGTGTCAATTCAGATATTTTATCTTAGAATTATGAGTGAGCTATGTCCATTTTATCTTGCCATACACGCCTAGTTACTAACAGTTTATAGGGTGCAGAAAGTAAATTGCGGAAAGTAAAATGCGGAAAGATAAATCCTACGCTATTACATGGCTTTGGAGAAGATACATAATTGAAAATACGGAAAATAAAAGTCCTAATTAAACTATTACATCCCATAGGCAATTACATAATTGAAAAAGAAAAAACGATAAAAATTGTCCGAAACAGTATAACCTGTGAACAGATGAAAAATCGGGAAACGGAAGAAAATTGCATAAGATGAAAATGTTAGTAAAAGTAAGAATTTTTGAATGAGAAAAAGTTTTTATGCAAGTAATGACATTAATATGATAAAATAATTTTTTGGGAATTTTTGGGGTTAATTTGATAATTAAAAATCAATTAAAAGCTATTTAAATGATAAATTAGAAATTAAATTAAATATGCATGCAAAAATAATAATTTTAATTTTATAAATTAAATAAACATTTTTCTGATGAGTATGCAAAAAATAAATATTTTTGGTATTTTTTAAATGCATGATAAAAATATAAGAAGATAAAATAAAATGCATGGAAAATATTAAAAGAAAATATGAAAATAGAAAAATATGCAAACTTGTAAAAAAACACTTTGCCATGGCTGGGATTCGAACTCAGGTCCCCAGGGTGATATGCGCGCAGCTTTACCAACCGAGCTAGCTTGTACACGTGTTGTAAAAATGGAGCGAATGGCTTCTAAACGGATGTCACTCCCTGATTGCCTGAATCACGCGCCAACCATCGTCTTCTTCGTTTTGAATTTTTTAAAAGATTGCGCCGGCCTTGGTTCGACGCTATAGCCCCTGCAATTTCTAAAATCAAACACAAGCAATATAAATGAGATTCAAAGGCATGGTTCGATTGGAAACATCGTTCTGAACACGATGGTGGTGGTCGTTTCCTCCAATTTTTCCGTTTTAAGGAAACCCCAATTTGGTTCAGAAAACCCTAATCATGGTGATTCGTGTTTTAGGCCATGGAAATGCAATTAAACCATCCAGAAAGCTTGCAAACTTCCAACTAAACACAAAACAACCAACAAAACATGTTAAAAATGCATGATAAACAGAATTCGATTCTTGAAAAAGTGTGACAAACCGAAATCGTATTTGCTTGATTCTTGATGTTTTTGGATGATGTAAAGGTCTGGACCGCTTCAGGAGATGTCAAGGAATGCAATGGGATGCTTGGAATCGATTGAAACAAGCTAGAACTGTGGCTGCAAGTTACTTGAGAGGCACGGTTTTTTGAGTTAGGTTAGGGTTCCTCCAAGCAATTCCTTTGTTCCCTCTTGTGTGATATGCATTGTATATTTATAATGGATGGAAATTGAGCTGATTTGAGGAACAAATAATCATCAATCAATGCAAAGATTATTTCATTTTGTACAAAATCAAATCTTATCTTTTTTGATCAATTTCAATCAATTTCTTGCCAAATCTTTATCAATTTCGAAATTGACAACTTTTGGTGAGTTGCTTGGACCTCAAGGATGAGAGAAAAAATCAATTTGCATTTAATTTTGATTGTATACCTTATTTTTTAATTTAATTTGTATTTAAATGAATAAAATCCAAATTAAATAGAAAAATAAAGTTAAAATTCGTGGCATTGGGCTTGGATGTTCCAAATTGTCTAAGGAACAAGTTTGAATGAAGAAAAACTAGGCCCATTTGCAAAAATTTTGATTTTTACAAGTATCTCTCTTTGTGCACTTCTTCAAAAATGCCAAACTTCTGAATGGTGTATTTTGCTCAATTTTCCACATTTTTGAGTATTCTTGGACTTTTTAGAAAGATCTAAGTGTCCTCTAACCAATCTCTTTGGTTTAATCTCAATTGGAGTTTCCATGCTCAATAAATCTTCAAAACAAAATGTTGACTTTGAAAAGGACCTGTAATGTTTTGATCCATACCTTCCAAATGAAGCATCTTTTGAACATTCTTGTGAGACATGAAGTTGTAGAGAATTGAATTTCCTTCAAAACAAGAGGTGGTGGAAAAATTTTCTGAGAAAGTATGAAGAAGTTATGCTCAGTCAAAGTTTGGTTGACTTTTCACTGGAAAACCCTAATTTGGAAAGTTTGACTTTTGAGCAAATCTTGATTTTTCTTGATGAATCATGTTCAACCCTTGACCAAATGATGAATGTAACTTCAAAATGAGGATGTTCACCAAAAATCATGAAGTTTGACTGTATGTTGACCACAGTTGACTTTTTGTCCAATGCAACTGATTTTCAACTATCTGAGCAATTGTCTGAGGAAACTTGACTTGTGAGGCTTGAAACTTGACATGGAGAATCTTTGAAGCATATGAGGAGGCATGATGACCATTGGAGATGTTGGAAGTCCATCTGGATCTGTGGATAGCCAAACCCTAGTTTGGGTTGATTGTCTAGGAGAGGGTTTGTTTGATCAACCCTTGAGGAATCCTTGAGTATGGATGTATGGAATGCCTTGAGAAGTTGGAGGGAAAATTTTGGGGTATGACAGGATGATGCAAAGGTTTCTTATTCTATAGGCTCATGAGTTTATTTCCATGCCTCATCTTCCCAACTATCAATATACTGAAGTGTTTGTGCTCATTGAAGACTCCTCTTGTCATCTACTATGGTCTCTCATGTTGAGTGTGTGCTCTATATGTGAAGAAGATCATCAAAGTTGAAGAATCTTCCTTGCCATGACCCTCTATGTTGAAATTAGGGTTTTGGGCTTTTGAGGACCATATCTTGGTGATTGTGTGAAGTTTGTGGATGATTCCAAAGAAATTGGACTCTTAAAAGTAATTCCAACATTTATATTCTTTGACCCAAGGATTTTAATTGATGAGAATATTTGTTTTGAAGGTCTATGATTGCAAGTTCTCTATATTGATAATTCATCTATCTTGTATGACTTCAAAGGATCATAACTTGGTCGACCCTTGTCTCCTTGAGCTCATTATTTTTTCACAATAAACCTAAGAATGTTTAATACAACCGAGTTCAATTGGTAAGAAGCAAAAATGCTTAGAAATTTTCCTAAGAGGTCAAAAGATTATAAGTTATGGATGGATTTCTCAATTTTTTATCAATCAACTTCAAGAAATCATATCTTGATCATAATTTATCACCTTGAGGTCATTATTTTTTCACAACAATATTGAAGAGGTGAATTTTATCCCTATTTGTGTTTCAAAGCTTGAAGATGTTTGGAAATTTCTTCAAGAAGTCAAAAGATTATAGGTCATTTCACAATTTTTCATCAACTTCACAAGACCATAACTCTCTCAATTTTTGGAATTTTTGGTTGGTTCATTTTGAAAAATTCTCTTTAAGAGGTCTACTTCATATCATCTTTGATAGCCAAGAGCAAATTTTGAGTAGAAGACCATGTTTGAAGAAAAAATATTATAGGTCATTTTTAGAAAGCATGGCATGCTTGACCAAGGCTTGGCCTGATTTTTCAGTGTTTTTCCTCAAATCCTAAAGGCTATATCTCTCAGCTCAAGTATCCATTTGAGATGATTCTTTTTGCATTTTGTTCTACTCTTTGAATAATTCATTTGACTCAAGAAAAATCGGAAAACGCTTGAGGGAATTTGATTTGGCCTCAATGCAAAGTTTGTGCCAAAATCTATTTCGAGCTCACCACCAGTTTGTGCATTTGCGCTACCATACACTTTTAAGCAAAATTAAGCCTTGTTTTTGTGAATAACCATGTTTAGAAGTTGCCCAAAATTAATTAGCACCTTGAAACACAAGTTTTGGCTGAGTTTTGATGAACTTGATGTCATACTTCCTTCGTGCACACACCTTGCATGATTTCGCTCGAAATCTCACTAATTCTCTCAATTCTCATCACCATTCACTTCCCTATAAATAGAGGACCATTCCTCATTCATTTCCTCAAGCTTTGAGAGCCAGAAAATTGCTTCCAAACTAACTCCACGCCTCACATTTCTGCAACTTCGTTTTCACTCTTAAAGCCCTTCCAGTTTGAAATTGATTGTTTATTTTTCTTCCTTGAATTTCACTCAAGCTAACAGAACAATAATAGTGCCTTGAGGTCCCCTGAATCGTGTTATCCAAATCAAGTTTTAGAGCTCTGAAAGTGAACTTCGTTCAGGTATGAATCCTCACCAAATCGTTTCAAATTGAGCACTAATTTGTTCTCCTCATCTCCCTGACCCTCGTGGTCTTCACCATTTTCATTTTCATTGAGAATTGAACTTGAATTTCTGAAAACAAGTGCTCGCTATTCTTCTGCTTTTTCTCGAATTGTTCTTTGTACTGGTGAAATACATTTTTCGCGATGGTACCATTAGAATCGTCTTGAAGAGACGAAGTGCTCGCTATTCTTCTGCTTTTTCTCAAATTGTTCTTTGTACAGGTGAAATAAATTTTTCGCGATGGTACCATTAGAATCGTCTTGAAGAGACGAATCAAATGATACCGGTCTAAATAATTTATTTCACAGCTTTGGATGCTCGATTTTGGAGTGGTTGGAGGTTGAAGACGACCTACGTGTCTGTCTTCAACCAATGACATAATGCCATGCATTTTTTTCAAATCTAGGAAATAAGTGATCACATGTGATATTTCTTGAGCTCCATAATATGCACAGTGCGGCTGATCCATTGGATTGGTTTACTAACGCATTTTGACATTATGTGATGGTCAACATTATTTCGTTTTATTTTAATTTTAAATTCTAATCCGGTGTGAAAACCAATGAGGTCCATATCAAGCACAACGCGTGTGATCCCTTGGATCTGATTATTCACGCGTTTTGACTGTGATCTAATGGTCCATATTTTTTTGCTTTTATTTTATTTTCTGATTTTACATTTTAAATGTTATAAACTTCAAAAATTATAGAAAATTCATTTTTTGGCTTAAAAATTATGAAAAAAATTCACAAATATATTTTCAAATATTCTCTTACTGATTTTTATTTTTCATAATTTTATTTTCAGATTTGATATTTTTTATGATTTTTCTTTTTTATTTGAGGTATTTAAATGCTTTAAAAACTTTTTGACATTTAAAAATTCTGAAAAAATTATGAAAGGATCCAATGGTCATTTGACAAATATTGGTGACCTCATTTTATTTTTATTTTTGGTTTTACTATTTTTGACCATTTATAGTTTTTTTTTACCATTTTCTTTTATTTTAAAAAGTGAAAAATATAGTTTCTGATTTTTTTTTATTCTGGAAATTTTTGTCAACACTTGTTGGCCTTTGTTTGACCTTGGAGAATTTTTTTGGAATTTTATTTTGGGGCATGGATACCATTATGTATTTCATCAATTAAAATCCAATTAAATTATCCATTTTCAAATTATTTTAATTAGCATTTTAACTACTTTATTTCCTTTTTTTACTTTGCTGATCTTGGATTTATTTGGAGTCATAAATTTCCTCAGCATCAATGGAACTTGGGTGCTGATAGGTCTCATGACCAAATCCACCAAGATAGTTGGTTGATTTTGACTAAGTTAGGCTACATAAGTTCATCTAATGCATTATTAACTTTGAGACTAGTTCTTTCTTCTCCATCTTATCTTTTATTTTATCCCGAATCGGGAAAGTGATCAATTGGTGGCATAAACTTCAAAGTTTAGTAGAAGCCCCAAAATATTGTTTGAGATTTGATATTGGTTCAACATCTGTGATACTTTTCGTGTGGTCGCTATGCTTTTTTAATCAAGCTTCTGGAAAGTTTTCACCAACTTTGTCCAATTGAAATTCTCAATCATCTTTGATCAAGTGTTGAGGCCCGCCAGAGTTCCAACAATTGAAATTTGTCGTGTGGTCGCTATGATTCTATCAAGGTTCTGTCAAGTCTTCATGCGCAAGCTTCAAGATGATCACCTAACTAACGACTAATTACTAACAATTAACTTTATCTTACGCTTTTACTTTCTACCTTTATTTTTCTGCTCTTTTATTTTATGTTTTTTACTTTATGCACTTTACTTTTAGCATTTTACATTTCATGTCATTTTTTTTCTTTGCTCACTTGAGCATTTTTTTCTTGTCATTTTGAATTTGCTCACTTGAACTTTATTTTCCTTTTGAAAGATACCTAATAATTCAACCTAGACATAAAAGAATTTTGATTGGACTTGGTTACTATGCCTATGCACAGAGTTTGACCTTTGGAATTAGGATTATGACCTCTACCTCAGCTCAGAGATTTCTGTGATCTTTGTGTTATTATGTCTTGCTTGATTTATTACCTTGTATGCAGGTTATTTCGTTTATACTCGATCATGAGTAGATTTCCTTCAAATACAATCGTTACTCTGCCCGTTTTTCTTGAGACATGAATTCATCTGAGGCATTGATTTATCTGAAGCTTGATTTTTTTGTCTGATTATTTGTTGCTTGTGGTAATCCAAAGGATGGAAATGTGGTATTGGCTTCTTGATGTCATGTACTTATTTTTTCACCCGGTTGGATCTTTCTTTACCCTTACCTTTTACTTTATGTACATAGTTTAGCCTCTTCATCTCCTCCCATATTCTTAAATTTTCAAAATCTTCCCTCTTTTTCAAAGGATTCTTGTTTTCAAAACTCGAACCGCTTTCATAAAAAACTTGGACTTAGGTCCATGCATTTTCAAACTTCTTTTTCTTAATAAAGTTCCAATCCATTTAATAATACTTTGACCATTTCTCATAAGACTAAAAAATACATAACCTCATTCAAACTTTTTTGAGCTCTTTGTGGCTTTCTTCTTAAAAACCATTTTCTTAAAAAACAACCAACACACAAAATTTTAGTCTTTTTTACCCAAACTACATGGGTTTTGATTTCAACATTGCACATTGTTGGTATGTAGGCCTGGAACTCATTGGAAGATCCATCAAATAAAAAATTATAAAGAATACTTATTTTCTCACCCACCATCCATTTTGTAAACATACTCTCTTTTGGCACACATATACAAATTTTCAAAAAAGGTTCCTACAGAGTACCGTAGAACGAAAACCTTCTTCTTTTCACTGGAATTTTTCAACACTAATGACAACAACCCCAATATTGCAAGAACATGAAAATATTTTACCTAATATTAAAGAAATATTAGTCTCCCATTAGCAATCACTCATCATTAAGAAATGAAATTGAAACTGAGGTTGAAGATGAAAGAAATCCAATGCAAGAGTTCCAAAAGAGGAAGTTGATTTTTCATAGAAAATTCACATGAATACGAACATCCACTTGAATTCTCTTCTTTGAAAAATGTTGACAAAAGCTTATAAGTGTGCTTGAGATGAAGCATACAAAAGACTAGTTAGATTCGAATGAAAGTCAATGCATGTAATGAGTCAAGTGAATGAAATAAAGGAGATTCAAAATTTTGTCCCCATTTGCAGTTGATAGAATCAATTGCAATGTGCGATTTGAATCATAGTTCAAGTGATTCGAATAATGTAAAATATTTTATTCAAACCAATTGATCCAGGAAATTTGAAAAAATGCTGAAAAATTGTGTGATTCAAACCATGTGCAAAGTGTGATTTAAACCATGTGCAAAATGTGGTTCAAATCAAATTGGACAGAGGTGACATGAAATTGTTTGATTTAAATCATATGCAAATCCTGATTCAAATCACATGCTTTTTGAAACATTTTGGTCCTTTGTTGGACTTGATTCGAGTCAAATTCAATCTGTAAATGATTGGTTCAAATCAAATACATCAAAACACAATTTTTCATTATTTTAAAGTTTTTATTTGCACCTGAGTTGAATTGAATACACATATTGTTTATTCCAAAAAATTATGCAATTGATTAAAGACATCATGAATAGATTCAAACATAAAATATATATTTATGTATACTAAAAGATTTAAGAACCGATCTCAAACTTGAGTCACAGTGTGCAATTAATGAGGAAGACTAAATCAAATATAATAAATGAAAGCGATAATACAAGCAACTAAATAATCGTATTGGAGGTACTCCTCCGATATATGATAAGGATATGCAACCAACTCCCCATATGGATATGCAACTACACCATTCACTTATTTCGCGACCTCATGCTCTTCAATGTCAAAAATAAATTAATGGCTTCTAATAGAACAAGGTAACCTTGTATTTAAAGACCTACAAGTTCAACACACAAGGTAACTCATGTGTTGTCCTAATGAAGCAACCATATGAAACTTTATTAGAACCAATAAATTTTAGCCTTTATAATTCCTTCCAAGGTGTTATATACACTGTCTTAATATGAAGTCATGAAATCGAGAATAAATTTGAGTATTATACTTATTCTCAATGTTGGCCATAATTGTTTGAAACAATGTTCTAATTACACCTAATTGTCTCTTCAGTATCGCATTCAGATAATCCAAACTTGTGCAAACTTTTTCAAGAATAGTAGTCAACATTGAAATTCCTGGCAGCAGATACGTGATGTCACAGAGAATGTTATGACACACTATCTGACACTCTGTTAACAATTTACACAGTAAATATAAATAACAGTAAAGAACACAATAAGTTGTTTACCCAGTTCAGTGTCTAACTACACCTACATCTGGGGGCTACCAAGCCAGGGAGGAAATTCACTATTAGTAGAATTAATTCAGGAATAAAACACCAGTTTATCTCCTTCACTTAAAACCTACCCAATGCAACTTCAACCTAAGTCCTACTTAGATCTGAGTACCTACTCACTCCCCCTCAATCACAGCAGTGATATCAACCTATTGAATAATTGAATTGTGAAGACACACTTCAATAAACTATCTTGATCTCGCTTCAAAGCTTTCAATCAAGAGACAAACACTCGTGCTTTAAAGCTTTGAGTGATAAACTACCCTTACAAACAAACCCTAGTCCAATGCACTTATCAATTGATAGTTGCTTGGCTCACAAGAGAAACTAGAATTACAAAAACCAACTGTTATAAATCCTAACAGTACACAAAAACAAGATGCTATCTCTTTTTCAATTCCAAGGGCGCAACACAGTTGTAAGGGTTGAATTCCTTTTATAGAAGCAGTCCTGAAACTTCAGTCTTGGGCTTCCATAAAGATAGCTAGAGTTCACTTAATTTAATCCTAAAAACACGGTCTTTTCAACAACCAATTTAGGTTTAATTAAGATTAACCTAGCAGCCACGTGAGCATGCTTTCTAATAACAGAAAAACAATATTTAGCAGCTCAACAAACTTCCTGAATAATCTCAGGAAAAAATAGATTCTGCAGAACAGAATGTCACACTGAATGTCATAACATCTGTTATGACATCAGTATATTTTCTGCAGAATTCCAGCACAACTTTTAGCTTCCAGTTCTGAGCTGCACTTTAAACATCCTTGTCAAGTAGGATTTATCTTCAATCTCTGAATGTCATGACATTTATCAAGACATTGACATAGCCTAGTTTTACCAAAAAGTAATGCCAACTTAAAACACTAACAGAGAAGAATGACATTTTTTCTGTCCGAAGTGCTTATAGGTTCTGCATTAATGAAGCTATTGACACCTCTCCTCTTCGGGTGAATGGGAATTGGAATCTCATTTGGGGGATTAAAGGTCCTCTAAGAGTGAAGAATTTTGTTTGGCGTCTTTGCACGAATTGTATCCCACTAGACACCGTCTTTTGGACCATGGCATTGACTGCCCGTCTAATTGCATTGGTTGTTTGGAAGGAGATGAGCATGATTATCATTTGTTTTTCCAATGTCCTAAGAGCATTGAGTGCTGGAAGAGAGTGAACCTATGGTATATGATCCATCCTTTATTGAGTGTTGGAGGATATTTTTCTTCTATTATTTTCTCTTTTTTACAGGTAGCTTCGTATGACCATCAGGCGCTTTTTGCTACTGTTTTATGGAGTATATGGAAATGCAGGAATAATCATATTTGGAATCATACTATTGATATTTCGGTCAATATTTGTAATTGATCCATGCATCTCCTGCTAGGATGGAAAGAAGCTTAGCATGTCAGAGGTAATGATACTTTTACTACTTCGAATTCTTCTACTACCATATGGCAAAAACCATCAATTGGCAGTTTCAAGTGCAACATTGATGCCTCTTTCACTCAAAATAAAGTAGGTATAGGAGTTTGTATTAGAGACTCTGAGGGTCATTTTGTTAGTGCTAGGACAGAGTAGTTCTTCCCTATCACTGATGTTGATATTGGAGAGGCTCTAGGTCTCATGTCGACTATCAAGTGGGTTCATGAGTTTGGTTTGGATAATATAGACTTCGAAATGGATGCTAAAAATGTGGTGGATAGTGTGAATATCTCTAATCCAAATGACTCTGATCTTGGAGTTATTACTCGAGAATGAAGGCGCCTTCTGTTTTCTCTATTTACGAACTCTCATGTTAAGTTCACTAGGAGACAAGCTAATGAAGTTGCTCATAATTTGGCAAGGGTGACTCCATCTTATGCTAGTTTTCATGTATTCAATATTTGTCCAACATGTATTCAGAACTTCTGAGCTGGAGTTTGTGCTTATTAAAAGGTCTAAGATGAGGGAAACAAAGACAGCCAAAAAATCTTATGCCTTGATAATCAGGAATGGTGTTAAAAAAAAGCATGAAATGGAGATGTGAATGCTAGAAAATTAGATGTGGGAAGTCTATTCAGAAGATACATTTCCTGAGTGAAGTTGTAATCCCAGAATTCAACAGGAATATTAGCATAAGCCAAAATTGTTAAGCCCATCTCTACTATGCTTCTGTGTTTTCTTTCCACATTGTCATTTTGGTGTGAAGTGTGTGGACAAGTTAACCTATGAATTATGCCTTTCTCACTCAAAATTTTTGTCAGAGGTCGAAATTCTCCCCCAAAATAAGTCTGAGCAGCTTTTACTTGTACTTGAAACTGAGTTTGGACATAAACAAGAAATTGAGTGAAGCAACTTAAAGCTTCAGATTTTTGTTTTAGAAAATACACCCAAGTGTACTTGGTGTAAGTGTCTACAACAACCATATAGTACAAATATCCTTGACTAGAAGGATTGGGAGATGGTCCCCATAAATCAACATGCACAAGTTTAAAAGGTTTGGAATAAATAGTTGTGGATAAAGGTGCATACAATCTGTGAGATTTGCCATTATTACAAGAACTACAACAATCAATATTATCTTTATTGGATGAGGAAATATTATAGAGTTTCAGTATAGACTTGAGATTTACAGAATTTGTACGCCTTAACCTATTATGCCAAATAGAAAATTTATTACAGACAGAATTTGCAAGAACTTGAGAATGATCTCTGGTGGACAAGCTAACAGCATTTGCAGCTGGAGATTCCACTGACTGAGAGGAAAAACTATAGAGGCCACTAGTATTCAGGAATCCTTATAGAAGAACCTCCTTAGATAACTGAGATTTGATGAAACAGGTGTTAGCATGAAACTCAAAAAATACATTATTATCTTGAGCAAACTTTGACACAGACAAAGGATTTCTAGTGATTTTGGGTACATGCAGTAAATGCTTCAAGACTAAGTTGGAGTGAGATAATGAAGGAGTCTTGATGTTAGCTAAGCCAACAGACTCAATGTTTAATCTTTGACCATTACCTACAAGAACTTTATTGACACCAGAATAACTTTGTTTATTTTGTAGTAAAGATCTATTATGAGTGAGATGATGAGTAGCACCTAAGTATGCAAACCATGCTTGAGACTCTAAATCTACTGGAACCTGTAGGTCATCTTGATGAATAAGATATGTTGAAGCTTGGACTGAGTTGGCCTCTGGATCTTTCTTCTCACCCTTCACCTGTTCAGTGGACTCAAATGCTTGATTCTTTGATTGTGTTGGCTCAAAGTTTTCATCATAACGATGCCAGCAGTCCATAGCAACATGACCATATTTCCCACAAAGCTGACAAGTTGGTATATTTCCAGAAGATACAGAGGATCTGGCTCTGTCACGACCTCTGTTGCGAGAGTTACTTCTACGTCGCTGATACCGAGAACCACCTCTGGTGGATTTGGAGCTGAAATTGGCTTCAGATTGGGCAACATTTGTTGTGGCATTAGCAAGAGAAAGCTCTTGATAATATTTGTCAAGTTGAGCTTCTTGCTCATACAGCAGTGCCTAAATTTCATAGAGTGTAGGAGGTTCCATCTTGTCATATACCATCATAATAAATGGATTGTATTCCTCTAGTAAACCCTGCAAGATAGAGTTAATTTAATCGCGGTCAGAGATTGGTTGACCAACTGCCAAAAGCGCATATGCAATTGCACCAATGCAAAGCACAAACTCTGAAATCGAACAATTTGCTTTCTTGGTGACTTTCAGCTCAGCACAAAGTTGATGAACCTTAGCTTTGATGACCGCTGTGAAATACTAGTGTATCTACTCCCAGATTTGATATGAATGCTTGCAAGAAAGCACACGAGGAAGCACAAACTCGGAAATTATGGACAGAAGCCACGTGAACAAGGCTTGATCTTGAGTAATCCAAGCCTCATATTCACCAGAGTGAACATTGGCGCGACGATCTTCGTCGTTCTTGAACATTGCAGGAATCTGAGGATTAACTACAAATCGATGTAGTTTGTGAGCAAGAATGATACCTTCAACCTGTTGATTCCAGAGAATAAAGTTCTTCTCTTGCAGCTTGATGGAGAGTTTGGCCCCAAACACTGTGTGATGGGACCGTTGTTGAGTGACAACGACTGTGTCGTCGTGTAGGGATGAAACTCCGAGTTTTCTAGTGATGCAGCCATTGATGAAGCTTCTCTGAAGCAATGGAGCAAGAGCGTGTAACAGAACTAGTTTGTTGAATCACGAAGGAAGATGCTGCAGCTTCTCAGCAAGAGCATGAGAATGATGAAACGAACAGCGGAGGACGGTTTGGATCAGCAACGATTGATACCATGTTAGATTTATGACAAGCTTGCATTATCAATGGAAGGGATGAAAGCAAGATTGCTAGAAGTTCTGGAAAGAAAGAGTCAGAAGTTCTAGGACGAAAGGGTTAGAAGTTCTGAGACGAAAGGACCAGAAGTTCTGGAACAAGTGATTCTGAATTTCTATTACAAAAGGAGTTTTATATCATATCTTTACACTCTCTCATAGCCACCTATATATAGCCATAATTCTATGGATAAGATGACTTACTAAGAATGAAAAGAGATTGTAGCCTAATGACTAATAACCCCATTATACAATAAACCACTAAACCCAAATACACTAATACAAATAGACACAAATAGACGCCACATCAATAGGCAAAAATAAATAAGAGATAATTGAACATGCTTATCTATATCAATGCTTTAGAAATTATGCAAAGTAGTCACCTGGGGATCTTATAGGAAAAAAAAGTTGAGGGAAATCTTCTAACCCATCCTCAAAAATTATATTTATAAAACTAACTTATATAAATCAAATATTTATAAAATTATAAATATTAATGTCCTATATTTTTCATAAACGAAGTATACTCAAATTACATATTTGTCACCTCCTATTTTAGAATAAATTATAATAATAAAATAATATTTAACTATTAACAACCTCAATGACCATAACAGTGGAAATAACAAACACATAGAGCATAAGCTTTCAACAATTCTATAGAATCCATTCTAAAGTTAAAAATAAAAATTGCAACTTGCAACACAAAAATCATTCATTTGTCTTGTTAACAAAGTATTGAGAAAATAATAGTTACAAGATCTACAATGGTGCTTTTTAAATAAGTACTTTTCATTAAGCATTAGCACCAACAATAAGTACTCCAGTATAAGCATCATCACAATGGTACTTTTTGTTGAGTCCATTATCTCAGGAAATGGATTCCCTGCAGTCAATTACCAACTGCAGGGTAATCTACACCATTGATCTTTTATAATAAAAATGATCTACACCATTGATCTTTTATAATAAAAATTTATATGCTTTTGAATGTTAAATCTATGCCATTAGATTTTGATCATGAAGTCTATATTATTTTGGATGTATGAATGTTTCATTCCCTGCATTATCCCAATGGTACTAAACAAACAAAAGTACATCTATAAACATAACAGTTACTCTATGTTAAAGTAATGTGAAGTTATTAACGAAATTCACTTGATCAATTTATTACAAGTACTAAGTTGGATGGATATAGCTGGTGTTTATTAAATACTCAAGAAGCTGACAAAACAAAATTAATACACTCTTCATCTCCTGAGTGACATTTGTAAAAAAAAAAGGTTAATTAATGACTTATTTACAAAACTTTGGATTCAGGTAATTAAATGTAATTGAGCTGTCTTTACTTTGTTCAACAATCTCACATGAATTTAATGTTCTTGACCTGCCAAGAGTGCTTAACACTCTTTAAACTCATTGCCTCAAAAACATTCTCAAAATAATTGATTTAATTGACGTATCTATAAATATTTAAAAAATAAAAACTATAGCTCAGATTCACTTCTGACTATTAGACTACTAGGCTAAAAAAAAATAAACATAATATTTATTTATTTTGATAAGAAAACTTTATTTCACCAATAAGAGAACCTAAGAAACTTCAACATCTATCTTAGTCCTTACAACGAAGCCCAAGTGCTTCATTTTCTTTGATACATTTTATGCAATTAGCATAAATAAACTCCAAAGGAAAGAAGCACAGATTACAGAAAACATAAAACCATACAATTCACAAGGAAACACCAACATGTCTATCTCATGCCTCATGGAGATGGAGGCCAATACATTGCAGCATCCTCCGCCCCTCCTTCATAAACCCTAAACTCGAGCTCGTCGATCCTTCCATCATGATACCACATTCCGTCATCACTCTCGTCATCATAGAAATCATACTCGTCCATATCGCTATTATCATACTCCGAGTCAGAAGAATCAGATATATCTGAGCATTCCTCCCTCTCGTAATAGCCCGAAACCTGAGGCCCTAAAACATTAAGTTTCGGAAAACTCTGCTTCACGTACATGTTGTCGAGTTTGACACCCCAACAACCGCGCAAATCCAAATGTTCGAGGTTAGGACAGAGTGAGAGGATTTGGTAAACACCTTCATTGGTGATCAGGTTGTAAGTCATTTCGAGACTTTTCAGCTTTGGCATAGTCGAGGCAACTGCAAATGCTTCTGCGTTTTCTAAGGGCTTTCCAGAAGTGTCTAAGGGATGCATATTCCGACAGAAAACTTCTAAGCATTTGCAGTTCTTGCCGATTGTCTCTATGGCATTGCTACCAATTCTGATGCAGTAGCTCAAATCTAAGATGGAAATCATCGAAAGCTTTCTGGTCATCTGTTCCACTGCAAAATCATTCACATCGCATCTCGGCAGGCGCAAGTTTTTTAGAGATCCAGCACTTGCAAAAGAAACAAAAACATAAGATACCGAGAATTTTGTCAAAAATCCAGTTAATCAATACCAAAATTTAGTTAACCAGAAGTTTGATTTTGATACCGAAAACATCAAAATGTAATCAATGGAAGATAGCACTACATTGATGTTTAAAGAAACAATACCGGCATTTATACATTAATATCATACACATATTAAAGCTCAAAGACAGCAGAACACACAAAATCGAAGGCACACTCGTAACTACTGACTGATTTAATTGCAAGCGAGTTTGAAGTAAATTGATCTATATCAGCAAGTTTTTCAATCAAACAAAACTCATCAATTCTGAAACTCTCAATTGTATCTCCAATGAAACCAAACAAAGTAAAACAAGTATAAATCCTTACTTTTCAGCAATGAAAGTGAAAATTCTCTCAGTCTGGAGACCAGAAGCGCAGAGTTTCCGCATCGATCCAGAGCTTCTAGTAACAAGCATCTCAACCATCCTCTCAATATGGCGAGGCTCGCAGCGAGTACACCAGTCATAAATGTCTATCTCTTGCCAGCAGTAAGGTCCATTAACAGCACTAGCCCATGATTTGCAAACCCTCGGAATCACAGTCAATCTCTCTCGGAGCGGAAGCTTGGTGAATATCACCCCTAAAGTATCCGGAATCAACTCGTCCCAACGACGAAAATCCGCAGTAGCTACTTCCATTTCCCTGCAAAACAACAACATTCGGCAACATTGGTAAAATTGAAAAATCAAAATCTCACACACATAAGAGCAAATACTTCAAACAATGTACATCACCGAAAAATCTTCACATTCAATGAATTCATGAACAAACTAAACCCTCACACAATCCCAAAATTTCCAAAAGCTAAATTCTTGAACAATTATAAGATAATAATTCATTTCTGTAGCTTTACATGTTCAACTTCCACACACAATCTAAATAAGGCTAAAAAAACAGAAATGGCAGAACTCAAGAAAAAAACAATCTTCCAATTACAGTATAACAAATCTAGAAAAAAAAAAAAATACCCAGATCGAAATTTCCAATTTTTTCCACTCTTCACCACTTTCCAAATCACAAGAAACAGAAAAGAAACCACAAACAAAAAAAAACAGAAAAAAAGATTAAAACTTTAATAATTTACCAGTCCAAATCTTTATACTATGATGATGAGTGTCTTCAAGAACCTGAATTAAGGAAACAAAAAACGAATAATCCGGCACAGTACAGAAAAAAAGAAAGAACAAATGAGAAAAAAAGGGAACAAAGACACAAAATTCAACCACCAACACCAACTACCCTTAATTTCAAATCAATGCAACAAGAAAAAAAGAATATATTTTTATCATTTTACTCATCAAAAGTAAGCTAGATAGTAGAGTAGAGCATATAGTCTAGAGAGAGAAAGTGTGAGAGAGAGAGAGAGAGAGGAATACCTCAGATGCAGAAAATATCGGCTTTTTTACTGCCACACACTACACTCTCATCTCACAGTACTCAGATACACACACAGAGTCAAAAAACTTTGGCAAAAAGTCATCAAAAGTACAGTGTTGCATTTTCAAGAGACACTGATTTGTGATTTTATGTGTTTTGGAAAATTAACACTAACTCACTTGGTTTAAATAGGACACTGATTTGAATTTTGTCAAAGGGAGATTTTAGATTTTTGTTATTAAATTTATGTGTATTAAATGTTATTTGATTCTAGTCAAAAAGAGGGTTTTGGTGTTTAATAAAAGTTAATGTTTGCTTTTCTTTTTGGATTACCATATTATGTCATTGTCTTGTAGTATAGGACAAATATTAAAAAAATGCTATAACTAATTTTATATTTAAAAGGTAAAATATAAATTATTTATTGATAGTATGTAAGAGATCAAATTTTAAAAGGGAGAGTAAAAATATTTAAATTATAATAAAGATTGTATTAAAAATTTATTTATATTTTTAATTTAAAATGTAAATAATTTTATATTAAAAGTGTAAAGAATAAATTATTTTATAAAAAAAAATTTATGAAAAAAGTATGTAAAAGATAAGATTAGAAAAGAGAGTAATAAATATTTAAATTATAATAAAGATTGTATTAAAAAATTATTAATATTTTTTAATAAAAATGTAATTACTTTTATATTTAAAATTTAAAGAATAAGTTATTTTATAAAAAAGTTATTTATTAAAAGTATGTAAAAATAAGATTAAAAAAGAGAGTAATAAATATTTAAATTATTTAAATATTATATTTCTTTTTGATATTTTGAAACAATTTACAATTTTAATAGAATTTTTCTTTTTAAAGTGACAAATAATTTTTAAAAAATGGAGGTATGTGTATATGAGTACAAAAATTTCAATTAAATTTAGAGATTGAGGTAGTAACTTTTATGATAAAGCACACGAAACAATCAGACATTTTTAATCTCTAGTCAAAAAGAGGGCTTTGGTATTTAATAAAAATAATATTTAATATTCTTTTTGGACTACCATATTAGTCAGGTCATTTTATGAATTTTCTTTTGGAAGAATAACGAGATTTTAAAAAAAAACTCAAATAACCCATAGTCCCACAATTTGCAATTTGTTTTGGTACGCGGTATGGGTACGGGTTCGCGGTACGCGATATCAGAAGAAATCGGTACGTTTAGGGGTATAGAGCTTCGGTACACGTCGGTTCATACTACATGTCAAGGTAGCATGCCTCTTCTAAAAATAATGTTACAGATTTTGAGAAAATAAATAGAGCAGTTTAAAACAATTGTATATAATAACTCAGTTCCACATCGGTTGTGTTTCATATGTTGAGAGAAGAAACAAGTTATAAATAAAACAATGCAATTGTAGTGAAAATCAATGTGGGCTGAGCAATGTTGTAAGCGTGGCTACATTTTGTAGGTTGCACGTGGGCCCAAATAATAATAATAAAGTAGTGCAAATAACAGTAGGCTTTTGTTTATAGCCACTAATAATAAATTAGTTCAAATTTTTAAGGAAACATGTAATATGTTGGGTTCGTTATTTTTGCGAATTTTCGAAGAATTATTGCGAATTAATACGCAAAAGTACCGCGAACAGGTACTCAAGTACCAATTCGCGGTTCGCTGGTGAAGTCAGCGAATTCTATGACTATGAAATAACCACCTTTAAAAAAAATACACAAATAACCAAATTTTAGAATTTGTTTACATGATTTAGCCAAGTGAAATAGTGCATTCATTTAAATTTTCAAATGAGACGCCAAATGAGATGGTGTCTAGGTGAATCTGATTTGCCCTAAGCCATCTCAGATGGCACGCAGGTGCAATTATCTTTTTTATTGTTTTTTGTTAAACAAATAAAACGCAATGTCGTTGCAAATGAAACTTCGATTTCAATAGTAATGAAACGCTTACATAACGGGAATAAAAGTTATATTATTAAAAAACACTAAATTTTCATTTTTGATGGGGGCGAAATGGTCACGCGGGCGTCCTAAAGTCACGGTGCTCTTGTCGCCGGCAAACCTTGTGTCACCAGAGGTCTAATTGGTGATGATGTCTATGAAACTATAAGATGATGAAGGAGCTATGAGCGAAACGAAGAAGATTGAGAATGATGAAGCGATTGTCGATGAAACCCTAAAAGTTGAGATGAAGGCAACACTCGAACCTCGAAGGTTATGGGTGGATGTGATTAGCGACAACAGAAATCCTGTGAAGGGGAAAGCGATGGAATATGTGGCACCGACGGTGATTAACGGCGAAATTGAAGTCGAAATCAATGTGGAGGATGTGGCATCAGAACTCCAGTTCTAGGAGAATGCTCTGATACTATATGTGATGGTAGAATAAATCAATATGCCCGCGATGAAGAATTTCATGCAGAAGTCATAGAATTTTGTTCTACTATCGGATTTGTACTATCACGAGGAAGGTTACTTCCTTCTGCGATTCAGAACACATGATGATAAGGAAGACATGTGGATGGAGGGGTCGTACTCGATTAGAGGTATGCCGATTATGCTGAAAAATTGGCATCCTGATTTTAACCTAAAGAAGGATCTTCTAAGGACGATGCCAATTTGGATAAAATTTCTAAAGCTTCCTCTCTAGCTTTGGGGAGCAACAAGTTTGAATAAAATTGGAAGTGCTATTGGGGCGCCCATGGTTACAGATGAATGTACTACACACAAGTTAAGGGTTTCCTATGCTAGAATCCTAATTGAAGTGGATATTACTCAGAAGCTCCCGAAGGAAATTACCATCAAGGATTTGCAAGGCAGGAAGATAAAACAAGATATTAAGTACGAGTGGAAACCTAAATTATGTGATAAATATCAACAAGCGGGGAAAAAGTGTGGAGAAGTTCCCAAGGCTAGAACATGGAAACCAAAAAAGAATAGAGCAGAAGTGCAACACAAGAGCCAATAAGTGATTGAAAGGAAAGAACAAGAATTGATTGCAACACCCAAGAACAATCAGGTTGAAAATATTAATCATGAGGATAATGGAGAAATCTGGACAAGGGTGAAGAAAGCTACCGGGGATAAAGGTAAGAAACCTTTTATGTTGAATCATCAACCACTTTAAACTTTTTTAATGGATATGAGGCACTAAGGGTTTCGAATGACCTACTAGTGGTCTTTGATAGGGGACTATGTTAGCTTCTTGGAATGTAAATGGATTGAATAACGTTGGGAAGTTAAGGGAGATTAGCTCCAATTTCCTTGAACTCCAACCAAATATTTCTATTTTGATTAAAATTAGGGTTAAGAATAACAAATCCATGATGGTTAAAGAAAAACTTCATTTGAGTAAGACCTGTGACACCCCAATTAATTCGATTATTAAATAATTATAATTTTTAATTATTAATTTAATTAGGAATGTAATTATTAATATTTTGGATTAACGAGATTAATTAAATTAAATGGAAGCGGGTTTATTAATGAGGTGTGAAGGGTAAAGTGAGGGTGTGAGGAGTAAAAGACTCTACTCACATTAATTATTTTATTTTTATTATGTTAGAATAATAAAAGGAATAAAAGAAGGAAAAAGAGGAAAAAGGAATTATTTTTGGAGAAAACACACATACGTGCAATTGAGAAGAGGAAAAGGAAGGAGAAAAGCCATTTCGTGTCGGAAGTCGAAGAACCCTCAAGGTAAGGGGTGATTTCGATTAATTATTTTGTATTATCTGTTTTAAATTCGACTGTATGGATCATAGCATGTTAGGAAATCTCAGTTTAGAAATTCTAGGGTTCCATAGAATTGTCTCTATTATGTCGGATTCTAGGTCGGAAACCATTAATGTGTCAGATAATTAATAGGAATGATGAAATAATGTTGTCTGATGTTATAATGGCGTAAAATGGATGTATTTTAGTGTTCCTCATGTTGCAATTCGTATGGGGATGTTTGAAATTGATTGGGAATGGGTAAATGCTGTCAAAATAACAGATTTTGACTCTGCAGGTCGTGGGAACCGGTTCCCAGTGGGGAGGAACCGAGTTCCCAGTGTAAACTTTCAAAAACTGGCAAAAATGTACGTAGGAACCGGTTCCCAGTGGGGTAGGAACCGGGTTCCCATACATTTTTCCAGGGGCGTGATTTTTGAACTTTGTGGGAACCGGTTCCTGCATAGGGAGGAACCGGGTTCCACTGTAACTTTTTGAAAAATACTAAACTTTGAAAATTCATAACTTTTAAACCGTAAGTCCGTTTTAGTCGTCGTTTTGGACGTTGTTTCTTAAATTTAACGCTCTATTTTATAAAATAAAGAGATTTCCTATAACTTGAAATTATTTTGAAAATGTGTCGAAATTCCGATTTGAGCGGTTGTTATTCAATGCGTACTTGATACGTACAGTAGTGTGTCTGTGGTATTTTACTGTGTCAGGATTATGTGAAGGGAAGGCATGTTTATGCTGTTGATTGTGGGCATGATTGTTGAGAACATCATGTTTTGGTATTGAGTCTGTTTATGATAATTGGTGTGTTCATAGGTTGATTTTTATAAAATGAAGAAAATTATAATTAATGGGTTTTATTTTGAAAAGAGTCGTTTTCCAATTTGTGAACAATGAGAGTTATGAGAATGATGGATGAATGAGTATAGGATTGTTCTGACTGGTTGAACGTGGAATGAAGCTTGTATGTTATCTTCCTGCTGTTTATTCATGATTGTATTGATAGCATGTGCTTTGTTGTTATTGTTGTTGTATATACCGATGACAGTCTTACCAATTGAAGGGTAAGCGTTTGACATCTTTATGCTTTGTGATGATTTATTTCATGATAGGTGATGATATCATGTTATGGTTGATGATGGTTTATGATGTCTGATGTGGTCATAACCTGTGTTGAATGTTGCATGCTGGTGTTGTGCATGCATATGCATTCTTGGTGAAGTTAATTCCCATTGTGTGAAATTTGACTTGTATAGCCGTTAACCGTACCCAGTGGATAGTGGTGGTTAGGCTGGATTCTTGACTCAGTGGTGTCTGGGCGAATCGATGATTGCTGTATCCGGTTGATGATGGATCAGTGTGTGTGACTTGGTCACGTGTTGGTACCACATGCATTGTGTCTGCATTTGTGTTTGCATGAGATTGTAACATGTTAGGATGTCTTCCAGTGTTACAATTCTTTTGTTGTTATTTGTTGTGCATAATGACTTGTATGGTTGTATCTGCGTGTTGAATCTGAATCTATGCTAAGATGGGTGAAATAATATGTTGTGATATATTGTTGATTGAGGAACTTATAATGCATGTTAATTATGAGAAATCTCACCCTTACTTTAACAATTTCAGATTAAAGTTAGCAGCTCAGGAGTTGGTGAGGATGGCTCTAGAGCTATATTCATTTAAGTCCGCGTGTCAGTGTCATGCTCTGATAGGTTGTAACACTGGGGAAACGTTTGATTGAGATTTTTTTTTGGATATTAGGAATTATTCTTCATTCAATTGTTATCTGGAATTACTTTAGGAATAAATAAGAGTTTGGTTTATTCCGTTTTGTTTTGATGGTGTTATTTCCGCTGTGTAAGATATGGTCGTAACTCAATTGATTATTTTGATAGTGACCCTCAGTGTAGCATGGCTACTGTGTTTTATTTGAAGTTTTGTTTATTTTACCATTGTGGCATCCCTTGTATTACCGTGTTAACTCTGATTAAAGCTGATTTCATTATTAAACTAAATAATTATTCGGGGTATTTTAGAAGGGGTGTTACAAGACCTATCTAGATAGTTACAATAGTCATGTTAATGGTAGAATTTGGATTTGTTGGGATAACGATAAAGTGGATATCAAATATCATAACAACTTTAATCAATACATTCAATGTGGGGTATTTGACGGGGTCTTTAAATTTTGGTTGACAGCCATTTATGCTCAAAACCATCTTGATCAGAGGAAAAACTTATGAAAGGACTTGGTTAAGTTGCATGCTAATGAGCAGGGTTCTTGGTGTGCAGTTGGTGACTTCAATAATATGGCAAAAGCTTAGGACAAAGTGGGTGGTAAGCTTGTCACTCAGACAAAATATGAAGACTACAATAATATGATGAGTATCACAAACTGAAGTGTGATGGATATTAAGGGGGACTTCTACACTTGGTCGAACAAGCAAAGTGGAAATCCTATTTACTCTCGTGTTGACAGACTTATTGGAAATGTGGAATGGTTTCAAGACAAATGTGATCTACATTTGAATATTCTTCCTCTTAATGTTTATGACAAATCCATATTGTAATTGTGCAAATCTTTGGTTATTAAAAAAACAAAGGAAGCAATTCAAATTTAATAACTGTTGGATATATCTTATGGGATTCATAGATACTGTGAGGGATAGATAGAATAAACCTATGGATGAAAGGCCCATGGAAATTCTGTGGAAAAAGCTGGACAGGTTAAATTCTAAGTTGAGGCAGCTGAATAAGCCAAAATCTAACATTCAACTCAAGAAGACTAAAGCAAGACAAAAACTAGAGGAAACTTATGTTGAGTTAAGGATTAAAAGGATGAATAAAGAGAATATTGAAAAAGTGAAGTTGCTAACAGAGGATGTTATCAAGTGGAATGAGCTTTAGGAGAAAAGTATGATTCAAAGAACAAAAATTAACTGGCTGGAATAGGGTAATGGAAACAATGCTTTTTTCCATGCTTACATCAAAACCAGGCATAATGCTAATAGTCTGCAGTTTATTCAGAAGGATTTACTATTCTTAGCTCCCAGAAAGATATTGAAGAGGAAATTTTAAATTTCTATGGCAATCTCTTGGGTAAAACTATTAGTAATATCAATCTTGTCAATATTTAAGCTATGAGGAGAGGTAAAAAATTTAGTATCGAGTGTTGTACCCCAATTTCCCCCCTAAGATTCTCTAGTGTCTCATGCTATTGCATTGCACAAAGATTACTAATTAGTTTTATCTCTCTTATCTTTGGGTTTGCCCTTGGGAGATCACCAAGCACCTTGATTGTATATGTGTTTGTGTATAATGATTGATTCTTAACTAATCATAATGTATATATTATTTGCCCTCTAGATGTTGTGATGTAGGTGGATGTGTAATACGGTGAACTGACTTTGAGATTTTTGTATCGCAAATGTGAGGATAGCAAGAGTCGCCACCGACTTTTCTTTTATCCAATTAAGTGAAGGTGAAAAGAACAGGAAAAGACCTTTGTTAGATTCTGAGTAAGGGAGAAGGTTATGAAAAGGGAAGGTACTAGCACCCCTTTTCATCCGTAGTTATCTACGGGCTCTTAGTTGCTCTTAGATCATTTTAAAATTGTGCTTTCTGTGTGTTTGAAAAAAATGTTTTGAGAAGGCATTTCGCTTTGACTTTGTAATGATTCATGTAGGAATGTATACAAAGTGTTCAGAAATGTTTCATTTTGGAAAGAGTTTGAACTTTGACAAAAGTGTGTGGTGTGAAAAGTATTTTGATAGAGTAAGCAACTAAAAGTCTTATTACCTACTCAGAATTGGTCGTTTTCGTGTTATTTTACGTTCCTTTAGAATAGTGCTATCCATACCATTAGTTGGTAGGTAACCCTATTCGTTGGATGTAAGCGGGACATTCTAAGGGACATCGTATGGTCATAGAAGGCAACTTGTAGGAAGTATCCTAGCACATTCGAAGGGACTATCATCATTTTTCGTAGGCGATAATCGAGGGTCAAGATCATGTATTCGTAGGAGACATCGTGGGTCTATGATCTTTTTATCGAAGGGACTATGATGATTTGTTTTGAAGGCAACGGTGCTAGAATACCTCTACGTTCGAGGGACATGACCATTTGAATTCGTAAAGGCAACGAGAGAGAATTACCCTAAGGGGTGCATGTGTGAAAGAGTGTGTCAATTCAGATATTTTATCTTGGAGTTATGAGTGAGCTATGTCCATTTTATCTTGCCATACACGCCTAGTTACTAACAGTTTATAGGGTGCAGAAAGTAAATTGCGGAAAGTAAAATGCGGAAAGATAAATCCTACGCTATTACATGGCTTTGGAGAAGATACATAATTGAAAATACGGAAAATAAAAGTCCTAATTAAACTATTACATCCCATAGGCAATTACATAATTGAAAAAGAAAAAACGATAAAAATTGTCCGAAACAGTATAACCTGTGAACAGATGAAAAATCGGGAAACGGAAGAAAATTGCATAAGATGAAAATGTTAGTAAAAGTAAGAATTTTTGAATGAGAAAAAGTTTTTATGCAAGTAATGACATTAATATGATAAAATAATTTTTTGGGAATTTTTGGGGTTAATTTGATAATTAAAAATCAATTAAAAGCTATTTAAATGATAAATTAGAAATTAAATTAAATATGCATGCAAAAATAATAATTTTAATTTTATAAATTAAATAAACATTTTTCTGATGAGTATGCAAAAAATAAATATTTTTGGTATTTTTTAAATGCATGATAAAAATATAAGAAGATAAAATAAAATGCATGGAAAATATTAAAAGAAAATATGAAAATAGAAAAATATGCAAACTTGTAAAAAAACACTTTGCCATGGCTGGGATTCGAACTCAGGTCCCCAGGGTGATATGCGCGCAGCTTTACCAACCGAGCTAGCTTGTACACGTGTTGTAAAAATGGAGCGAATGGCTTCTAAACGGATGTCACTCCCTGATTGCCTGAATCACGCGCCAACCATCGTCTTCTTCGTTTTGAATTTTTTAAAAGATTGCGCCGGCCTTGGTTCGACGCTATAGCCCCTGCAATTTCTAAAATCAAACACAAGCAATATAAATGAGATTCAAAGGCATGGTTCGATTGGAAACATCGTTCTGAACACGATGGTGGTGGTCGTTTCCTCCAATTTTTCCGTTTTAAGGAAACCCCAATTTGGTTCAGAAAACCCTAATCATGGTGATTCGTGTTTTAGGCCATGGAAATGCAATTAAACCATCCAGAAAGCTTGCAAACTTCCAACTAAACACAAAACAACCAACAAAACATGTTAAAAATGCATGATAAACAGAATTCGATTCTTGAAAAAGTGTGACAAACCGAAATCGTATTTGCTTGATTCTTGATGTTTTTGGATGATGTAAAGGTCTGGACCGCTTCAGGAGATGTCAAGGAATGCAATGGGATGCTTGGAATCGATTGAAACAAGCTAGAACTGTGGCTGCAAGTTACTTGAGAGGCACGGTTTTTTGAGTTAGGTTAGGGTTCCTCCAAGCAATTCCTTTGTTCCCTCTTGTGTGATATGCATTGTATATTTATAATGGATGGAAATTGAGCTGATTTGAGGAACAAATAATCATCAATCAATGCAAAGATTATTTCATTTTGTACAAAATCAAATCTTATCTTTTTTGATCAATTTCAATCAATTTCTTGCCAAATCTTTATCAATTTCGAAATTGACAACTTTTGGTGAGTTGCTTGGACCTCAAGGATGAGAGAAAAAATCAATTTGCATTTAATTTTGATTGTATACCTTATTTTTTAATTTAATTTGTATTTAAATGAATAAAATCCAAATTAAATAGAAAAATAAAGTTAAAATTCGTGGCATTGGGCTTGGATGTTCCAAATTGTCTAAGGAACAAGTTTGAATGAAGAAAAACTAGGCCCATTTGCAAAAATTTTGATTTTTACAAGTATCTCTCTTTGTGCACTTCTTCAAAAATGCCAAACTTCTGAATGGTGTATTTTGCTCAATTTTCCACATTTTTGAGTATTCTTGGACTTTTTAGAAAGATCTAAGTGTCCTCTAACCAATCTCTTTGGTTTAATCTCAATTGGAGTTTCCATGCTCAATAAATCTTCAAAACAAAATGTTGACTTTGAAAAGGACCTGTAATGTTTTGATCCATACCTTCCAAATGAAGCATCTTTTGAACATTCTTGTGAGACATGAAGTTGTAGAGAATTGAATTTCCTTCAAAACAAGAGGTGGTGGAAAAATTTTCTGAGAAAGTATGAAGAAGTTATGCTCAGTCAAAGTTTGGTTGACTTTTCACTGGAAAACCCTAATTTGGAAAGTTTGACTTTTGAGCAAATCTTGATTTTTCTTGATGAATCATGTTCAACCCTTGACCAAATGATGAATGTAACTTCAAAATGAGGATGTTCACCAAAAATCATGAAGTTTGACTGTATGTTGACCACAGTTGACTTTTTGTCCAATGCAACTGATTTTCAACTATCTGAGCAATTGTCTGAGGAAACTTGACTTGTGAGGCTTGAAACTTGACATGGAGAATCTTTGAAGCATATGAGGAGGCATGATGACCATTGGAGATGTTGGAAGTCCATCTGGATCTGTGGATAGCCAAACCCTAGTTTGGGTTGATTGTCTAGGAGAGGGTTTGTTTGATCAACCCTTGAGGAATCCTTGAGTATGGATGTATGGAATGCCTTGAGAAGTTGGAGGGAAAATTTTGGGGTATGACAGGATGATGCAAAGGTTTCTTATTCTATAGGCTCATGAGTTTATTTCCATGCCTCATCTTCCCAACTATCAATATACTGAAGTGTTTGTGCTCATTGAAGACTCCTCTTGTCATCTACTATGGTCTCTCATGTTGAGTGTGTGCTCTATATGTGAAGAAGATCATCAAAGTTGAAGAATCTTCCTTGCCATGACCCTCTATGTTGAAATTAGGGTTTTGGGCTTTTGAGGACCATATCTTGGTGATTGTGTGAAGTTTGTGGATGATTCCAAAGAAATTGGACTCTTAAAAGTAATTCCAACATTTATATTCTTTGACCCAAGGATTTTAATTGATGAGAATATTTGTTTTGAAGGTCTATGATTGCAAGTTCTCTATATTGATAATTCATCTATCTTGTATGACTTCAAAGGATCATAACTTGGTCGACCCTTGTCTCCTTGAGCTCATTATTTTTTCACAATAAACCTAAGAATGTTTAATACAACCGAGTTCAATTGGTAAGAAGCAAAAATGCTTAGAAATTTTCCTAAGAGGTCAAAAGATTATAAGTTATGGATGGATTTCTCAATTTTTTATCAATCAACTTCAAGAAATCATATCTTGATCATAATTTATCACCTTGAGGTCATTATTTTTTCACAACAATATTGAAGAGGTGAATTTTATCCCTATTTGTGTTTCAAAGCTTGAAGATGTTTGGAAATTTCTTCAAGAAGTCAAAAGATTATAGGTCATTTCACAATTTTTCATCAACTTCACAAGACCATAACTCTCTCAATTTTTGGAATTTTTGGTTGGTTCATTTTGAAAAATTCTCTTTAAGAGGTCTACTTCATATCATCTTTGATAGCCAAGAGCAAATTTTGAGTAGAAGACCATGTTTGAAGAAAAAATATTATAGGTCATTTTTAGAAAGCATGGCATGCTTGACCAAGGCTTGGCCTGATTTTTCAGTGTTTTTCCTCAAATCCTAAAGGCTATATCTCTCAGCTCAAGTATCCATTTGAGATGATTCTTTTTGCATTTTGTTCTACTCTTTGAATAATTCATTTGACTCAAGAAAAATCGGAAAACGCTTGAGGGAATTTGATTTGGCCTCAATGCAAAGTTTGTGCCAAAATCTATTTCGAGCTCACCACCAGTTTGTGCATTTGCGCTACCATACACTTTTAAGCAAAATTAAGCCTTGTTTTTGTGAATAACCATGTTTAGAAGTTGCCCAAAATTAATTAGCACCTTGAAACACAAGTTTTGGCTGAGTTTTGATGAACTTGATGTCATACTTCCTTCGTGCACACACCTTGCATGATTTCGCTCGAAATCTCACTAATTCTCTCAATTCTCATCACCATTCACTTCCCTATAAATAGAGGACCATTCCTCATTCATTTCCTCAAGCTTTGAGAGCCAGAAAATTGCTTCCAAACTAACTCCACGCCTCACATTTCTGCAACTTCGTTTTCACTCTTAAAGCCCTTCCAGTTTGAAATTGATTGTTTATTTTTCTTCCTTGAATTTCACTCAAGCTAACAGAACAATAATAGTGCCTTGAGGTCCCCTGAATCGTGTTATCCAAATCAAGTTTTAGAGCTCTGAAAGTGAACTTCGTTCAGGTATGAATCCTCACCAAATCGTTTCAAATTGAGCACTAATTTGTTCTCCTCATCTCCCTGACCCTCGTGGTCTTCACCATTTTCATTTTCATTGAGAATTGAACTTGAATTTCTGAAAACAAGTGCTCGCTATTCTTCTGCTTTTTCTCGAATTGTTCTTTGTACTGGTGAAATACATTTTTCGCGATGGTACCATTAGAATCGTCTTGAAGAGACGAAGTGCTCGCTATTCTTCTGCTTTTTCTCAAATTGTTCTTTGTACAGGTGAAATAAATTTTTCGCGATGGTACCATTAGAATCGTCTTGAAGAGACGAATCAAATGATACCGGTCTAAATAATTTATTTCACAGCTTTGGATGCTCGATTTTGGAGTGGTTGGAGGTTGAAGACGACCTACGTGTCTGTCTTCAACCAATGACATAATGCCATGCATTTTTTTCAAATCTAGGAAATAAGTGATCACATGTGATATTTCTTGAGCTCCATAATATGCACAGTGCGGCTGATCCATTGGATTGGTTTACTAACGCATTTTGACATTATGTGATGGTCAACATTATTTCGTTTTATTTTAATTTTAAATTCTAATCCGGTGTGAAAACCAATGAGGTCCATATCAAGCACAACGCGTGTGATCCCTTGGATCTGATTATTCACGCGTTTTGACTGTGATCTAATGGTCCATATTTTTTTGCTTTTATTTTATTTTCTGATTTTACATTTTAAATGTTATAAACTTCAAAAATTATAGAAAATTCATTTTTTGGCTTAAAAATTATGAAAAAAATTCACAAATATATTTTCAAATATTCTCTTACTGATTTTTATTTTTCATAATTTTATTTTCAGATTTGATATTTTTTATGATTTTTCTTTTTTATTTGAGGTATTTAAATGCTTTAAAAACTTTTTGACATTTAAAAATTCTGAAAAAATTATGAAAGGATCCAATGGTCATTTGACAAATATTGGTGACCTCATTTTATTTTTATTTTTGGTTTTACTATTTTTGACCATTTATAGTTTTTTTTTACCATTTTCTTTTATTTTAAAAAGTGAAAAATATAGTTTCTGATTTTTTTTTATTCTGGAAATTTTTGTCAACACTTGTTGGCCTTTGTTTGACCTTGGAGAATTTTTTTGGAATTTTATTTTGGGGCATGGATACCATTATGTATTTCATCAATTAAAATCCAATTAAATTATCCATTTTCAAATTATTTTAATTAGCATTTTAACTACTTTATTTCCTTTTTTTACTTTGCTGATCTTGGATTTATTTGGAGTCATAAATTTCCTCAGCATCAATGGAACTTGGGTGCTGATAGGTCTCATGACCAAATCCACCAAGATAGTTGGTTGATTTTGACTAAGTTAGGCTACATAAGTTCATCTAATGCATTATTAACTTTGAGACTAGTTCTTTCTTCTCCATCTTATCTTTTATTTTATCCCGAATCGGGAAAGTGATCAATTGGTGGCATAAACTTCAAAGTTTAGTAGAAGCCCCAAAATATTGTTTGAGATTTGATATTGGTTCAACATCTGTGATACTTTTCGTGTGGTCGCTATGCTTTTTTAATCAAGCTTCTGGAAAGTTTTCACCAACTTTGTCCAATTGAAATTCTCAATCATCTTTGATCAAGTGTTGAGGCCCGCCAGAGTTCCAACAATTGAAATTTGTCGTGTGGTCGCTATGATTCTATCAAGGTTCTGTCAAGTCTTCATGCGCAAGCTTCAAGATGATCACCTAACTAACGACTAATTACTAACAATTAACTTTATCTTACGCTTTTACTTTCTACCTTTATTTTTCTGCTCTTTTATTTTATGTTTTTTACTTTATGCACTTTACTTTTAGCATTTTACATTTCATGTCATTTTTTTTCTTTGCTCACTTGAGCATTTTTTTCTTGTCATTTTGAATTTGCTCACTTGAACTTTATTTTCCTTTTGAAAGATACCTAATAATTCAACCTAGACATAAAAGAATTTTGATTGGACTTGGTTACTATGCCTATGCACAGAGTTTGACCTTTGGAATTAGGATTATGACCTCTACCTCAGCTCAGAGATTTCTGTGATCTTTGTGTTATTATGTCTTGCTTGATTTATTACCTTGTATGCAGGTTATTTCGTTTATACTCGATCATGAGTAGATTTCCTTCAAATACAATCGTTACTCTGCCCGTTTTTCTTGAGACATGAATTCATCTGAGGCATTGATTTATCTGAAGCTTGATTTTTTTGTCTGATTATTTGTTGCTTGTGGTAATCCAAAGGATGGAAATGTGGTATTGGCTTCTTGATGTCATGTACTTATTTTTTCACCCGGTTGGATCTTTCTTTACCCTTACCTTTTACTTTATGTACATAGTTTAGCCTCTTCATCTCCTCCCATATTCTTAAATTTTCAAAATCTTCCCTCTTTTTCAAAGGATTCTTGTTTTCAAAACTCGAACCGCTTTCATAAAAAACTTGGACTTAGGTCCATGCATTTTCAAACTTCTTTTTCTTAATAAAGTTCCAATCCATTTAATAATACTTTGACCATTTCTCATAAGACTAAAAAATACATAACCTCATTCAAACTTTTTTGAGCTCTTTGTGGCTTTCTTCTTAAAAACCATTTTCTTAAAAAACAACCAACACACAAAATTTTAGTCTTTTTTACCCAAACTACATGGGTTTTGATTTCAACATTGCACATTGTTGGTATGTAGGCCTGGAACTCATTGGAAGATCCATCAAATAAAAAATTATAAAGAATACTTATTTTCTCACCCACCATCCATTTTGTAAACATACTCTCTTTTGGCACACATATACAAATTTTCAAAAAAGGTTCCTACAGAGTACCGTAGAACGAAAACCTTCTTCTTTTCACTGGAATTTTTCAACACTAATGACAACAACCCCAATATTGCAAGAACATGAAAATATTTTACCTAATATTAAAGAAATATTAGTCTCCCATTAGCAATCACTCATCATTAAGAAATGAAATTGAAACTGAGGTTGAAGATGAAAGAAATCCAATGCAAGAGTTCCAAAAGAGGAAGTTGATTTTTCATAGAAAATTCACATGAATACGAACATCCACTTGAATTCTCTTCTTTGAAAAATGTTGACAAAAGCTTATAAGTGTGCTTGAGATGAAGCATACAAAAGACTAGTTAGATTCGAATGAAAGTCAATGCATGTAATGAGTCAAGTGAATGAAATAAAGGAGATTCAAAATTTTGTCCCCATTTGCAGTTGATAGAATCAATTGCAATGTGCGATTTGAATCATAGTTCAAGTGATTCGAATAATGTAAAATATTTTATTCAAACCAATTGATCCAGGAAATTTGAAAAAATGCTGAAAAATTGTGTGATTCAAACCATGTGCAAAGTGTGATTTAAACCATGTGCAAAATGTGGTTCAAATCAAATTGGACAGAGGTGACATGAAATTGTTTGATTTAAATCATATGCAAATCCTGATTCAAATCACATGCTTTTTGAAACATTTTGGTCCTTTGTTGGACTTGATTCGAGTCAAATTCAATCTGTAAATGATTGGTTCAAATCAAATACATCAAAACACAATTTTTCATTATTTTAAAGTTTTTATTTGCACCTGAGTTGAATTGAATACACATATTGTTTATTCCAAAAAATTATGCAATTGATTAAAGACATCATGAATAGATTCAAACATAAAATATATATTTATGTATACTAAAAGATTTAAGAACCGATCTCAAACTTGAGTCACAGTGTGCAATTAATGAGGAAGACTAAATCAAATATAATAAATGAAAGCGATAATACAAGCAACTAAATAATCGTATTGGAGGTACTCCTCCGATATATGATAAGGATATGCAACCAACTCCCCATATGGATATGCAACTACACCATTCACTTATTTCGCGACCTCATGCTCTTCAATGTCAAAAATAAATTAATGGCTTCTAATAGAACAAGGTAACCTTGTATTTAAAGACCTACAAGTTCAACACACAAGGTAACTCATGTGTTGTCCTAATGAAGCAACCATATGAAACTTTATTAGAACCAATAAATTTTAGCCTTTATAATTCCTTCCAAGGTGTTATATACACTGTCTTAATATGAAGTCATGAAATCGAGAATAAATTTGAGTATTATACTTATTCTCAATGTTGGCCATAATTGTTTGAAACAATGTTCTAATTACACCTAATTGTCTCTTCAGTATCGCATTCAGATAATCCAAACTTGTGCAAACTTTTTCAAGAATAGTAGTCAACATTGAAATTCCTGGCAGCAGATACGTGATGTCACAGAGAATGTTATGACACACTATCTGACACTCTGTTAACAATTTACACAGTAAATATAAATAACAGTAAAGAACACAATAAGTTGTTTACCCAGTTCAGTGTCTAACTACACCTACATCTGGGGGCTACCAAGCCAGGGAGGAAATTCACTATTAGTAGAATTAATTCAGGAATAAAACACCAGTTTATCTCCTTCACTTAAAACCTACCCAATGCAACTTCAACCTAAGTCCTACTTAGATCTGAGTACCTACTCACTCCCCCTCAATCACAGCAGTGATATCAACCTATTGAATAATTGAATTGTGAAGACACACTTCAATAAACTATCTTGATCTCGCTTCAAAGCTTTCAATCAAGAGACAAACACTCGTGCTTTAAAGCTTTGAGTGATAAACTACCCTTACAAACAAACCCTAGTCCAATGCACTTATCAATTGATAGTTGCTTGGCTCACAAGAGAAACTAGAATTACAAAAACCAACTGTTATAAATCCTAACAGTACACAAAAACAAGATGCTATCTCTTTTTCAATTCCAAGGGCGCAACACAGTTGTAAGGGTTGAATTCCTTTTATAGAAGCAGTCCTGAAACTTCAGTCTTGGGCTTCCATAAAGATAGCTAGAGTTCACTTAATTTAATCCTAAAAACACGGTCTTTTCAACAACCAATTTAGGTTTAATTAAGATTAACCTAGCAGCCACGTGAGCATGCTTTCTAATAACAGAAAAACAATATTTAGCAGCTCAACAAACTTCCTGAATAATCTCAGGAAAAAATAGATTCTGCAGAACAGAATGTCACACTGAATGTCATAACATCTGTTATGACATCAGTATATTTTCTGCAGAATTCCAGCACAACTTTTAGCTTCCAGTTCTGAGCTGCACTTTAAACATCCTTGTCAAGTAGGATTTATCTTCAATCTCTGAATGTCATGACATTTATCAAGACATTGACATAGCCTAGTTTTACCAAAAAGTAATGCCAACTTAAAACACTAACAGAGAAGAATGACATTTTTTCTGTCCGAAGTGCTTATAGGTTCTGCATTAATGAAGCTATTGACACCTCTCCTCTTCGGGTGAATGGGAATTGGAATCTCATTTGGGGGATTAAAGGTCCTCTAAGAGTGAAGAATTTTGTTTGGCGTCTTTGCACGAATTGTATCCCACTAGACACCGTCTTTTGGACCATGGCATTGACTGCCCGTCTAATTGCATTGGTTGTTTGGAAGGAGATGAGCATGATTATCATTTGTTTTTCCAATGTCCTAAGAGCATTGAGTGCTGGAAGAGAGTGAACCTATGGTATATGATCCATCCTTTATTGAGTGTTGGAGGATATTTTTCTTCTATTATTTTCTCTTTTTTACAGGTAGCTTCGTATGACCATCAGGCGCTTTTTGCTACTGTTTTATGGAGTATATGGAAATGCAGGAATAATCATATTTGGAATCATACTATTGATATTTCGGTCAATATTTGTAATTGATCCATGCATCTCCTGCTAGGATGGAAAGAAGCTTAGCATGTCAGAGGTAATGATACTTTTACTACTTCGAATTCTTCTACTACCATATGGCAAAAACCATCAATTGGCAGTTTCAAGTGCAACATTGATGCCTCTTTCACTCAAAATAAAGTAGGTATAGGAGTTTGTATTAGAGACTCTGAGGGTCATTTTGTTAGTGCTAGGACAGAGTAGTTCTTCCCTATCACTGATGTTGATATTGGAGAGGCTCTAGGTCTCATGTCGACTATCAAGTGGGTTCATGAGTTTGGTTTGGATAATATAGACTTCGAAATGGATGCTAAAAATGTGGTGGATAGTGTGAATATCTCTAATCCAAATGACTCTGATCTTGGAGTTATTACTCGAGAATGAAGGCGCCTTCTGTTTTCTCTATTTACGAACTCTCATGTTAAGTTCACTAGGAGACAAGCTAATGAAGTTGCTCATAATTTGGCAAGGGTGACTCCATCTTATGCTAGTTTTCATGTATTCAATATTTGTCCAACATGTATTCAGAACTTCTGAGCTGGAGTTTGTGCTTATTAAAAGGTCTAAGATGAGGGAAACAAAGACAGCCAAAAAATCTTATGCCTTGATAATCAGGAATGGTGTTAAAAAAAAGCATGAAATGGAGATGTGAATGCTAGAAAATTAGATGTGGGAAGTCTATTCAGAAGATACATTTCCTGAGTGAAGTTGTAATCCCAGAATTCAACAGGAATATTAGCATAAGCCAAAATTGTTAAGCCCATCTCTACTATGCTTCTGTGTTTTCTTTCCACATTGTCATTTTGGTGTGAAGTGTGTGGACAAGTTAACCTATGAATTATGCCTTTCTCACTCAAAATTTTTGTCAGAGGTCGAAATTCTCCCCCAAAATAAGTCTGAGCAGCTTTTACTTGTACTTGAAACTGAGTTTGGACATAAACAAGAAATTGAGTGAAGCAACTTAAAGCTTCAGATTTTTGTTTTAGAAAATACACCCAAGTGTACTTGGTGTAAGTGTCTACAACAACCATATAGTACAAATATCCTTGACTAGAAGGATTGGGAGATGGTCCCCATAAATCAACATGCACAAGTTTAAAAGGTTTGGAATAAATAGTTGTGGATAAAGGTGCATACAATCTGTGAGATTTGCCATTATTACAAGAACTACAACAATCAATATTATCTTTATTGGATGAGGAAATATTATAGAGTTTCAGTATAGACTTGAGATTTACAGAATTTGTACGCCTTAACCTATTATGCCAAATAGAAAATTTATTACAGACAGAATTTGCAAGAACTTGAGAATGATCTCTGGTGGACAAGCTAACAGCATTTGCAGCTGGAGATTCCACTGACTGAGAGGAAAAACTATAGAGGCCACTAGTATTCAGGAATCCTTATAGAAGAACCTCCTTAGATAACTGAGATTTGATGAAACAGGTGTTAGCATGAAACTCAAAAAATACATTATTATCTTGAGCAAACTTTGACACAGACAAAGGATTTCTAGTGATTTTGGGTACATGCAGTAAATGCTTCAAGACTAAGTTGGAGTGAGATAATGAAGGAGTCTTGATGTTAGCTAAGCCAACAGACTCAATGTTTAATCTTTGACCATTACCTACAAGAACTTTATTGACACCAGAATAACTTTGTTTATTTTGTAGTAAAGATCTATTATGAGTGAGATGATGAGTAGCACCTAAGTATGCAAACCATGCTTGAGACTCTAAATCTACTGGAACCTGTAGGTCATCTTGATGAATAAGATATGTTGAAGCTTGGACTGAGTTGGCCTCTGGATCTTTCTTCTCACCCTTCACCTGTTCAGTGGACTCAAATGCTTGATTCTTTGATTGTGTTGGCTCAAAGTTTTCATCATAACGATGCCAGCAGTCCATAGCAACATGACCATATTTCCCACAAAGCTGACAAGTTGGTATATTTCCAGAAGATACAGAGGATCTGGCTCTGTCACGACCTCTGTTGCGAGAGTTACTTCTACGTCGCTGATACCGAGAACCACCTCTGGTGGATTTGGAGCTGAAATTGGCTTCAGATTGGGCAACATTTGTTGTGGCATTAGCAAGAGAAAGCTCTTGATAATATTTGTCAAGTTGAGCTTCTTGCTCATACAGCAGTGCCTAAATTTCATAGAGTGTAGGAGGTTCCATCTTGTCATATACCATCATAATAAATGGATTGTATTCCTCTAGTAAACCCTGCAAGATAGAGTTAATTTAATCGCGGTCAGAGATTGGTTGACCAACTGCCAAAAGCGCATATGCAATTGCACCAATGCAAAGCACAAACTCTGAAATCGAACAATTTGCTTTCTTGGTGACTTTCAGCTCAGCACAAAGTTGATGAACCTTAGCTTTGATGACCGCTGTGAAATACTAGTGTATCTACTCCCAGATTTGATATGAATGCTTGCAAGAAAGCACACGAGGAAGCACAAACTCGGAAATTATGGACAGAAGCCACGTGAACAAGGCTTGATCTTGAGTAATCCAAGCCTCATATTCACCAGAGTGAACATTGGCGCGACGATCTTCGTCGTTCTTGAACATTGCAGGAATCTGAGGATTAACTACAAATCGATGTAGTTTGTGAGCAAGAATGATACCTTCAACCTGTTGATTCCAGAGAATAAAGTTCTTCTCTTGCAGCTTGATGGAGAGTTTGGCCCCAAACACTGTGTGATGGGACCGTTGTTGAGTGACAACGACTGTGTCGTCGTGTAGGGATGAAACTCCGAGTTTTCTAGTGATGCAGCCATTGATGAAGCTTCTCTGAAGCAATGGAGCAAGAGCGTGTAACAGAACTAGTTTGTTGAATCACGAAGGAAGATGCTGCAGCTTCTCAGCAAGAGCATGAGAATGATGAAACGAACAGCGGAGGACGGTTTGGATCAGCAACGATTGATACCATGTTAGATTTATGACAAGCTTGCATTATCAATGGAAGGGATGAAAGCAAGATTGCTAGAAGTTCTGGAAAGAAAGAGTCAGAAGTTCTAGGACGAAAGGGTTAGAAGTTCTGAGACGAAAGGACCAGAAGTTCTGGAACAAGTGATTCTGAATTTCTATTACAAAAGGAGTTTTATATCATATCTTTACACTCTCTCATAGCCACCTATATATAGCCATAATTCTATGGATAAGATGACTTACTAAGAATGAAAAGAGATTGTAGCCTAATGACTAATAACCCCATTATACAATAAACCACTAAACCCAAATACACTAATACAAATAGACACAAATAGACGCCACATCAATAGGCAAAAATAAATAAGAGATAATTGAACATGCTTATCTATATCAATGCTTTAGAAATTATGCAAAGTAGTCACCTGGGGATCTTATAGGAAAAAAAAGTTGAGGGAAATCTTCTAACCCATCCTCAAAAATTATATTTATAAAACTAACTTATATAAATCAAATATTTATAAAATTATAAATATTAATGTCCTATATTTTTCATAAACGAAGTATACTCAAATTACATATTTGTCACCTCCTATTTTAGAATAAATTATAATAATAAAATAATATTTAACTATTAACAACCTCAATGACCATAACAGTGGAAATAACAAACACATAGAGCATAAGCTTTCAACAATTCTATAGAATCCATTCTAAAGTTAAAAATAAAAATTGCAACTTGCAACACAAAAATCATTCATTTGTCTTGTTAACAAAGTATTGAGAAAATAATAGTTACAAGATCTACAATGGTGCTTTTTAAATAAGTACTTTTCATTAAGCATTAGCACCAACAATAAGTACTCCAGTATAAGCATCATCACAATGGTACTTTTTGTTGAGTCCATTATCTCAGGAAATGGATTCCCTGCAGTCAATTACCAACTGCAGGGTAATCTACACCATTGATCTTTTATAATAAAAATGATCTACACCATTGATCTTTTATAATAAAAATTTATATGCTTTTGAATGTTAAATCTATGCCATTAGATTTTGATCATGAAGTCTATATTATTTTGGATGTATGAATGTTTCATTCCCTGCATTATCCCAATGGTACTAAACAAACAAAAGTACATCTATAAACATAACAGTTACTCTATGTTAAAGTAATGTGAAGTTATTAACGAAATTCACTTGATCAATTTATTACAAGTACTAAGTTGGATGGATATAGCTGGTGTTTATTAAATACTCAAGAAGCTGACAAAACAAAATTAATACACTCTTCATCTCCTGAGTGACATTTGTAAAAAAAAAAGGTTAATTAATGACTTATTTACAAAACTTTGGATTCAGGTAATTAAATGTAATTGAGCTGTCTTTACTTTGTTCAACAATCTCACATGAATTTAATGTTCTTGACCTGCCAAGAGTGCTTAACACTCTTTAAACTCATTGCCTCAAAAACATTCTCAAAATAATTGATTTAATTGACGTATCTATAAATATTTAAAAAATAAAAACTATAGCTCAGATTCACTTCTGACTATTAGACTACTAGGCTAAAAAAAAATAAACATAATATTTATTTATTTTGATAAGAAAACTTTATTTCACCAATAAGAGAACCTAAGAAACTTCAACATCTATCTTAGTCCTTACAACGAAGCCCAAGTGCTTCATTTTCTTTGATACATTTTATGCAATTAGCATAAATAAACTCCAAAGGAAAGAAGCACAGATTACAGAAAACATAAAACCATACAATTCACAAGGAAACACCAACATGTCTATCTCATGCCTCATGGAGATGGAGGCCAATACATTGCAGCATCCTCCGCCCCTCCTTCATAAACCCTAAACTCGAGCTCGTCGATCCTTCCATCATGATACCACATTCCGTCATCACTCTCGTCATCATAGAAATCATACTCGTCCATATCGCTATTATCATACTCCGAGTCAGAAGAATCAGATATATCTGAGCATTCCTCCCTCTCGTAATAGCCCGAAACCTGAGGCCCTAAAACATTAAGTTTCGGAAAACTCTGCTTCACGTACATGTTGTCGAGTTTGACACCCCAACAACCGCGCAAATCCAAATGTTCGAGGTTAGGACAGAGTGAGAGGATTTGGTAAACACCTTCATTGGTGATCAGGTTGTAAGTCATTTCGAGACTTTTCAGCTTTGGCATAGTCGAGGCAACTGCAAATGCTTCTGCGTTTTCTAAGGGCTTTCCAGAAGTGTCTAAGGGATGCATATTCCGACAGAAAACTTCTAAGCATTTGCAGTTCTTGCCGATTGTCTCTATGGCATTGCTACCAATTCTGATGCAGTAGCTCAAATCTAAGATGGAAATCATCGAAAGCTTTCTGGTCATCTGTTCCACTGCAAAATCATTCACATCGCATCTCGGCAGGCGCAAGTTTTTTAGAGATCCAGCACTTGCAAAAGAAACAAAAACATAAGATACCGAGAATTTTGTCAAAAATCCAGTTAATCAATACCAAAATTTAGTTAACCAGAAGTTTGATTTTGATACCGAAAACATCAAAATGTAATCAATGGAAGATAGCACTACATTGATGTTTAAAGAAACAATACCGGCATTTATACATTAATATCATACACATATTAAAGCTCAAAGACAGCAGAACACACAAAATCGAAGGCACACTCGTAACTACTGACTGATTTAATTGCAAGCGAGTTTGAAGTAAATTGATCTATATCAGCAAGTTTTTCAATCAAACAAAACTCATCAATTCTGAAACTCTCAATTGTATCTCCAATGAAACCAAACAAAGTAAAACAAGTATAAATCCTTACTTTTCAGCAATGAAAGTGAAAATTCTCTCAGTCTGGAGACCAGAAGCGCAGAGTTTCCGCATCGATCCAGAGCTTCTAGTAACAAGCATCTCAACCATCCTCTCAATATGGCGAGGCTCGCAGCGAGTACACCAGTCATAAATGTCTATCTCTTGCCAGCAGTAAGGTCCATTAACAGCACTAGCCCATGATTTGCAAACCCTCGGAATCACAGTCAATCTCTCTCGGAGCGGAAGCTTGGTGAATATCACCCCTAAAGTATCCGGAATCAACTCGTCCCAACGACGAAAATCCGCAGTAGCTACTTCCATTTCCCTGCAAAACAACAACATTCGGCAACATTGGTAAAATTGAAAAATCAAAATCTCACACACATAAGAGCAAATACTTCAAACAATGTACATCACCGAAAAATCTTCACATTCAATGAATTCATGAACAAACTAAACCCTCACACAATCCCAAAATTTCCAAAAGCTAAATTCTTGAACAATTATAAGATAATAATTCATTTCTGTAGCTTTACATGTTCAACTTCCACACACAATCTAAATAAGGCTAAAAAAACAGAAATGGCAGAACTCAAGAAAAAAACAATCTTCCAATTACAGTATAACAAATCTAGAAAAAAAAAAAAATACCCAGATCGAAATTTCCAATTTTTTCCACTCTTCACCACTTTCCAAATCACAAGAAACAGAAAAGAAACCACAAACAAAAAAAAACAGAAAAAAAGATTAAAACTTTAATAATTTACCAGTCCAAATCTTTATACTATGATGATGAGTGTCTTCAAGAACCTGAATTAAGGAAACAAAAAACGAATAATCCGGCACAGTACAGAAAAAAAGAAAGAACAAATGAGAAAAAAAGGGAACAAAGACACAAAATTCAACCACCAACACCAACTACCCTTAATTTCAAATCAATGCAACAAGAAAAAAAGAATATATTTTTATCATTTTACTCATCAAAAGTAAGCTAGATAGTAGAGTAGAGCATATAGTCTAGAGAGAGAAAGTGTGAGAGAGAGAGAGAGAGAGGAATACCTCAGATGCAGAAAATATCGGCTTTTTTACTGCCACACACTACACTCTCATCTCACAGTACTCAGATACACACACAGAGTCAAAAAACTTTGGCAAAAAGTCATCAAAAGTACAGTGTTGCATTTTCAAGAGACACTGATTTGTGATTTTATGTGTTTTGGAAAATTAACACTAACTCACTTGGTTTAAATAGGACACTGATTTGAATTTTGTCAAAGGGAGATTTTAGATTTTTGTTATTAAATTTATGTGTATTAAATGTTATTTGATTCTAGTCAAAAAGAGGGTTTTGGTGTTTAATAAAAGTTAATGTTTGCTTTTCTTTTTGGATTACCATATTATGTCATTGTCTTGTAGTATAGGACAAATATTAAAAAAATGCTATAACTAATTTTATATTTAAAAGGTAAAATATAAATTATTTATTGATAGTATGTAAGAGATCAAATTTTAAAAGGGAGAGTAAAAATATTTAAATTATAATAAAGATTGTATTAAAAATTTATTTATATTTTTAATTTAAAATGTAAATAATTTTATATTAAAAGTGTAAAGAATAAATTATTTTATAAAAAAAAATTTATGAAAAAAGTATGTAAAAGATAAGATTAGAAAAGAGAGTAATAAATATTTAAATTATAATAAAGATTGTATTAAAAAATTATTAATATTTTTTAATAAAAATGTAATTACTTTTATATTTAAAATTTAAAGAATAAGTTATTTTATAAAAAAGTTATTTATTAAAAGTATGTAAAAATAAGATTAAAAAAGAGAGTAATAAATATTTAAATTATTTAAATATTATATTTCTTTTTGATATTTTGAAACAATTTACAATTTTAATAGAATTTTTCTTTTTAAAGTGACAAATAATTTTTAAAAAATGGAGGTATGTGTATATGAGTACAAAAATTTCAATTAAATTTAGAGATTGAGGTAGTAACTTTTATGATAAAGCACACGAAACAATCAGACATTTTTAATCTCTAGTCAAAAAGAGGGCTTTGGTATTTAATAAAAATAATATTTAATATTCTTTTTGGACTACCATATTAGTCAGGTCATTTTATGAATTTTCTTTTGGAAGAATAACGAGATTTTAAAAAAAAACTCAAATAACCCATAGTCCCACAATTTGCAATTTGTTTTGGTACGCGGTATGGGTACGGGTTCGCGGTACGCGATATCAGAAGAAATCGGTACGTTTAGGGGTATAGAGCTTCGGTACACGTCGGTTCATACTACATGTCAAGGTAGCATGCCTCTTCTAAAAATAATGTTACAGATTTTGAGAAAATAAATAGAGCAGTTTAAAACAATTGTATATAATAACTCAGTTCCACATCGGTTGTGTTTCATATGTTGAGAGAAGAAACAAGTTATAAATAAAACAATGCAATTGTAGTGAAAATCAATGTGGGCTGAGCAATGTTGTAAGCGTGGCTACATTTTGTAGGTTGCACGTGGGCCCAAATAATAATAATAAAGTAGTGCAAATAACAGTAGGCTTTTGTTTATAGCCACTAATAATAAATTAGTTCAAATTTTTAAGGAAACATGTAATATGTTGGGTTCGTTATTTTTGCGAATTTTCGAAGAATTATTGCGAATTAATACGCAAAAGTACCGCGAACAGGTACTCAAGTACCAATTCGCGGTTCGCTGGTGAAGTCAGCGAATTCTATGACTATGAAATAACCACCTTTAAAAAAAATACACAAATAACCAAATTTTAGAATTTGTTTACATGATTTAGCCAAGTGAAATAGTGCATTCATTTAAATTTTCAAATGAGACGCCAAATGAGATGGTGTCTAGGTGAATCTGATTTGCCCTAAGCCATCTCAGATGGCACGCAGGTGCAATTATCTTTTTTATTGTTTTTTGTTAAACAAATAAAACGCAATGTCGTTGCAAATGAAACTTCGATTTCAATAGTAATGAAACGCTTACATAACGGGAATAAAAGTTATATTATTAAAAAACACTAAATTTTCATTTTTGATGGGGGCGAAATGGTCACGCGGGCGTCCTAAAGTCACGGTGCTCTTGTCGCCGGCCGGCAAACCTTGTGTCACCAGAGGTCTAATTGGTGATGATGTCTATGAAACTATAAGATGATGAAGGAGCTATGAGCGAAACGAAGAAGATTGAGAATGATGAAGCGATTGTCGATGAAACCCTAAAAGTTGAGATGAAGGCAACACTCGAACCTCGAAGGTTATGGGTGGATGTGATTAGCGACAACAGAAATCCTGTGAAGGGGAAAGCGATGGAATATGTGGCACCGACGGTGATTAACGGCGAAATTGAAGTCGAAATCAATGTGGAGGATGTGGCATCAGAACTCCAGTTCTAGGAGAATGCTCTGATACTATATGTGATGGTAGAATAAATCAATATGCCCGCGATGAAGAATTTCATGCAGAAGTCATAGAATTTTGTTCTACTATCGGATTTGTACTATCACGAGGAAGGTTACTTCCTTCTGCGATTCAGAACACATGATGATAAGGAAGACATGTGGATGGAGGGGTCGTACTCGATTAGAGGTATGCCGATTATGCTGAAAAATTGGCATCCTGATTTTAACCTAAAGAAGGATCTTCTAAGGACGATGCCAATTTGGATAAAATTTCTAAAGCTTCCTCTCTAGCTTTGGGGAGCAACAAGTTTGAATAAAATTGGAAGTGCTATTGGGGCGCCCATGGTTACAGATGAATGTACTACACACAAGTTAAGGGTTTCCTATGCTAGAATCCTAATTGAAGTGGATATTACTCAGAAGCTCCCGAAGGAAATTACCATCAAGGATTTGCAAGGCAGGAAGATAAAACAAGATATTAAGTACGAGTGGAAACCTAAATTATGTGATAAATATCAACAAGCGGGGAAAAAGTGTGGAGAAGTTCCCAAGGCTAGAACATGGAAACCAAAAAAGAATAGAGCAGAAGTGCAACACAAGAGCCAATAAGTGATTGAAAGGAAAGAACAAGAATTGATTGCAACACCCAAGAACAATCAGGTTGAAAATATTAATCATGAGGATAATGGAGAAATCTGGACAAGGGTGAAGAAAGCTACCGGGGATAAAGGTAAGAAACCTTTTATGTTGAATCATCAACCACTTTAAACTTTTTTTAATGGATATGAGGCACTAAGGGTTTCGAATGACCTACTAGTGGTCTTTGATAGGGGACTATGTTAGCTTCTTGGAATGTAAATGGATTGAATAACGTTGGGAAGTTAAGGGAGATTAGCTCCAATTTCCTTGAACTCCAACCAAATATTTCTATTTTGATTAAAATTAGGGTTAAGAATAACAAATCCATGATGGTTAAAGAAAAACTTCATTTGAGTAAGACCTGTGACACCCCAATTAATTCGATTATTAAATAATTATAATTTTTAATTATTAATTTAATTAGGAATGTAATTATTAATATTTTGGATTAACGAGATTAATTAAATTAAATGGAAGTGGGTTTATTAATGAGGTGTGAAGGGTAAAGTGAGGGTGTGAGGAGTAAAAGACTCTACTCACATTAATTATTTTATTTTTATTATGTTAGAATAATAAAAGGAATAAAAGAAGGAAAAAGAGGAAAAAGGAATTATTTTTGGAGAAAACACACATACGTGCAATTGAGAAGAGGAAAAGGAAGGAGAAAAGCCAGTTCGTGTCGGAAGTCGAAGAACCCACAAGGTAAGGGGTGATTTCGATTAATTATTTTGTATTATTGGTTTTGAATTCGACCGTATGGATCATAGCATGTTAGCAAATCTCAGTTTAGAAATTCTAGGGTTCCGTAGAATTGTCTCTATTATGTCGGATTGTAGGTCGGAAACCATTAATGTGTCAGATAATTAATAGGAATGATGAAATAAAGTTGTCTGATGTTATAATGGCGTAAAATGGATGTATTTCAGTGTTCCTCATGTTGCAATTCGTATGGGGATGTTTGAAATTGATTGGGAATGGGTAAATGCTGTCAAAATAACAGATTTTGACTCTGCAGGTCGTGGGAACCGGTTCCCAGTGGGGAGGAACCGAGTTCCCAGTGTAAACTTTCAAAAACTGGCAAAAATGTACGTAGGAACCGGTTCCCAGTGGGGTAGGAACCGGGTTCCCATACATTTTTCCAGGGGCATGATTTTTGAACTTTGTGGGAACCGGTTCCTGCATAGGGAGGAACCGGGTTCCACTGTAACTTTTTGAAAAATACTAAACTTTGAAAATTCATAACTTTTAAACCGTAAGTCCGTTTTAGTCGCCGTTTTGGACGTTGTTTCTTAAATTTAATGCTCTATTTTATAAAATAAAGAGATTTCCTATAACTTGAAATTATTTTGAAAATGTGTCGAAATTCCGATTTGAGCGGTTGTTATTCAATGCGTACTTGATACGTACAGTAGTGTGTCTGTGGTATTTTACTGTGTCAGGATTATGTGAAGGGAAGGCATGTTTATGCTGTTGATTGTGGGCATGATTGTTGAGAACATCATGTTTTGGTATTGAGTCTGTTTATGATAATTGGTGTGTTCATAGGTTGATTTTTATAAAATGAAGAAAATTATAATTAATGGGTTTTATTTTGAAAAGAGTCGTTTTCCAATTTGTGAACAATGAGAGTTATGAGAATGATGGATGAATGAGTATAGGATTGTTCTGACTGGTTGAACGTGGAATGAAGCTTGTATGTTATCTTCCTGCTGTTTATTCATGATTGTATTGATAGCATGTGCTTTGTTGTTATTGTTGTTGTATATACCGATGACAGTCTTACCAATTGAAGGGTAAGCGTTTGACATCTTTATGCTTTGTGATGATTTATTTCATGATAGGTGATGATATCATGTTATGGTTGATGATGGTTTATGATGTCTGATGTGGTCATAACCTGTGTTGAATGTTGCATGCTGGTGTTGTGCATGCATATGCATTCTTGGTGAAGTTAATTCCCATTGTGTGAAATTTGACTTGTATAGCCGTTAACCGTACCCAGTGGATAGTGGTGGTTAGGCTGGATTCTTGACTCAGTGGTGTCTGGGCGAATCGATGATTGTTGTATCCGGTTGATGATGGATCAGTGTGTGTGACTTGGTCACGTGTTGGTACCACATGCATTGTGTCTGCATTTGTGTTTGCATGAGATTGTAACATGTTAGGATGTCTTCCAGTGTTACAATTCTTTTGTTGTTATTTGTTGTGCATAATGACTTGTATGGTTGTATCTGCGTGTTGAATCTGAATCTATGCTAAGATGGGTGAAATAATATGTTGTGATATATTGTTGATTGAGGAACTTATAATGCATGTTAATTATGAGAAATCTCACCCTTACTTTAACAATTTCAGATTAAAGTTAGCAGCTCAGGAGTTGGTGAGGATGGCTCTAGAGCTATATTCATTTAAGTCCGCGTGTCAGTGTCATGCTCTGATAGGTTGTAACACTGGGGAAACGTTTGATTGAGATTTTTTTTTGGATATTAGGAATTATTCTTCATTCAATTGTTATCTGGAATTACTTTAGGAATAAATAAGAGTTTGGTTTATTCCGTTTTGTTTTGATGGTGTTATTTCCGCTGTGTAAGATATGGTCGTAACTCAATTGATTATTTTGATAGTGACCCTCAGTGTAGCATGGCTACTGTGTTTTATTTGAAGTTTTGTTTATTTTACCATTGTGGCATCCCTTGTATTACCGTGTTAACTCTGATTAAAGCTGATTTCATTATTAAACTAAATAATTATTCGGGGTATTTTAGAAGGGGTGTTACAAGACCTATCTAGATAGTTACAATAGTCATGTTAATGGTAGAATTTGGATTTGTTGGGATAACGATAAAGTGGATATCAAATATCATAACAACTTTAATCAATACATTCAATGTGGGGTATTTGACGGGGTCTTTAAATTTTGGTTGACAGCCATTTATGCTCAAAACCATCTTGATCAGAGGAAAAACTTATGAAAGGACTTGGTTAAGTTGCATGCTAATGAGCAGGGTTCTTGGTGTGCAGTTGGTGACTTCAATAATATGGCAAAAGCTTAGGACAAAGTGGGTGGTAAGCTTGTCACTCAGACAAAATATGAAGACTACAATAATATGATGAGTATCACAAACTGAAGTGTGATGGATATTAAGGGGGACTTCTACACTTGGTCGAACAAGCAAAGTGGAAATCCTATTTACTCTCGTGTTGACAGACTTATTGGAAATGTGGAATGGTTTCAAGACAAATGTGATCTACATTTGAATATTCTTCCTCTTAATGTTTATGACAAATCCATATTGTAATTGTGCAAATCTTTGGTTATTAAAAAAACAAAGGAAGCAATTCAAATTTAATAACTGTTGGATATATCTTATGGGATTCATAGATACTGTGAGGGATAGATAGAATAAACCTATGGATGAAAGGCCCATGGAAATTCTGTGGAAAAAGCTGGACAGGTTAAATTCTAAGTTGAGGCAGCTGAATAAGCCAAAATCTAACATTCAACTCAAGAAGACTAAAGCAAGACAAAAACTAGAGGAAACTTATGTTGAGTTAAGGATTAAAAGGATGAATAAAGAGAATATTGAAAAAGTGAAGTTGCTAACAGAGGATGTTATCAAGTGGAATGAGCTTTAGGAGAAAAGTATGATTCAAAGAACAAAAATTAACTGGCTGGAATAGGGTAATGGAAACAATGCTTTTTTCCATGCTTACATCAAAACCAGGCATAATGCTAATAGTCTGCAGTTTATTCAGAAGGATTTACTATTCTTAGCTCCCAGAAAGATATTGAAGAGGAAATTTTAAATTTCTATGGCAATCTCTTGGGTAAAACTATTAGTAATATCAATCTTGTCAATATTTAAGCTATGAGGAGAGGTAAAAAATTTAGTATCGAGTGTTGTACCCCAATTTCCCCCCTAAGATTCTCTAGTGTCTCATGCTATTGCATTGCACAAAGATTACTAATTAGTTTTATCTCTCTTATCTTTGGGTTTGCCCTTGGGAGATCACCAAGCACCTTGATTGTATATGTGTTTGTGTATAATGATTGATTCTTAACTAATCATAATGTATATATTATTTGCCCTCTAGATGTTGTGATGTAGGTGGATGTGTAATACGGTGAACTGACTTTGAGATTTTTGTATCGCAAATGTGAGGATAGCAAGAGTCGCCACCGACTTTTCTTTTATCCAATTAAGTGAAGGTGAAAAGAACAGGAAAAGACCTTTGTTAGATTCTGAGTAAGGGAGAAGGTTATGAAAAGGGAAGGTACTAGCACCCCTTTTCATCCGTAGTTATCTACGGGCTCTTAGTTGCTCTTAGATCATTTTAAAATTGTGCTTTCTGTGTGTTTGAAAAAAATGTTTTGAGAAGGCATTTCGCTTTGACTTTGTAATGATTCATGTAGGAATGTATACAAAGTGTTCAGAAATGTTTCATTTTGGAAAGAGTTTGAACTTTGACAAAAGTGTGTGGTGTGAAAAGTATTTTGATAGAGTAAGCAACTAAAAGTCTTATTACCTACTCAGAATTGGTCGTTTTCGTGTTATTTTACGTTCCTTTAGAATAGTGCTATCCATACCATTAGTTGGTAGGTAACCCTATTCGTTGGATGTAAGCGGGACATTCTAAGGGACATCGTATGGTCATAGAAGGCAACTTGTAGGAAGTATCCTAGCACATTCGAAGGGACTATCATCATTTTTCGTAGGCGATAATCGAGGGTCAAGATCATGTATTCGTAGGAGACATCGTGGGTCTATGATCTTTTTATCGAAGGGACTATGATGATTTGTTTTGAAGGCAACGGTGCTAGAATACCTCTACGTTCGAGGGACATGACCATTTGAATTCGTAAAGGCAACGAGAGAGAATTACCCTAAGGGGTGCATGTGTGAAAGAGTGTGTCAATTCAGATATTTTATCTTGGAGTTATGAGTGAGCTATGTCCATTTTATCTTGCCATACACGCCTAGTTACTAACAATTTATAGGGTGCAGAAAGTAAATTGCGGAAAGTAAAATGCGGAAAGATAAATCCTACGCTATTACATGGCTTTGGAGAAGATACATAATTGAAAATACGGAAAATAAAAGTCCTAATTAAACTATTACATCCCATAGGCAATTACATAATTGAAAAAGAAAAAACGATAAAAATTGTCCGAAACAGTATAACCTGTGAACAGATGAAAAATCGGGAAACGGAAGAAAATTGCATAAGATGAAAATGTTAGTAAAAGTAAGAATTTTTGAATGAGAAAAAGTTTTTATGCAAGTAATGACATTAATATGATAAAATAATTTTTTGGGAATTTTTGGGGTTAATTTGATAATTAAAAATCAATTAAAAGCTATTTAAATGATAAATTAGAAATTAAATTAAATATGCATGCAAAAATAATAATTTTAATTTTATAAATTAAATAAACATTTTTCTGATGAGTATGCAAAAAATAAATATTTTTGGTATTTTTTAAATGCATGATAAAAATATAAGAAGATAAAATAAAATGCATGGAAAATATTAAAAGAAAATATGAAAATAGAAAAATATGCAAACTTGTAAAAAAACACTTTGCCATGGCTGGGATTCGAACTCAGGTCCCCAGGGTGATATGCGCGCAGCTTTACCAACCGAGCTAGCTTGTACACGTGTTGTAAAAATGGAGCGAATGGCTTCTAAACGGATGTCACTCCCTGATTGCCTGAATCACGCGCCAACCATCGTCTTCTTCGTTTTGAATTTTTTAAAAGATTGCGCCGGCCTTGGTTCGACGCTATAGCCCCTGCAATTTCTAAAATCAAACACAAGCAATATAAATGAGATTCAAAGGCATGGTTCGATTGGAAACATCGTTCTGAACACGATGGTGGTGGTCGTTTCCTCCAATTTTTCCGTTTTAAGGAAACCCCAATTTGGTTCAGAAAACCCTAATCATGGTGATTCGTGTTTTAGGCCATGGAAATGCAATTAAACCATCCAGAAAGCTTGCAAACTTCCAACTAAACACAAAACAACCAACAAAACATGTTAAAAATGCATGATAAACAGAATTCGATTCTTGAAAAAGTGTGACAAACCGAAATCGTATTTGCTTGATTCTTGATGTTTTTGGATGATGTAAAGGTCTGGACCGCTTCAGGAGATGTCAAGGAATGCAATGGGATGCTTGGAATCGATTGAAACAAGCTAGAACTGTGGCTGCAAGTTACTTGAGAGGCACGGTTTTTTGAGTTAGGTTAGGGTTCCTCCAAGCAATTCCTTTGTTCCCTCTTGTGTGATATGCATTGTATATTTATAATGGATGGAAATTGAGCTGATTTGAGGAACAAATAATCATCAATCAATGCAAAGATTATTTCATTTTGTACAAAATCAAATCTTATCTTTTTTGATCAATTTCAATCAATTTCTTGCCAAATCTTTATCAATTTCGAAATTGACAGCTTTTGGTGAGTTGCTTGGACCTCAAGGATGAGAGAAAAAATCAATTTGCATTTAATTTTGATTGTATACCTTATTTTTTAATTTAATTTGTATTTAAATGAATAAAATCCAAATTAAATAGAAAAATAAAGTTAAAATTCGTGGCATTGGGCTTGGATGTTCCAAATTGTCTAAGGAACAAGTTTGAATGAAGAAAAACTAGGCCCATTTGCAAAAATTTTGATTTTTACAAGTATCTCTCTTTGTGCACTTCTTCAAAAATGCCAAACTTCTGAATGGTGTATTTTGCTCAATTTTCCACATTTTTGAGTATTCTTGGACTTTTTAGAAAGATCTAAGTGTCCTCTAACCAATCTCTTTGGTTTAATCTCAATTGGAGTTTCCATGCTCAATAAATCTTCAAAACAAAATGTTGACTTTGAAAAGGACCTGTAATGTTTTGATCCATACCTTCCAAATGAAGCATCTTTTGAACATTCTTGTGAGACATGAAGTTGTAGAGAATTGAATTTCCTTCAAAACAAGAGGTGGTGGAAAAATTTTCTGAGAAAGTATGAAGAAGTTATGCTCAGTCAAAGTTTGGTTGACTTTTCACTGGAAAACCCTAATTTGGAAAGTTTGACTTTTGAGCAAATCTTGATTTTTCTTGATGAATCATGTTCAACCCTTGACCAAATGATGAATGTAACTTCAAAATGAGGATGTTCACCAAAAATCATGAAGTTTGACTGTATGTTGACCACAGTTGACTTTTTGTCCAATGCAACTGATTTTCAACTATCTGAGCAATTGTCTGAGGAAACTTGACTTGTGAGGCTTGAAACTTGACATGGAGAATCTTTGAAGCATATGAGGAGGCATGATGACCATTGGAGATGTTGGAAGTCCATCTGGATCTGTGGATAGCCAAACCCTAGTTTGGGTTGATTGTCTAGGAGAGGGTTTGTTTGATCAACCCTTGAGGAATCCTTGAGTATGGATGTATGGAATGCCTTGAGAAGTTGGAGGGAAAATTTTGGGGTATGACAGGATGATGCAAAGGTTTCTTATTCTATAGGCTCATGAGTTTATTTCCATGCCTCATCTTCCCAACTATCAATATACTGAAGTGTTTGTGCTCATTGAAGACTCCTCTTGTCATCTACTATGGTCTCTCATGTTGAGTGTGTGCTCTATATGTGAAGAAGATCATCAAAGTTGAAGAATCTTCCTTGCCATGACCCTCTATGTTGAAATTAGGGTTTTGGGCTTTTGAGGACCATATCTTGGTGATTGTGTGAAGTTTGTGGATGATTCCAAAGAAATTGGACTCTTAAAAGTAATTCCAACATTTATATTCTTTGACCCAAGGATTTTAATTGATGAGAATATTTGTTTTGAAGGTCTATGATTGCAAGTTCTCTATATTGATAATTCATCTATCTTGTATGACTTCAAAGGATCATAACTTGGTCGACCCTTGTCTCCTTGAGCTCATTATTTTTTCACAATAAACCTAAGAATGTTTAATACAACCGAGTTCAATTGGTAAGAAGCAAAAATGCTTAGAAATTTTCCTAAGAGGTCAAAAGATTATAAGTTATGGATGGATTTCTCAATTTTTTATCAATCAACTTCAAGAAATCATATCTTGATCATAATTTATCACCTTGAGGTCATTATTTTTTCACAACAATATTGAAGAGGTGAATTTTATCCCTATTTGTGTTTCAAAGCTTGAAGATGTTTGGAAATTTCTTCAAGAAGTCAAAAGATTATAGGTCATTTCACAATTTTTCATCAACTTCACAAGACCATAACTCTCTCAATTTTTGGAATTTTTGGTTGGTTCATTTTGAAAAATTCTCTTTAAGAGGTCTACTTCATATCATCTTTGATAGCCAAGAGCAAATTTTGAGTAGAAGACCATGTTTGAAGAAAAAATATTATAGGTCATTTTTAGAAAGCATGGCATGCTTGACCAAGGCTTGGCCTGATTTTTCAGTGTTTTTCCTCAAATCCTAAAGGCTATATCTCTCAGCTCAAGTATCCATTTGAGATGATTCTTTTTGCATTTTGTTCTACTCTTTGAATAATTCATTTGACTCAAGAAAAATCGGAAAACGCTTGAGGGAATTTGATTTGGCCTCAATGCAAAGTTTGTGCCAAAATCTATTTCGAGCTCACCACCAGTTTGTGCATTTGCGCTACCATACACTTTTAAGCAAAATTAAGCCTTGTTTTTGTGAATAACCATGTTTAGAAGTTGCCCAAAATTAATTAGCACCTTGAAACACAAGTTTTGGCTGAGTTTTGATGAACTTGATGTCATACTTCCTTCGTGCACACACCTTGCATGATTTCGCTCGAAATCTCACTAATTCTCTCAATTCTCATCACCATTCACTTCCCTATAAATAGAGGACCATTCCTCATTCATTTCCTCAAGCTTTGAGAGCCAGAAAATTGCTTCCAAACTAACTCCACGCCTCACATTTCTGCAACTTCGTTTTCACTCTTAAAGCCCTTCCAGTTTGAAATTGATTGTTTATTTTTCTTCCTTGAATTTCACTCAAGCTAACAGAACAATAATAGTGCCTTGAGGTCCCCTGAATCGTGTTATCCAAATCAAGTTTTAGAGCTCTGAAAGTGAACTTCGTTCAGGTATGAATCCTCACCAAATCGTTTCAAATTGAGCACTAATTTGTTCTCCTCATCTCCCTGACCCTCGTGGTCTTCACCATTTTCATTTTCATTGAGAATTGAACTTGAATTTCTGAAAACAAGTGCTCGCTATTCTTCTGCTTTTTCTCGAATTGTTCTTTGTACTGGTGAAATACATTTTTCGCGATGGTACCATTAGAATCGTCTTGAAGAGACGAAGTGCTCGCTATTCTTCTGCTTTTTCTCAAATTGTTCTTTGTACAGGTGAAATAAATTTTTCGCGATGGTACCATTAGAATCGTCTTGAAGAGACGAATCAAATGATACCGGTCTAAATAATTTATTTCACAGCTTTGGATGCTCGATTTTGGAGTGGTTGGAGGTTGAAGACGACCTACGTGTCTGTCTTCAACCAATGACATAATGCCATGCATTTTTTTCAAATCTAGGAAATAAGTGATCACATGTGATATTTCTTGAGCTCCATAATATGCACAGTGCGGCTGATCCATTGGATTGGTTTACTAACGCATTTTGACATTATGTGATGGTCAACATTATTTCGTTTTATTTTAATTTTAAATTCTAATCCGGTGTGAAAACCAATGAGGTCCATATCAAGCACAACGCGTGTGATCCCTTGGATCTGATTATTCACGCGTTTTGACTGTGATCTAATGGTCCATATTTTTTTGCTTTTATTTTATTTTCTGATTTTACATTTTAAATGTTATAAACTTCAAAAATTATAGAAAATTCATTTTTTGGCTTAAAAATTATGAAAAAAATTCACAAATATATTTTCAAATATTCTCTTACTGATTTTTATTTTTCATAATTTTATTTTCAGATTTGATATTTTTTATGATTTTTCTTTTTTATTTGAGGTATTTAAATGCTTTAAAAACTTTTTGACATTTAAAAATTCTGAAAAAATTATGAAAGGATCCAATGGTCATTTGACAAATATTGGTGACCTCATTTTATTTTTATTTTTGGTTTTACTATTTTTGACCATTTATAGTTTTTTTTTACCATTTTCTTTTATTTTAAAAAGTGAAAAATATAGTTTCTGATTTTTTTTTATTCTGGAAATTTTTGTCAACACTTGTTGGCCTTTGTTTGACCTTGGAGAATTTTTTTGGAATTTTATTTTGGGGCATGGATACCATTATGTATTTCATCAATTAAAATCCAATTAAATTATCCATTTTCAAATTATTTTAATTAGCATTTTAACTACTTTATTTCCTTTTTTTACTTTGCTGATCTTGGATTTATTTGGAGTCATAAATTTCCTCAGCATCAATGGAACTTGGGTGCTGATAGGTCTCATGACCAAATCCACCAAGATAGTTGGTTGATTTTGACTAAGTTAGGCTACATAAGTTCATCTAATGCATTATTAACTTTGAGACTAGTTCTTTCTTCTCCATCTTATCTTTTATTTTATCCCGAATCGGGAAAGTGATCAATTGGTGGCATAAACTTCAAAGTTTAGTAGAAGCCCCAAAATATTGTTTGAGATTTGATATTGGTTCAACATCTGTGATACTTTTCGTGTGGTCGCTATGCTTTTTTAATCAAGCTTCTGGAAAGTTTTCACCAACTTTGTCCAATTGAAATTCTCAATCATCTTTGATCAAGTGTTGAGGCCCGCCAGAGTTCCAACAATTGAAATTTGTCGTGTGGTCGCTATGATTCTATCAAGGTTCTGTCAAGTCTTCATGCGCAAGCTTCAAGATGATCACCTAACTAACGACTAATTACTAACAATTAACTTTATCTTACGCTTTTACTTTCTACCTTTATTTTTCTGCTCTTTTATTTTATGTTTTTTACTTTATGCACTTTACTTTTAGCATTTTACATTTCATGTCATTTTTTTTCTTTGCTCACTTGAGCATTTTTTTCTTGTCATTTTGAATTTGCTCACTTGAACTTTATTTTCCTTTTGAAAGATACCTAATAATTCAACCTAGACATAAAAGAATTTTGATTGGACTTGGTTACTATGCCTATGCACAGAGTTTGACCTTTGGAATTAGGATTATGACCTCTACCTCAGCTCAGAGATTTCTGTGATCTTTGTGTTATTATGTCTTGCTTGATTTATTACCTTGTATGCAGGTTATTTCGTTTATACTCGATCATGAGTAGATTTCCTTCAAATACAATCGTTACTCTGCCCGTTTTTCTTGAGACATGAATTCATCTGAGGCATTGATTTATCTGAAGCTTGATTTTTTTGTCTGATTATTTGTTGCTTGTGGTAATCCAAAGGATGGAAATGTGGTATTGGCTTCTTGATGTCATGTACTTATTTTTTCACCCGGTTGGATCTTTCTTTACCCTTACCTTTTACTTTATGTACATAGTTTAGCCTCTTCATCTCCTCCCATATTCTTAAATTTTCAAAATCTTCCCTCTTTTTCAAAGGATTCTTGTTTTCAAAACTCGAACCGCTTTCATAAAAAACTTGGACTTAGGTCCATGCATTTTCAAACTTCTTTTTCTTAATAAAGTTCCAATCCATTTAATAATACTTTGACCATTTCTCATAAGACTAAAAAATACATAACCTCATTCAAACTTTTTTGAGCTCTTTGTGGCTTTCTTCTTAAAAACCATTTTCTTAAAAAACAACCAACACACAAAATTTTAGTCTTTTTTACCCAAACTACATGGGTTTTGATTTCAACATTGCACATTGTTGGTATGTAGGCCTGGAACTCATTGGAAGATCCATCAAATAAAAAATTATAAAGAATACTTATTTTCTCACCCACCATCCATTTTGTAAACATACTCTCTTTTGGCACACATATACAAATTTTCAAAAAAGGTTCCTACAGAGTACCGTAGAACGAAAACCTTCTTCTTTTCACTGGAATTTTTCAACACTAATGACAACAACCCCAATATTGCAAGAACATGAAAATATTTTACCTAATATTAAAGAAATATTAGTCTCCCATTAGCAATCACTCATCATTAAGAAATGAAATTGAAACTGAGGTTGAAGATGAAAGAAATCCAATGCAAGAGTTCCAAAAGAGGAAGTTGATTTTTCATAGAAAATTCACATGAATACGAACATCCACTTGAATTCTCTTCTTTGAAAAATGTTGACAAAAGCTTATAAGTGTGCTTGAGATGAAGCATACAAAAGACTAGTTAGATTCGAATGAAAGTCAATGCATGTAATGAGTCAAGTGAATGAAATAAAGGAGATTCAAAATTTTGTCCCCATTTGCAGTTGATAGAATCAATTGCAATGTGCGATTTGAATCATAGTTCAAGTGATTCGAATAATGTAAAATATTTTATTCAAACCAATTGATCCAGGAAATTTGAAAAAATGCTGAAAAATTGTGTGATTCAAACCATGTGCAAAGTGTGATTTAAACCATGTGCAAAATGTGGTTCAAATCAAATTGGACAGAGGTGACATGAAATTGTTTGATTTAAATCATATGCAAATCCTGATTCAAATCACATGCTTTTTGAAACATTTTGGTCCTTTGTTGGACTTGATTCGAGTCAAATTCAATCTGTAAATGATTGGTTCAAATCAAATACATCAAAACACAATTTTTCATTATTTTAAAGTTTTTATTTGCACCTGAGTTGAATTGAATACACATATTGTTTATTCCAAAAAATTATGCAATTGATTAAAGACATCATGAATAGATTCAAACATAAAATATATATTTATGTATACTAAAAGATTTAAGAACCGATCTCAAACTTGAGTCACAGTGTGCAATTAATGAGGAAGACTAAATCAAATATAATAAATGAAAGCGATAATACAAGCAACTAAATAATCGTATTGGAGGTACTCCTCCGATATATGATAAGGATATGCAACCAACTCCCCATATGGATATGCAACTACACCATTCACTTATTTCGCGACCTCATGCTCTTCAATGTCAAAAATAAATTAATGGCTTCTAATAGAACAAGGTAACCTTGTATTTAAAGACCTACAAGTTCAACACACAAGGTAACTCATGTGTTGTCCTAATGAAGCAACCATATGAAACTTTATTAGAACCAATAAATTTTAGCCTTTATAATTCCTTCCAAGGTGTTATATACACTGTCTTAATATGAAGTCATGAAATCGAGAATAAATTTGAGTATTATACTTATTCTCAATGTTGGCCATAATTGTTTGAAACAATGTTCTAATTACACCTAATTGTCTCTTCAGTATCGCATTCAGATAATCCAAACTTGTGCAAACTTTTTCAAGAATAGTAGTCAACATTGAAATTCCTGGCAGCAGATACGTGATGTCACAGAGAATGTTATGACACACTATCTGACACTCTGTTAACAATTTACACAGTAAATATAAATAACAGTAAAGAACACAATAAGTTGTTTACCCAGTTCAGTGTCTAACTACACCTACATCTGGGGGCTACCAAGCCAGGGAGGAAATTCACTATTAGTAGAATTAATTCAGGAATAAAACACCAGTTTATCTCCTTCACTTAAAACCTACCCAATGCAACTTCAACCTAAGTCCTACTTAGATCTGAGTACCTACTCACTCCCCCTCAATCACAGCAGTGATATCAACCTATTGAATAATTGAATTGTGAAGACACACTTCAATAAACTATCTTGATCTCGCTTCAAAGCTTTCAATCAAGAGACAAACACTCGTGCTTTAAAGCTTTGAGTGATAAACTACCCTTACAAACAAACCCTAGTCCAATGCACTTATCAATTGATAGTTGCTTGGCTCACAAGAGAAACTAGAATTACAAAAACCAACTGTTATAAATCCTAACAGTACACAAAAACAAGATGCTATCTCTTTTTCAATTCCAAGGGCGCAACACAGTTGTAAGGGTTGAATTCCTTTTATAGAAGCAGTCCTGAAACTTCAGTCTTGGGCTTCCATAAAGATAGCTAGAGTTCACTTAATTTAATCCTAAAAACACGGTCTTTTCAACAACCAATTTAGGTTTAATTAAGATTAACCTAGCAGCCACGTGAGCATGCTTTCTAATAACAGAAAAACAATATTTAGCAGCTCAACAAACTTCCTGAAAAATCTCAGGAAAAAATAGATTCTGCAGAACAGAATGTCACACTGAATGTCATAACATCTGTTATGACATCAGTATATTTTCTGCAGAATTCCAGCACAGCTTTTAGCTTCCAGTTCTGAGCTGCACTTTAAACATCCTTGTCAAGTAGGATTTATCTTCAATCTCTGAATGTCATGACATTTATCAAGACATTGACATAGCCTAGTTTTACCAAAAAGTAATGCCAACTTAAAACACTAACAGAGAAGAATGACATTTTTTCTGTCCGAAGTGCTTATAGGTTCTGCATTAATGAAGCTATTGACACCTCTCCTCTTCGGGTGAATGGGAATTGGAATCTCATTTGGGGGATTAAAGGTCCTCTAAGAGTGAAGAATTTTGTTTGGCGTCTTTGCACGAATTGTATCCCACTAGACACCGTCTTTTGGACCATGGCATTGACTGCCCGTCTAATTGCATTGGTTGTTTGGAAGGAGATGAGCATGATTATCATTTGTTTTTCCAATGTCCTAAGAGCATTGAGTGCTGGAAGAGAGTGAACCTATGGTATATGATCCATCCTTTATTGAGTGTTGGAGGATATTTTTCTTCTATTATTTTCTCTTTTTTACAGGTAGCTTCGTATGACCATCAGGCGCTTTTTGCTACTGTTTTATGGAGTATATGGAAATGCAGGAATAATCATATTTGGAATCATACTATTGATATTTCGGTCAATATTTGTAATTGATCCATGCATCTCCTGCTAGGATGGAAAGAAGCTTAGCATGTCAGAGGTAATGATACTTTTACTACTTCGAATTCTTCTACTACCATATGGCAAAAACCATCAATTGGCAGTTTCAAGTGCAACATTGATGCCTCTTTCACTCAAAATAAAGTAGGTATAGGAGTTTGTATTAGAGACTCTGAGGGTCATTTTGTTAGTGCTAGGACAGAGTAGTTCTTCCCTATCACTGATGTTGATATTGGAGAGGCTCTAGGTCTCATGTCGACTATCAAGTGGGTTCATGAGTTTGGTTTGGATAATATAGACTTCGAAATGGATGCTAAAAATGTGGTGGATAGTGTGAATATCTCTAATCCAAATGACTCTGATCTTGGAGTTATTACTCGAGAATGAAGGCGCCTTCTGTTTTCTCTATTTACGAACTCTCATGTTAAGTTCACTAGGAGACAAGCTAATGAAGTTGCTCATAATTTGGCAAGGGTGACTCCATCTTATGCTAGTTTTCATGTATTCAATATTTGTCCAACATGTATTCAGAACTTCTGAGCTGGAGTTTGTGCTTATTAAAAGGTCTAAGATGAGGGAAACAAAGACAGCCAAAAAATCTTATGCCTTGATAATCAGGAATGGTGTTAAAAAAAAGCATGAAATGGAGATGTGAATGCTAGAAAATTAGATGTGGGAAGTCTATTCAGAAGATACATTTCCTGAGTGAAGTTGTAATCCCAGAATTCAACAGGAATATTAGCATAAGCCAAAATTGTTAAGCCCATCTCTACTATGCTTCTGTGTTTTCTTTCCACATTGTCATTTTGGTGTGAAGTGTGTGGACAAGTTAACCTATGAATTATGCCTTTCTCACTCAAAATTTTTGTCAGAGGTCGAAATTCTCCCCCAAAATAAGTCTGAGCAGCTTTTACTTGTACTTGAAACTGAGTTTGGACATAAACAAGAAATTGAGTGAAGCAACTTAAAGCTTCAGATTTTTGTTTTAGAAAATACACCCAAGTGTACTTGGTGTAAGTGTCTACAACAACCATATAGTACAAATATCCTTGACTAGAAGGATTGGGAGATGGTCCCCATAAATCAACATGCACAAGTTTAAAAGGTTTGGAATAAATAGTTGTGGATAAAGGTGCATACAATCTGTGAGATTTGCCATTATTACAAGAACTACAACAATCAATATTATCTTTATTGGATGAGGAAATATTATAGAGTTTCAGTATAGACTTGAGATTTACAGAATTTGTACGCCTTAACCTATTATGCCAAATAGAAAATTTATTACAGACAGAATTTGCAAGAACTTGAGAATGATCTCTGGTGGACAAGCTAACAGCATTTGCAGCTGGAGATTCCACTGACTGAGAGGAAAAACTATAGAGGCCACTAGTATTCAGGAATCCTTATAGAAGAACCTCCTTAGATAACTGAGATTTGATGAAACAGGTGTTAGCATGAAACTCAAAAAATACATTATTATCTTGAGCAAACTTTGACACAGACAAAGGATTTCTAGTGATTTTGGGTACATGCAGTAAATGCTTCAAGACTAAGTTGGAGTGAGATAATGAAGGAGTCTTGATGTTAGCTAAGCCAACAGACTCAATGTTTAATCTTTGACCATTACCTACAAGAACTTTATTGACACCAGAATAACTTTGTTTATTTTGTAGTAAAGATCTATTATGAGTGAGATGATGAGTAGCACCTAAGTATGCAAACCATGCTTGAGACTCTAAATCTACTGGAACCTGTAGGTCATCTTGATGAATAAGATATGTTGAAGCTTGGACTGAGTTGGCCTCTGGATCTTTCTTCTCACCCTTCACCTGTTCAGTGGACTCAAATGCTTGATTCTTTGATTGTGTTGGCTCAAAGTTTTCATCATAACGATGCCAGCAGTCCATAGCAACATGACCATATTTCCCACAAAGCTGACAAGTTGGTATATTTCCAGAAGATACAGAGGATCTGGCTCTGTCACGACCTCTGTTGCGAGAGTTACTTCTACGTCGCTGATACCGAGAACCACCTCTGGTGGATTTGGAGCTGAAATTGGCTTCAGATTGGGCAACATTTGTTGTGGCATTAGCAAGAGAAAGCTCTTGATAATATTTGTCAAGTTGAGCTTCTTGCTCATACAGCAGTGCCTAAATTTCATAGAGTGTAGGAGGTTCCATCTTGTCATATACCATCATAATAAATGGATTGTATTCCTCTAGTAAACCCTGCAAGATAGAGTTAATTTAATCGCGGTCAGAGATTGGTTGACCAACTGCCAAAAGCGCATATGCAATTGCACCAATGCAAAGCACAAACTCTGAAATCGAACAATTTGCTTTCTTGGTGACTTTCAGCTCAGCACAAAGTTGATGAACCTTAGCTTTGATGACCGCTGTGAAATACTAGTGTATCTACTCCCAGATTTGATATGAATGCTTGCAAGAAAGCACACGAGGAAGCACAAACTCGGAAATTATGGACAGAAGCCACGTGAACAAGGCTTGATCTTGAGTAATCCAAGCCTCATATTCACCAGAGTGAACATTGGCGCGACGATCTTCGTCGTTCTTGAACATTGCAGGAATCTGAGGATTAACTACAAATCGATGTAGTTTGTGAGCAAGAATGATACCTTCAACCTGTTGATTCCAGAGAATAAAGTTCTTCTCTTGCAGCTTGATGGAGAGTTTGGCCCCAAACACTGTGTGATGGGACCGTTGTTGAGTGACAACGACTGTGTCGTCGTGTAGGGATGAAACTCCGAGTTTTCTAGTGATGCAGCCATTGATGAAGCTTCTCTGAAGCAATGGAGCAAGAGCGTGTAACAGAACTAGTTTGTTGAATCACGAAGGAAGATGCTGCAGCTTCTCAGCAAGAGCATGAGAATGATGAAACGAACAGCGGAGGACGGTTTGGATCAGCAACGATTGATACCATGTTAGATTTATGACAAGCTTGCATTATCAATGGAAGGGATGAAAGCAAGATTGCTAGAAGTTCTGGAAAGAAAGAGTCAGAAGTTCTAGGACGAAAGGGTTAGAAGTTCTGAGACGAAAGGACCAGAAGTTCTGGAACAAGTGATTCTGAATTTCTATTACAAAAGGAGTTTTATATCATATCTTTACACTCTCTCATAGCCACCTATATATAGCCATAATTCTATGGATAAGATGACTTACTAAGAATGAAAAGAGATTGTAGCCTAATGACTAATAACCCCATTATACAATAAACCACTAAACCCAAATACACTAATACAAATAGACACAAATAGACGCCACATCAATAGGCAAAAATAAATAAGAGATAATTGAACATGCTTATCTATATCAATGCTTTAGAAATTATGCAAAGTAGTCACCTGGGGATCTTATAGGAAAAAAAAGTTGAGGGAAATCTTCTAACCCATCCTCAAAAATTATATTTATAAAACTAACTTATATAAATCAAATATTTATAAAATTATAAATATTAATGTCCTATATTTTTCATAAACGAAGTATACTCAAATTACATATTTGTCACCTCCTATTTTAGAATAAATTATAATAATAAAATAATATTTAACTATTAACAACCTCAATGACCATAACAGTGGAAATAACAAACACATAGAGCATAAGCTTTCAACAATTCTATAGAATCCATTCTAAAGTTAAAAATAAAAATTGCAACTTGCAACACAAAAATCATTCATTTGTCTTGTTAACAAAGTATTGAGAAAATAATAGTTACAAGATCTACAATGGTGCTTTTTAAATAAGTACTTTTCATTAAGCATTAGCACCAACAATAAGTACTCCAGTATAAGCATCATCACAATGGTACTTTTTGTTGAGTCCATTATCTCAGGAAATGGATTCCCTGCAGTCAATTACCAACTGCAGGGTAATCTACACCATTGATCTTTTATAATAAAAATGATCTACACCATTGATCTTTTATAATAAAAATTTATATGCTTTTGAATGTTAAATCTATGCCATTAGATTTTGATCATGAAGTCTATATTATTTTGGATGTATGAATGTTTCATTCCCTGCATTATCCCAATGGTACTAAACAAACAAAAGTACATCTATAAACATAACAGTTACTCTATGTTAAAGTAATGTGAAGTTATTAACGAAATTCACTTGATCAATTTATTACAAGTACTAAGTTGGATGGATATAGCTGGTGTTTATTAAATACTCAAGAAGCTGACAAAACAAAATTAATACACTCTTCATCTCCTGAGTGACATTTGTAAAAAAAAAAGGTTAATTAATGACTTATTTACAAAACTTTGGATTCAGGTAATTAAATGTAATTGAGCTGTCTTTACTTTGTTCAACAATCTCACATGAATTTAATGTTCTTGACCTGCCAAGAGTGCTTAACACTCTTTAAACTCATTGCCTCAAAAACATTCTCAAAATAATTGATTTAATTGACGTATCTATAAATATTTAAAAAATAAAAACTATAGCTCAGATTCACTTCTGACTATTAGACTACTAGGCTAAAAAAAAATAAACATAATATTTATTTATTTTGATAAGAAAACTTTATTTCACCAATAAGAGAACCTAAGAAACTTCAACATCTATCTTAGTCCTTACAACGAAGCCCAAGTGCTTCATTTTCTTTGATACATTTTATGCAATTAGCATAAATAAACTCCAAAGGAAAGAAGCACAGATTACAGAAAACATAAAACCATACAATTCACAAGGAAACACCAACATGTCTATCTCATGCCTCATGGAGATGGAGGCCAATACATTGCAGCATCCTCCGCCCCTCCTTCATAAACCCTAAACTCGAGCTCGTCGATCCTTCCATCATGATACCACATTCCGTCATCACTCTCGTCATCATAGAAATCATACTCGTCCATATCGCTATTATCATACTCCGAGTCAGAAGAATCAGATATATCTGAGCATTCCTCCCTCTCGTAATAGCCCGAAACCTGAGGCCCTAAAACATTAAGTTTCGGAAAACTCTGCTTCACGTACATGTTGTCGAGTTTGACACCCCAACAACCGCGCAAATCCAAATGTTCGAGGTTAGGACAGAGTGAGAGGATTTGGTAAACACCTTCATTGGTGATCAGGTTGTAAGTCATTTCGAGACTTTTCAGCTTTGGCATAGTCGAGGCAACTGCAAATGCTTCTGCGTTTTCTAAGGGCTTTCCAGAAGTGTCTAAGGGATGCATATTCCGACAGAAAACTTCTAAGCATTTGCAGTTCTTGCCGATTGTCTCTATGGCATTGCTACCAATTCTGATGCAGTAGCTCAAATCTAAGATGGAAATCATCGAAAGCTTTCTGGTCATCTGTTCCACTGCAAAATCATTCACATCGCATCTCGGCAGGCGCAAGTTTTTTAGAGATCCAGCACTTGCAAAAGAAACAAAAACATAAGATACCGAGAATTTTGTCAAAAATCCAGTTAATCAATACCAAAATTTAGTTAACCAGAAGTTTGATTTTGATACCGAAAACATCAAAATGTAATCAATGGAAGATAGCACTACATTGATGTTTAAAGAAACAATACCGGCATTTATACATTAATATCATACACATATTAAAGCTCAAAGACAGCAGAACACACAAAATCGAAGGCACACTCGTAACTACTGACTGATTTAATTGCAAGCGAGTTTGAAGTAAATTGATCTATATCAGCAAGTTTTTCAATCAAACAAAACTCATCAATTCTGAAACTCTCAATTGTATCTCCAATGAAACCAAACAAAGTAAAACAAGTATAAATCCTTACTTTTCAGCAATGAAAGTGAAAATTCTCTCAGTCTGGAGACCAGAAGCGCAGAGTTTCCGCATCGATCCAGAGCTTCTAGTAACAAGCATCTCAACCATCCTCTCAATATGGCGAGGCTCGCAGCGAGTACACCAGTCATAAATGTCTATCTCTTGCCAGCAGTAAGGTCCATTAACAGCACTAGCCCATGATTTGCAAACCCTCGGAATCACAGTCAATCTCTCTCGGAGCGGAAGCTTGGTGAATATCACCCCTAAAGTATCCGGAATCAACTCGTCCCAACGACGAAAATCCGCAGTAGCTACTTCCATTTCCCTGCAAAACAACAACATTCGGCAACATTGGTAAAATTGAAAAATCAAAATCTCACACACATAAGAGCAAATACTTCAAACAATGTACATCACCGAAAAATCTTCACATTCAATGAATTCATGAACAAACTAAACCCTCACACAATCCCAAAATTTCCAAAAGCTAAATTCTTGAACAATTATAAGATAATAATTCATTTCTGTAGCTTTACATGTTCAACTTCCACACACAATCTAAATAAGGCTAAAAAAACAGAAATGGCAGAACTCAAGAAAAAAACAATCTTCCAATTACAGTATAACAAATCTAGAAAAAAAAAAAAATACCCAGATCGAAATTTCCAATTTTTTCCACTCTTCACCACTTTCCAAATCACAAGAAACAGAAAAGAAACCACAAACAAAAAAAAACAGAAAAAAAGATTAAAACTTTAATAATTTACCAGTCCAAATCTTTATACTATGATGATGAGTGTCTTCAAGAACCTGAATTAAGGAAACAAAAAACGAATAATCCGGCACAGTACAGAAAAAAAGAAAGAACAAATGAGAAAAAAAGGGAACAAAGACACAAAATTCAACCACCAACACCAACTACCCTTAATTTCAAATCAATGCAACAAGAAAAAAAGAATATATTTTTATCATTTTACTCATCAAAAGTAAGCTAGATAGTAGAGTAGAGCATATAGTCTAGAGAGAGAAAGTGTGAGAGAGAGAGAGAGAGAGGAATACCTCAGATGCAGAAAATATCGGCTTTTTTACTGCCACACACTACACTCTCATCTCACAGTACTCAGATACACACACAGAGTCAAAAAACTTTGGCAAAAAGTCATCAAAAGTACAGTGTTGCATTTTCAAGAGACACTGATTTGTGATTTTATGTGTTTTGGAAAATTAACACTAACTCACTTGGTTTAAATAGGACACTGATTTGAATTTTGTCAAAGGGAGATTTTAGATTTTTGTTATTAAATTTATGTGTATTAAATGTTATTTGATTCTAGTCAAAAAGAGGGTTTTGGTGTTTAATAAAAGTTAATGTTTGCTTTTCTTTTTGGATTACCATATTATGTCATTGTCTTGTAGTATAGGACAAATATTAAAAAAATGCTATAACTAATTTTATATTTAAAAGGTAAAATATAAATTATTTATTGATAGTATGTAAGAGATCAAATTTTAAAAGGGAGAGTAAAAATATTTAAATTATAATAAAGATTGTATTAAAAATTTATTTATATTTTTAATTTAAAATGTAAATAATTTTATATTAAAAGTGTAAAGAATAAATTATTTTATAAAAAAAAATTTATGAAAAAAGTATGTAAAAGATAAGATTAGAAAAGAGAGTAATAAATATTTAAATTATAATAAAGATTGTATTAAAAAATTATTAATATTTTTTAATAAAAATGTAATTACTTTTATATTTAAAATTTAAAGAATAAGTTATTTTATAAAAAAGTTATTTATTAAAAGTATGTAAAAATAAGATTAAAAAAGAGAGTAATAAATATTTAAATTATTTAAATATTATATTTCTTTTTGATATTTTGAAACAATTTACAATTTTAATAGAATTTTTCTTTTTAAAGTGACAAATAATTTTTAAAAAATGGAGGTATGTGTATATGAGTACAAAAATTTCAATTAAATTTAGAGATTGAGGTAGTAACTTTTATGATAAAGCACACGAAACAATCAGACATTTTTAATCTCTAGTCAAAAAGAGGGCTTTGGTATTTAATAAAAATAATATTTAATATTCTTTTTGGACTACCATATTAGTCAGGTCATTTTATGAATTTTCTTTTGGAAGAATAACGAGATTTTAAAAAAAAACTCAAATAACCCATAGTCCCACAATTTGCAATTTGTTTTGGTACGCGGTATGGGTACGGGTTCGCGGTACGCGATATCAGAAGAAATCGGTACGTTTAGGGGTATAGAGCTTCGGTACACGTCGGTTCATACTACATGTCAAGGTAGCATGCCTCTTCTAAAAATAATGTTACAGATTTTGAGAAAATAAATAGAGCAGTTTAAAACAATTGTATATAATAACTCAGTTCCACATCGGTTGTGTTTCATATGTTGAGAGAAGAAACAAGTTATAAATAAAACAATGCAATTGTAGTGAAAATCAATGTGGGCTGAGCAATGTTGTAAGCGTGGCTACATTTTGTAGGTTGCACGTGGGCCCAAATAATAATAATAAAGTAGTGCAAATAACAGTAGGCTTTTGTTTATAGCCACTAATAATAAATTAGTTCAAATTTTTAAGGAAACATGTAATATGTTGGGTTCGTTATTTTTGCGAATTTTCGAAGAATTATTGCGAATTAATACGCAAAAGTACCGCGAACAGGTACTCAAGTACCAATTCGCGGTTCGCTGGTGAAGTCAGCGAATTCTATGACTATGAAATAACCACCTTTAAAAAAAATACACAAATAACCAAATTTTAGAATTTGTTTACATGATTTAGCCAAGTGAAATAGTGCATTCATTTAAATTTTCAAATGAGACGCCAAATGAGATGGTGTCTAGGTGAATCTGATTTGCCCTAAGCCATCTCAGATGGCACGCAGGTGCAATTATCTTTTTTATTGTTTTTTGTTAAACAAATAAAACGCAATGTCGTTGCAAATGAAACTTCGATTTCAATAGTAATGAAACGCTTACATAACGGGAATAAAAGTTATATTATTAAAAAACACTAAATTTTCATTTTTGATGGGGGCGAAATGGTCACGCGGGCGTCCTAAAGTCACGGTGCTCTTGTCGCCGGCAAACCTTGTGTCACCAGAGGTCTAATTGGTGATGATGTCTATGAAACTATAAGATGATGAAGGAGCTATGAGCGAAACGAAGAAGATTGAGAATGATGAAGCGATTGTCGATGAAACCCTAAAAGTTGAGATGAAGGCAACACTCGAACCTCGAAGGTTATGGGTGGATGTGATTAGCGACAACAGAAATCCTGTGAAGGGGAAAGCGATGGAATATGTGGCACCGACGGTGATTAACGGCGAAATTGAAGTCGAAATCAATGTGGAGGATGTGGCATCAGAACTCCAGTTCTAGGAGAATGCTCTGATACTATATGTGATGGTAGAATAAATCAATATGCCCGCGATGAAGAATTTCATGCAGAAGTCATAGAATTTTGTTCTACTATCGGATTTGTACTATCACGAGGAAGGTTACTTCCTTCTGCGATTCAGAACACATGATGATAAGGAAGACATGTGGATGGAGGGGTCGTACTCGATTAGAGGTATGCCGATTATGCTGAAAAATTGGCATCCTGATTTTAACCTAAAGAAGGATCTTCTAAGGACGATGCCAATTTGGATAAAATTTCTAAAGCTTCCTCTCTAGCTTTGGGGAGCAACAAGTTTGAATAAAATTGGAAGTGCTATTGGGGCGCCCATGGTTACAGATGAATGTACTACACACAAGTTAAGGGTTTCCTATGCTAGAATCCTAATTGAAGTGGATATTACTCAGAAGCTCCCGAAGGAAATTACCATCAAGGATTTGCAAGGCAGGAAGATAAAACAAGATATTAAGTACGAGTGGAAACCTAAATTATGTGATAAATATCAACAAGCGGGGAAAAAGTGTGGAGAAGTTCCCAAGGCTAGAACATGGAAACCAAAAAAGAATAGAGCAGAAGTGCAACACAAGAGCCAATAAGTGATTGAAAGGAAAGAACAAGAATTGATTGCAACACCCAAGAACAATCAGGTTGAAAATATTAATCATGAGGATAATGGAGAAATCTGGACAAGGGTGAAGAAAGCTACCGGGGATAAAGGTAAGAAACCTTTTATGTTGAATCATCAACCACTTTAAACTTTTTTAATGGATATGAGGCACTAAGGGTTTCGAATGACCTACTAGTGGTCTTTGATAGGGGACTATGTTAGCTTCTTGGAATGTAAATGGATTGAATAACGTTGGGAAGTTAAGGGAGATTAGCTCCAATTTCCTTGAACTCCAACCAAATATTTCTATTTTGATTAAAATTAGGGTTAAGAATAACAAATCCATGATGGTTAAAGAAAAACTTCATTTGAGTAAGACCTGTGACACCCCAATTAATTCGATTATTAAATAATTATAATTTTTAATTATTAATTTAATTAGGAATGTAATTATTAATATTTTGGATTAACGAGATTAATTAAATTAAATGGAAGTGGGTTTATTAATGAGGTGTGAAGGGTAAAGTGAGGGTGTGAGGAGTAAAAGACTCTACTCACATTAATTATTTTATTTTTATTATGTTAGAATAATAAAAGGAATAAAAGAAGGAAAAAGAGGAAAAAGGAATTATTTTTGGAGAAAACACACATACGTGCAATTGAGAAGAGGAAAAGGAAGGAGAAAAGCCAGTTCGTGTCGGAAGTCGAAGAACCCACAAGGTAAGGGGTGATTTCGATTAATTATTTTGTATTATTGGTTTTGAATTCGACCGTATGGATCATAGCATGTTAGCAAATCTCAGTTTAGAAATTCTAGGGTTCCGTAGAATTGTCTCTATTATGTCGGATTGTAGGTCGGAAACCATTAATGTGTCAGATAATTAATAGGAATGATGAAATAAAGTTGTCTGATGTTATAATGGCGTAAAATGGATGTATTTCAGTGTTCCTCATGTTGCAATTCGTATGGGGATGTTTGAAATTGATTGGGAATGGGTAAATGCTGTCAAAATAATAGATTTTGACTCTGCAGGTCGTGGGAACCGGTTCCCAGTGGGGAGGAACCGAGTTCCCAGTGTAAACTTTCAAAAACTGGCAAAAATGTACGTAGGAACCGGTTCCCAGTGGGGTAGGAACCGGGTTCCCATACATTTTTCCAGGGGCGTGATTTTTGAACTTTGTGGGAACCGGTTCCTGCATAGGGAGGAACCGGGTTCCACTGTAACTTTTTGAAAAATACTAAACTTTGAAAATTCATAACTTTTAAACCGTAAGTCCGTTTTAGTCGCCGTTTTGGACGTTGTTTCTTAAATTTAATGCTCTATTTTATAAAATAAAGAGATTTCCTATAACTTGAAATTATTTTGAAAATGTGTCGAAATTCCGATTTGAGCGGTTGTTATTCAATGCGTACTTGATACGTACAGTAGTGTGTCTGTGGTATTTTCCTGTGTCAGGATTATGTGAAGGGAAGGCATGTTTATGCTGTTGATTGTGGGCATGATTGTTGAGAACATCATGTTTTGGTATTGAGTCAGTTTATGATAATTGGTGTGTTCATAGGTTGATTTTTATAAAATGAAGAAAATTATAATTAATGGGTTTTATTTTGAAAAGAGTCGTTTTCCAATTTGTGAACAATGAGAGTTATGAGAATGATGGATGAATGAGTATAGGATTGTTCTGACTGGTTGAACGTGGAATGAAGCTTGTATGTTATCTTCCTGCTGTTTATTCATGATTGTATTGATAGCATGTGCTTTGTTGTTATTGTTGTTGTATATACCGATGACAGTCTTACCAATTGAAGGGTAAGCGTTTGACATCTTTATGCTTTGTGATGATTTATTTCATGATAGGTGATGATATCATGTTATGGTTGATGATGGTTTATGATGTCTGATGTGGTCATAACCTGTGTTGAATGTTGCATGCTGGTGTTGTGCATGCATATGCATTCTTGGTGAAGTTAATTCCCATTGTGTGAAATTTGACTTGTATAGCCGTTAACCGTACCCAGTGGATAGTGGTGGTTAGGCTGGATTCTTGACTCAGTGGTGTCTGGGCGAATCGATGATTGTTGTATCCGGTTGATGATGGATCAGTGTGTGTGACTTGGTCACGTGTTGGTACCACATGCATTGTGTCTGCATTTGTGTTTGCATGAGATTGTAACATGTTAGGATGTCTTCCAGTGTTACAATTCTTTTGTTGTTATTTGTTGTGCATAATGACTTGTATGGTTGTATCTGCGTGTTGAATCTGAATCTATGCTAAGATGGGTGAAATAATATGTTGTGATATATTGTTGATTGAGGAACTTATAATGCATGTTAATTATGAGAAATCTCACCCTTACTTTAACAATTTCAGATTAAAGTTAGCAGCTCAGGAGTTGGTGAGGATGGCTCTAGAGCTATATTCATTTAAGTCCGCGTGTCAGTGTCATGCTCTGATAGGTTGTAACACTGGGGAAACGTTTGATTGAGATTTTTTTTTGGATATTAGGAATTATTCTTCATTCAATTGTTATCTGGAATTACTTTAGGAATAAATAAGAGTTTGGTTTATTCCGTTTTGTTTTGATGGTGTTATTTCCGCTGTGTAAGATATGGTCGTAACTCAATTGATTATTTTGATAGTGACCCTCAGTGTAGCATGGCTACTGTGTTTTATTTGAAGTTTTGTTTATTTTACCATTGTGGCATCCCTTGTATTACCGTGTTAACTCTGATTAAAGCTGATTTCATTATTAAACTAAATAATTATTCGGGGTATTTTAGAAGGGGTGTTACAAGACCTATCTAGATAGTTACAATAGTCATGTTAATGGTAGAATTTGGATTTGTTGGGATAACGATAAAGTGGATATCAAATATCATAACAACTTTAATCAATACATTCAATGTGGGGTATTTGACGGGGTCTTTAAATTTTGGTTGACAGCCATTTATGCTCAAAACCATCTTGATCAGAGGAAAAACTTATGAAAGGACTTGGTTAAGTTGCATGCTAATGAGCAGGGTTCTTGGTGTGCAGTTGGTGACTTCAATAATATGGCAAAAGCTTAGGACAAAGTGGGTGGTAAGCTTGTCACTCAGACAAAATATGAAGACTACAATAATATGATGAGTATCACAAACTGAAGTGTGATGGATATTAAGGGGGACTTCTACACTTGGTCGAACAAGCAAAGTGGAAATCCTATTTACTCTCGTGTTGACAGACTTATTGGAAATGTGGAATGGTTTCAAGACAAATGTGATCTACATTTGAATATTCTTCCTCTTAATGTTTATGACAAATCCATATTGTAATTGTGCAAATCTTTGGTTATTAAAAAAACAAAGGAAGCAATTCAAATTTAATAACTGTTGGATATATCTTATGGGATTCATAGATACTGTGAGGGATAGATAGAATAAACCTATGGATGAAAGGCCCATGGAAATTCTGTGGAAAAAGCTGGACAGGTTAAATTCTAAGTTGAGGCAGCTGAATAAGCCAAAATCTAACATTCAACTCAAGAAGACTAAAGCAAGACAAAAACTAGAGGAAACTTATGTTGAGTTAAGGATTAAAAGGATGAATAAAGAGAATATTGAAAAAGTGAAGTTGCTAACAGAGGATGTTATCAAGTGGAATGAGCTTTAGGAGAAAAGTATGATTCAAAGAACAAAAATTAACTGGCTGGAATAGGGTAATGGAAACAATGCTTTTTTCCATGCTTACATCAAAACCAGGCATAATGCTAATAGTCTGCAGTTTATTCAGAAGGATTTACTATTCTTAGCTCCCAGAAAGATATTGAAGAGGAAATTTTAAATTTCTATGGCAATCTCTTGGGTAAAACTATTAGTAATATCAATCTTGTCAATATTTAAGCTATGAGGAGAGGTAAAAAATTTAGTATCGAGTGTTGTACCCCAATTTCCCCCCTAAGATTCTCTAGTGTCTCATGCTATTGCATTGCACAAAGATTACTAATTAGTTTTATCTCTCTTATCTTTGGGTTTGCCCTTGGGAGATCACCAAGCACCTTGATTGTATATGTGTTTGTGTATAATGATTGATTCTTAACTAATCATAATGTATATATTATTTGCCCTCTAGATGTTGTGATGTAGGTGGATGTGTAATACGGTGAACTGACTTTGAGATTTTTGTATCGCAAATGTGAGGATAGCAAGAGTCGCCACCGACTTTTCTTTTATCCAATTAAGTGAAGGTGAAAAGAACAGGAAAAGACCTTTGTTAGATTCTGAGTAAGGGAGAAGGTTATGAAAAGGGAAGGTACTAGCACCCCTTTTCATCCGTAGTTATCTACGGGCTCTTAGTTGCTCTTAGATCATTTTAAAATTGTGCTTTCTGTGTGTTTGAAAAAAATGTTTTGAGAAGGCATTTCGCTTTGACTTTGTAATGATTCATGTAGGAATGTATACAAAGTGTTCAGAAATGTTTCATTTTGGAAAGAGTTTGAACTTTGACAAAAGTGTGTGGTGTGAAAAGTATTTTGATAGAGTAAGCAACTAAAAGTCTTATTACCTACTCAGAATTGGTCGTTTTCGTGTTATTTTACGTTCCTTTAGAATAGTGCTATCCATACCATTAGTTGGTAGGTAACCCTATTCGTTGGATGTAAGCGGGACATTCTAAGGGACATCGTATGGTCATAGAAGGCAACTTGTAGGAAGTATCCTAGCACATTCGAAGGGACTATCATCATTTTTCGTAGGCGATAATCGAGGGTCAAGATCATGTATTCGTAGGAGACATCGTGGGTCTATGATCTTTTTATCGAAGGGACTATGATGATTTGTTTTGAAGGCAACGGTGCTAGAATACCTCTACGTTCGAGGGACATGACCATTTGAATTCGTAAAGGCAACGAGAGAGAATTACCCTAAGGGGTGCATGTGTGAAAGAGTGTGTCAATTCAGATATTTTATCTTGGAGTTATGAGTGAGCTATGTCCATTTTATCTTGCCATACACGCCTAGTTACTAACAGTTTATAGGGTGCAGAAAGTAAATTGCGGAAAGTAAAATGCGGAAAGATAAATCCTACGCTATTACATGGCTTTGGAGAAGATACATAATTGAAAATACGGAAAATAAAAGTCCTAATTAAACTATTACATCCCATAGGCAATTACATAATTGAAAAAGAAAAAACGATAAAAATTGTCCGAAACAGTATAACCTGTGAATAGATGAAAAATCGGGAAACGGAAGAAAATTGCATAAGATGAAAATGTTAGTAAAAGTAAGAATTTTTGAATGAGAAAAAGTTTTTATGCAAGTAATGACATTAATATGATAAAATAATTTTTTGGGAATTTTTGGGGTTAATTTGATAATTAAAAATCAATTAAAAGCTATTTAAATGATAAATTAGAAATTAAATTAAATATGCATGCAAAAATAATAATTTTAATTTTATAAATTAAATAAACATTTTTCTGATGAGTATGCAAAAAATAAATATTTTTGGTATTTTTTAAATGCATGATAAAAATATAAGAAGATAAAATAAAATGCATGGAAAATATTAAAAGAAAATATGAAAATAGAAAAATATGCAAACTTGTAAAAAAACACTTTGCCATGGCTGGGATTCGAACTCAGGTCCCCAGGGTGATATGCGCGCAGCTTTACCAACCGAGCTAGCTTGTACACGTGTTGTAAAAATGGAGCGAATGGCTTCTAAACGGATGTCACTCCCTGATTGCCTGAATCACGCGCCAACCATCGTCTTCTTCGTTTTGAATTTTTTAAAAGATTGCGCCGGCCTTGGTTCGACGCTATAGCCCCTGCAATTTCTAAAATCAAACACAAGCAATATAAATGAGATTCAAAGGCATGGTTCGATTGGAAACATCGTTCTGAACACGATGGTGGTGGTCGTTTCCTCCAATTTTTCCGTTTTAAGGAAACCCCAATTTGGTTCAGAAAACCCTAATCATGGTGATTCGTGTTTTAGGCCATGGAAATGCAATTAAACCATCCAGAAAGCTTGCAAACTTCCAACTAAACACAAAACAACCAACAAAACATGTTAAAAATGCATGATAAACAGAATTCGATTCTTGAAAAAGTGTGACAAACCGAAATCGTATTTGCTTGATTCTTGATGTTTTTGGATGATGTAAAGGTCTGGACCGCTTCAGGAGATGTCAAGGAATGCAATGGGATGCTTGGAATCGATTGAAACAAGCTAGAACTGTGGCTGCAAGTTACTTGAGAGGCACGGTTTTTTGAGTTAGGTTAGGGTTCCTCCAAGCAATTCCTTTGTTCCCTCTTGTGTGATATGCATTGTATATTTATAATGGATGGAAATTGAGCTGATTTGAGGAACAAATAATCATCAATCAATGCAAAGATTATTTCATTTTGTACAAAATCAAATCTTATCTTTTTTGATCAATTTCAATCAATTTCTTGCCAAATCTTTATCAATTTCGAAATTGACAACTTTTGGTGAGTTGCTTGGACCTCAAGGATGAGAGAAAAAATCAATTTGCATTTAATTTTGATTGTATACCTTATTTTTTAATTTAATTTGTATTTAAATGAATAAAATCCAAATTAAATAGAAAAATAAAGTTAAAATTCGTGGCATTGGGCTTGGATGTTCCAAATTGTCTAAGGAACAAGTTTGAATGAAGAAAAACTAGGCCCATTTGCAAAAATTTTGATTTTTACAAGTATCTCTCTTTGTGCACTTCTTCAAAAATGCCAAACTTCTGAATGGTGTATTTTGCTCAATTTTCCACATTTTTGAGTATTCTTGGACTTTTTAGAAAGATCTAAGTGTCCTCTAACCAATCTCTTTGGTTTAATCTCAATTGGAGTTTCCATGCTCAATAAATCTTCAAAACAAAATGTTGACTTTGAAAAGGACCTGTAATGTTTTGATCCATACCTTCCAAATGAAGCATCTTTTGAACATTCTTGTGAGACATGAAGTTGTAGAGAATTGAATTTCCTTCAAAACAAGAGGTGGTGGAAAAATTTTCTGAGAAAGTATGAAGAAGTTATGCTCAGTCAAAGTTTGGTTGACTTTTCACTGGAAAACCCTAATTTGGAAAGTTTGACTTTTGAGCAAATCTTGATTTTTCTTGATGAATCATGTTCAACCCTTGACCAAATGATGAATGTAACTTCAAAATGAGGATGTTCACCAAAAATCATGAAGTTTGACTGTATGTTGACCACAGTTGACTTTTTGTCCAATGCAACTGATTTTCAACTATCTGAGCAATTGTCTGAGGAAACTTGACTTGTGAGGCTTGAAACTTGACATGGAGAATCTTTGAAGCATATGAGGAGGCATGATGACCATTGGAGATGTTGGAAGTCCATCTGGATCTGTGGATAGCCAAACCCTAGTTTGGGTTGATTGTCTAGGAGAGGGTTTGTTTGATCAACCCTTGAGGAATCCTTGAGTATGGATGTATGGAATGCCTTGAGAAGTTGGAGGGAAAATTTTGGGGTATGACAGGATGATGCAAAGGTTTCTTATTCTATAGGCTCATGAGTTTATTTCCATGCCTCATCTTCCCAACTATCAATATACTGAAGTGTTTGTGCTCATTGAAGACTCCTCTTGTCATCTACTATGGTCTCTCATGTTGAGTGTGTGCTCTATATGTGAAGAAGATCATCAAAGTTGAAGAATCTTCCTTGCCATGACCCTCTATGTTGAAATTAGGGTTTTGGGCTTTTGAGGACCATATCTTGGTGATTGTGTGAAGTTTGTGGATGATTCCAAAGAAATTGGACTCTTAAAAGTAATTCCAACATTTATATTCTTTGACCCAAGGATTTTAATTGATGAGAATATTTGTTTTGAAGGTCTATGATTGCAAGTTCTCTATATTGATAATTCATCTATCTTGTATGACTTCAAAGGATCATAACTTGGTCGACCCTTGTCTCCTTGAGCTCATTATTTTTTCACAATAAACCTAAGAATGTTTAATACAACCGAGTTCAATTGGTAAGAAGCAAAAATGCTTAGAAATTTTCCTAAGAGGTCAAAAGATTATAAGTTATGGATGGATTTCTCAATTTTTTATCAATCAACTTCAAGAAATCATATCTTGATCATAATTTATCACCTTGAGGTCATTATTTTTTCACAACAATATTGAAGAGGTGAATTTTATCCCTATTTGTGTTTCAAAGCTTGAAGATGTTTGGAAATTTCTTCAAGAAGTCAAAAGATTATAGGTCATTTCACAATTTTTCATCAACTTCACAAGACCATAACTCTCTCAATTTTTGGAATTTTTGGTTGGTTCATTTTGAAAAATTCTCTTTAAGAGGTCTACTTCATATCATCTTTGATAGCCAAGAGCAAATTTTGAGTAGAAGACCATGTTTGAAGAAAAAATATTATAGGTCATTTTTAGAAAGCATGGCATGCTTGACCAAGGCTTGGCCTGATTTTTCAGTGTTTTTCCTCAAATCCTAAAGGCTATATCTCTCAGCTCAAGTATCCATTTGAGATGATTCTTTTTGCATTTTGTTCTACTCTTTGAATAATTCATTTGACTCAAGAAAAATCGGAAAACGCTTGAGGGAATTTGATTTGGCCTCAATGCAAAGTTTGTGCCAAAATCTATTTCGAGCTCACCACCAGTTTGTGCATTTGCGCTACCATACACTTTTAAGCAAAATTAAGCCTTGTTTTTGTGAATAACCATGTTTAGAAGTTGCCCAAAATTAATTAGCACCTTGAAACACAAGTTTTGGCTGAGTTTTGATGAACTTGATGTCATACTTCCTTCGTGCACACACCTTGCATGATTTCGCTCGAAATCTCACTAATTCTCTCAATTCTCATCACCATTCACTTCCCTATAAATAGAGGACCATTCCTCATTCATTTCCTCAAGCTTTGAGAGCCAGAAAATTGCTTCCAAACTAACTCCACGCCTCACATTTCTGCAACTTCGTTTTCACTCTTAAAGCCCTTCCAGTTTGAAATTGATTGTTTATTTTTCTTCCTTGAATTTCACTCAAGCTAACAGAACAATAATAGTGCCTTGAGGTCCCCTGAATCGTGTTATCCAAATCAAGTTTTAGAGCTCGGAAAGTGAACTTCGTTCAGGTATGAATCCTCACCAAATCGTTTCAAATTGAGCACTAATTTGTTCTCCTCATCTCCCTGACCCTCGTGGTCTTCACCATTTTCATTTTCATTGAGAATTGAACTTGAATTTCTGAAAACAAGTGCTCGCTATTCTTCTGCTTTTTCTCGAATTGTTCTTTGTACTGGTGAAATACATTTTTCGCGATGGTACCATTAGAATCGTCTTGAAGAGACGAAGTGCTCGCTATTCTTCTGCTTTTTCTCAAATTGTTCTTTGTACAGGTGAAATAAATTTTTCGCGATGGTACCATTAGAATCGTCTTGAAGAGACGAATCAAATGATACCGGTCTAAATAATTTATTTCACAGCTTTGGATGCTCGATTTTGGAGTGGTTGGAGGTTGAAGACGACCTACGTGTCAGTCTTCAACCAATGACATAATGCCATGCATTTTTTTCAAATCTAGGAAATAAGTGATCACATGTGATATTTCTTGAGCTCCATAATATGCACAGTGCGGCTGATCCATTGGATTGGTTTACTAACGCATTTTGACATTATGTGATGGTCAACATTATTTCGTTTTATTTTAATTTTAAATTCTAATCCGGTGTGAAAACCAATGAGGTCCATATCAAGCACAACGCGTGTGATCCCTTGGATCTGATTATTCACGCGTTTTGACTGTGATCTAATGGTCCATATTTTTTTGCTTTTATTTTATTTTCTGATTTTACATTTTAAATGTTATAAACTTCAAAAATTATAGAAAATTCATTTTTTGGCTTAAAAATTATGAAAAAAATTCACAAATATATTTTCAAATATTCTCTTACTGATTTTTATTTTTCATAATTTTATTTTCAGATTTGATATTTTTTATGATTTTTCTTTTTTATTTGAGGTATTTAAATGCTTTAAAAACTTTTTGACATTTAAAAATTCTGAAAAAATTATGAAAGGATCCAATGGTCATTTGACAAATATTGGTGACCTCATTTTATTTTTATTTTTGGTTTTACTATTTTTGACCATTTATAGTTTTTTTTTACCATTTTCTTTTATTTTAAAAAGTGAAAAATATAGTTTCTGATTTTTTTTTATTCTGGAAATTTTTGTCAACACTTGTTGGCCTTTGTTTGACCTTGGAGAATTTTTTTGGAATTTTATTTTGGGGCATGGATACCATTATGTATTTCATCAATTAAAATCCAATTAAATTATCCATTTTCAAATTATTTTAATTAGCATTTTAACTACTTTATTTCCTTTTTTTACTTTGCTGATCTTGGATTTATTTGGAGTCATAAATTTCCTCAGCATCAATGGAACTTGGGTCCTGATAGGTCTCATGACCAAATCCACCAAGATAGTTGGTTGATTTTGACTAAGTTAGGCTACATAAGTTCATCTAATGCATTATTAACTTTGAGACTAGTTCTTTCTTCTCCATCTTATCTTTTATTTTATCCCGAATCGGGAAAGTGATCAATTGGTGGCATAAACTTCAAAGTTTAGTAGAAGCCCCAAAATATTGTTTGAGATTTGATATTGGTTCAACATCTGTGATACTTTTCGTGTGGTCGCTATGCTTTTTTAATCAAGCTTCTGGAAAGTTTTCACCAACTTTGTCCAATTGAAATTCTCAATCATCTTTGATCAAGTGTTGAGGCCCGCCAGAGTTCCAACAATTGAAATTTGTCGTGTGGTCGCTATGATTCTATCAAGGTTCAGTCAAGTCTTCATGCGCAAGCTTCAAGATGATCACCTAACTAACGACTAATTACTAACAATTAACTTTATCTTACGCTTTTACTTTCTACCTTTATTTTTCTGCTCTTTTATTTTATGTTTTTTACTTTATGCACTTTACTTTTAGCATTTTACATTTCATGTCATTTTTTTTCTTTGCTCACTTGAGCATTTTTTTCTTGTCATTTTGAATTTGCTCACTTGAACTTTATTTTCCTTTTGAAAGATACCTAATAATTCAACCTAGACATAAAAGAATTTTGATTGGACTTGGTTACTATGCCTATGCACAGAGTTTGACCTTTGGAATTAGGATTATGACCTCTACCTCAGCTCAGAGATTTCTGTGATCTTTGTGTTATTATGTCTTGCTTGATTTATTACCTTGTATGCAGGTTATTTCGTTTATACTCGATCATGAGTAGATTTCCTTCAAATACAATCGTTACTCTGCCCGTTTTTCTTGAGACATGAATTCATCTGAGGCATTGATTTATCTGAAGCTTGATTTTTTTGTCTGATTATTTGTTGCTTGTGGTAATCCAAAGGATGGAAATGTGGTATTGGCTTCTTGATGTCATGTACTTATTTTTTCACCCGGTTGGATCTTTCTTTACCCTTACCTTTTACTTTATGTACATAGTTTAGCCTCTTCATCTCCTCCCATATTCTTAAATTTTCAAAATCTTCCCTCTTTTTCAAAGGATTCTTGTTTTCAAAACTCGAACCGCTTTCATAAAAAACTTGGACTTAGGTCCATGCATTTTCAAACTTCTTTTTCTTAATAAAGTTCCAATCCATTTAATAATACTTTGACCATTTCTCATAAGACTAAAAAATACATAACCTCATTCAAACTTTTTTGAGCTCTTTGTGGCTTTCTTCTTAAAAACCATTTTCTTAAAAAACAACCAACACACAAAATTTTAGTCTTTTTTACCCAAACTACATGGGTTTTGATTTCAACATTGCACATTGTTGGTATGTAGGCCTGGAACTCATTGGAAGATCCATCAAATAAAAAATTATAAAGAATACTTATTTTCTCACCCACCATCCATTTTGTAAACATACTCTCTTTTGGCACACATATACAAATTTTCAAAAAAGGTTCCTACAGAGTACCGTAGAACGAAAACCTTCTTCTTTTCACTGGAATTTTTCAACACTAATGACAACAACCCCAATATTGCAAGAACATGAAAATATTTTACCTAATATTAAAGAAATATTAGTCTCCCATTAGCAATCACTCATCATTAAGAAATGAAATTGAAACTGAGGTTGAAGATGAAAGAAATCCAATGCAAGAGTTCCAAAAGAGGAAGTTGATTTTTCATAGAAAATTCACATGAATACGAACATCCACTTGAATTCTCTTCTTTGAAAAATGTTGACAAAAGCTTATAAGTGTGCTTGAGATGAAGCATACAAAAGACTAGTTAGATTCGAATGAAAGTCAATGCATGTAATGAGTCAAGTGAATGAAATAAAGGAGATTCAAAATTTTGTCCCCATTTGCAGTTGATAGAATCAATTGCAATGTGCGATTTGAATCATAGTTCAAGTGATTCGAATAATGTAAAATATTTTATTCAAACCAATTGATCCAGGAAATTTGAAAAAATGCTGAAAAATTGTGTGATTCAAACCATGTGCAAAGTGTGATTTAAACCATGTGCAAAATGTGGTTCAAATCAAATTGGACAGAGGTGACATGAAATTGTTTGATTTAAATCATATGCAAATCCTGATTCAAATCACATGCTTTTTGAAACATTTTGGTCCTTTGTTGGACTTGATTCGAGTCAAATTCAATCTGTAAATGATTGGTTCAAATCAAATACATCAAAACACAATTTTTCATTATTTTAAAGTTTTTATTTGCACCTGAGTTGAATTGAATACACATATTGTTTATTCCAAAAAATTATGCAATTGATTAAAGACATCATGAATAGATTCAAACATAAAATATATATTTATGTATACTAAAAGATTTAAGAACCGATCTCAAACTTGAGTCACAGTGTGCAATTAATGAGGAAGACTAAATCAAATATAATAAATGAAAGCGATAATACAAGCAACTAAATAATCGTATTGGAGGTACTCCTCCGATATATGATAAGGATATGCAACCAACTCCCCATATGGATATGCAACTACACCATTCACTTATTTAGCGACCTCATGCTCTTCAATGTCAAAAATAAATTAATGGCTTCTAATAGAACAAGGTAACCTTGTATTTAAAGACCTACAAGTTCAACACACAAGGTAACTCATGTGTTGTCCTAATGAAGCAACCATATGAAACTTTATTAGAACCAATAAATTTTAGCCTTTATAATTCCTTCCAAGGTGTTATATACACTGTCTTAATATGAAGTCATGAAATCGAGAATAAATTTGAGTATTATACTTATTCTCAATGTTGGCCATAATTGTTTGAAACAATGTTCTAATTACACCTAATTGTCTCTTCAGTATCGCATTCAGATAATCCAAACTTGTGCAAACTTTTTCAAGAATAGTAGTCAACATTGAAATTCCTGGCAGCAGATACGTGATGTCACAGAGAATGTTATGACACACTATCGACACTCTGTTAACAATTTACACAGTAAATATAAATAACAGTAAAGAACACAATAAGTTGTTTACCCGTTCGGTGTCTAACTACACCTACATCCGGGGCTACCAAGCCGGGAGGAAATTCACTATTAGTAGAATTAATTCAGGAATAAAACACCAGTTTATCTCCTTCACTTAAAACCTACCCAATGCAACTTCAACCTAAGTCCTACTTAGATCTGAGTACCTACTCACTCCCCCTCAATCACAGCAGTGATATCAACCTATTGAATAATTGAATTGTGAAGACACACTTCAATAAACTATCTTGATCTCGCTTCAAAGCTTTCAATCAAGAGACAAACACTCGTGCTTTAAAGCTTTGAGTGATAAACTACCCTTACAAACAAACCCTAGTCCAATGCACTTATCAATTGATAGTTGCTTGGCTCACAAGAGAAACTAGAATTACAAAAACCAACTGTTATAAATCCTAACAGTACACAAAAACAAGATGCTATCTCTTTTTCAATTCCAAGGGCGCAACAGAGTTGTAAGGGTTGAATTCCTTTTATAGAAGCAGTCCTGAAACTTCAGTCTTGGGCTTCCATAAAGATAGCTAGAGTTCACTTAATTTAATCCTAAAAACACGGTCTTTTCAACAACCAATTTAGGTTTAATTAAGATTAACCTAGCAGCCACGTGAGCATGCTTTCTAATAACAGAAAAACAATATTTAGCAGCTCAACAAACTTCCTGAAAAATCTCGGGAAAAAGCAGTTCGAGCAGAATGTCACCGAATGTCATAACATCTATGACATCGGACTATTTTCTCCAGAATTTCCAGCACAACTTTAGCTTCCAGTTCTGAGTTGTCTTTTAACATCCTTAGTAGGTAGGATTTATCTTCAATCTCTGAATGTCATGACATCTATTATGACATTGCTAAAGCCTAGTTTTACCAAAATTGATGCCAACTTAAAAACACTAACAAACCCCCCCTTTGGCACATTTTTGGCTAAAACTACTTAACCTATCAGAGTACATATGCAGCAGAAGACAAACTAGTTCTAAGCTTAAATAACTAGAACCTAGAGGTAAGATAAATTCTACCCATACAGAAATCCCACAATTCCCACAATTTCCCACATATAAAATTTAAACAGGCCTTACAAGTTCCCAAAATTCCCAGCCACTGTCACACACAGTGATTCTTCTCCCCCTTTTTAGCCATAAAAGGCCAAAGGAAACAATACAATTGCCCCAAACAATCAACATATAGTTAAGTACCAGCATTGTTTCAGGGGTACATTTCTGTCAGGACATTACAAATCTGTCAATAAAGGATTACAAACATTCAAACAAAATTGGGAAAATACAAGAACAATAAAACAGGAAACAATTGACAGAACAACATCAGAGGCAACAGGGGCAACAACTTCAAGTGCTTTCTTCTCCATAAGAAGCACTGTGAAAGGACACATCTTCAGAGCCTTCTTTGTCAGCAACTACTTGGTCAGCATCATCATCTTCCTCCATATGAGCAGCAGAAGTATCACCATCAAGCCTTTCTTCCTCAACCTCTGCGTCTTTTTCTTTTTCAAGAGTAGAGATCGAGCTTGGTCGCTTCCTTGCTTCAAGTTCCCTACGGTCTCCTTTAGCGGCTATGACATCGCCTTACGAGGTGGCTTTGACATTTGATGTCTCGGTGATGTCATGACAATGTCGAACATGCTTCCCTTGAAATAGCTTGTAGTGGAAGCCAAGGCGGGAGCTCTTTTACATCCGAGTCTCTATTAACGAATGTCGGTATTGATCGGTTATAATACCACACAAGAGGGATGGAAAGGCTATTGGTCCCTTAATTGCATAACTCTCGGCGTGTTTAAGGGTTTGCTCGAAGATATAAGTGCCATAGTCAAACTTTGTTTTAGTGCCAACAACATAGATAAATCTGCACCAATGGAGATGGTGGACTTGTGATTTGTGGGAACCTAGTTGGGCACCTATCTTGTGCGAGAATAGCGAATTTGACACTTAATTTGCTAGCGATAGCTTTCCTTCACAGCCAATGTTTTACTTGGCGATAATTGTTTGGCACTTGATTATCGGTTTCTTCAAGCTCGGGTTGAGCATCATCGATCTTCCCAAATAATTGTTGATTATACTTGGGGAAAACTTTACTTTTCTTCCTCTCACATACGGTCTTGAAGTCTTCGATCTTCCATCGGCCTGACCACTTGTCGGTTCACAATGAACTCTTTCACTAACCCATCATAGCAATTAGAAAACTTGACCACGGTTTTCATCATTGACTTCCTTGATCGGTTCCATAACATCCTTGCATTCAAGGGCACTTCAATTCCTTTCTAGAGCAATTCTTTTTGACACACATACTTCCACCGCTAGCACCTCGGGTGGTGGAAGGAAATGTTATCAATTGCTACTTGGGACAATGGGCACTTTCCCAAGAACCGACCTCTTTCTTGAGTGAATGTCGGAGACATTACATCAAGATCGAATCATCCCGATCGAGGACTCAGTGCTTTCCTTTCCTCACAATTGAGGTGCTCTTTGTCTTAGAGGTACCACTGTACTCTTCATCTTACTCTTCCCTTTGGAAGTTTTAGCCTTCTCTTTACAGATTCTTCACGGTCTTATTCACGTTAGGAGACCTATGAGAAGCTTTAGTAACCTTCTCCTGAACAGGACTTGGAATAGCATTTTGCTTCCCTTTCCTATTCATTACCCTCCTAGCAATGCTGGGATTCACTTTTGCTATGAGGTCATTATCAGAAAACTCTTCATCTAGATTGATGATGGGGGTTTCATCCAAATTCTCAAAATCTTGAACAGGAGACTTTTCAAGATTATCACCAACTGGTTTCTTTGGAGTCTCTTCTAGGATACTATCAGAGATATAGTCAGCAGGGGTTTCATCAAAAATACACTTAGCTGGGGATTCCTCAAGAACATCATCAGAAATCACATCTTCATTAGCAGCGGGGGTTTCATTACAAGCATCATCAATACTCACTTCAGAATCTTTAACAGAAGGATCAACAGCATTCTTGACAGGAGAATCAACATGATCACGGATGTCTTGACATTCTGTGACATCGGATCAACTGCTAAGCTAGGGCTAGCGACTTTTCATTAGAGGGGTGAAACCCAGTGCGGATCGATTCTCATTTAGGATACTCGTCCCTATCCTAGCAATTTCTACATGCAGACCTAGACCCTCTTTTGCTATTTACGAGGTGAAGAGGATGGTGAAGTCTTACGAGAAGGTGATGCTTGCGTCCTTCTTGCATTCCTTGTACAATTTCTTGACCTTTGTGGCCATTCTTGGAGAGGAGTGATTCTCGAGCTTCAACATGCATGTCATCGATGGTGCCTAACTTCATCCATGGCGGGAGATGATGAACCGGTTTTTGAGAAGATGAAGATGATGAAGACATATTTTCTTTGGAAGATTTTGAGGAAATGAGGCGAGAATGGCGAGAGGATTTGAAAGTTTCTTTTGGAAGAAGGAAATATGATACTTTCAAAAGAAGAAACTATTATATGAAGGAGTCTCTTCCTATTCTTGGACCTTTTAAACATAAGAGGAAAATATTTAAATAACCCACTTATAAATACTTGAAGAAAAAGATCCTTTCTATTCCTTGTTGTATGCAAGGTTAATTGCTACAATTCCTCATATGAACAATTACCCAACTTGCCCCTTAACATTTCAAACTGACTAGCCTCAAGAGCTTTAGTAACAATGTCACAGTACAATGTCATGACATCCTGTATGACATTGTGGTCAGTCAGCATCTGCTTCATCCAGATCATCTGAGAACAATTTTTACCAGCTGCTACGTATTCATTCTCAACATTGTATAGGAACACACAGTTTTGCTTCTTGCTGATCCAAGAGGCAAGATTGTTTCTTAATAAGAAACATCCATCGAGAACCTTTACAAGCTTTGATCAACACTTGTTTTCTTGGACAACTTCAGCGTGTAGAAGCGGAGTCCTATTATGGCGCCATTCTTCATTCCAAATTTCTTGACACAATTCCTTGCAAACTTGCTCTCGATTCACTTGCATTTGGTTGCCATAATGTCTCACCATTGTGTACATCATTTCTCCAAATATTATGTCATTAACATAAATGTGAGTCACCATGATCTTTTCTCCTTTGACAAAGAGAGTTTCATCCAAGACTCCTCTCTATATCCTTTGACGGTAAGATACTTGGTTATCCTTTCATGCGGATCCTAGTACTTTGCTTGATGCTTTAGGAGTACTCGGATGTCTAGACATTGAGTGTGACATTCGATTTCTGTCGACCTTATGCTTACCACGGATCCTCCCTTTGACTATGAGAGATCTTGGTATCCTTCGACTCCTTTATGGGATCCTCTTCATTCCTCGAGGTGTAAATGACCCGGTTCTTGGTGCCTGACCTTATTTCCTCTTCACCTTTATACATAGAACACACGAAGGCGAATGGTGTTCCCGGGTTCCCGATGTAGCGGTTGTCCCTTGATCGACTCCTCTCATAATCACTACATTCATCGTTGATTACAAGACATTCAACCTTAGTGAAGTTGTTGTGAATCCCATATCACATAGCGACTTATGCTAATGAGATTTGCATTCGGACCTTTTACTAACTCCATTTAGGTTTGGAACTCGGCCGGTTTGAGTTTCCGGCACCTTTGATTTCTCCTTTAGCTCCATCTCCAAAAGTAACAAAGGTAGAATGATGCTTAACATTATTGAGAAGATTCCTGTCTCGGTCATGTGCTTGGAACACCTTGTCAAAGTACCAATCTTTCTTGGTAGACACACTAAGAGAAGTGTTAGCTACCAGAGCAACAGTCTCCTTCTTCCACTGTTGAGAGTATGATACCCTGTTGGTCTTAGGCTTCACATAAGACCCTTGATTAGGATATCCATGAAGTTTGTAGCAGAAAGATTTTATGTGACCAAACCTTCCACAATAATGACACCTCCATCTTTGAAACTTTTTGTTCATGTTTCTATGATTTTGATGTTGCACCCAATGTTGTGACATCTGCTTTGACATTGGTCTATTAGGTCTGTTCTTCCTTTTGTTATTGACAAACTTCTTAGTCTCTACATACCCTGAGGCAGACCTATTCCCTAACTTGTGATATGACATCTTCTTTGTCATTGACTTCCCAGGTTTGTTCCATTCCTGGTTATTAGCAAATCTCTTTGCGATACATACCACAGCGGACACATTTCTGTTTTGGGTTGTGACACTGCTTTGACATTGTTTTCCTATGTCTCTTCTTCTTAATGTCACCAACAGGTTGCTTTTCACCACATATCCTAGACCATGCTTATTTCCGCATTTTGTCCAGTGAAGAATTTCTTCCAACTTATCGATTACGGATGTCAACATTTTGTGATTTAGACATCGATCAAGTTTGGAATTGACATAATAATATCACTATTGAGGTGATTTATAGTGGTTGTGTTTTCCTCTTTCTCGACCTCGACTTCACATTTTCGACTTCAACTTCTCAATCGACTTTTTGTTCCTCATTTCTTGACATGCTTCTCCATTTTTTATACGACTTCCGTAGTTTTAAAGCTCTTCAAATGTCACTTCCTCATCACTAGAATCCATATCGAGTTGTACACTCGGAGAGAAGCGTTGACAAGTTTGGCACCTTCTTCCTCAGTTCACTTCACGAATCACCATCGGACCAGTGATGACCATTCCTTTCTTTTGTTTCTTTAGAAAGGTGGGACATTCACTCTAATATGTCCAAATCCTTCACATTCATGACATTGGATTTCTTGCCTTGACTTCCTTTTCCTCGACTTGGATCTTGCTGAGTCATAAGATCGCTAATGTCGATGGAATGTCCTTGACATTTGACCTTGACTTTGGATCAATCCTCTGATCGGTTTGTTGAGCATCTTCCAAGCATGGCTATAGCTTGGATATCTTCTCTTCATCTTCCACCTTACATCCCTCTTGATGTGGATACAAGTGCTATGCTCTTGTTTTTCTTGTCAACGAGTTCATGATTCCCATCTCAAAAGTCATAAGAGATCAATAAGTTCTTGACCTTCAAGGTCTGATGTCTTGAGCCTCCTCTATTGCGGTGACTTTCATTGCAAATCTCTTAGGCAAAGATCGAGAATCTTTCTCACCACTTCTCTTGACATCTTTTCACCAAGTGCTCACGAGGCATTGGCAATTTCCAAAATATTCATGTGAAATTCATGAATATTCTCATCTTCCTTCATCTTCAAATTCTCAAATTTGGTAGTGAGCATCTGAAGTCTTGACATCTTCACCTTGGATGTCCCTCATGAGTAGTTACGAGAGTGTCCCAAACATCCTTGGCGGCTCACATTGATGGACCGATCGAAGATGTTCTGTCAATACCATTGAGCAGGCATTCAATGCTCTAGAGTTCCCTAGAGCTAGCTCTTCTTCCTCTTTGCTCCATTCCTCCTCGGGTTTCAAGGCAGTAGTCCCATCTTTCTCAAGCTTGGTGGGATGTTTCCATCCTTTATCGTGACTCTCAAGCTTTAATGTCCACCGATCTTAAGAAGGCAACCATCGAGGCTTCGGTAATCATAATTAGACCCATCCAAAATAGGTGGTCTTCTTCCAAATCCTCCTTCTTTATCCATTCGCGGAAACTATTATCCTAGATCTCACCGGAAATAACAAGCGGTTCCCGCTCGATGCCAATTGAAATTCGGCGGAATACGTGATGTCACAGAGAATGTTATGACACCTCGACACTCTGTTAACAATTTACATAGTAAATATAAATAACGATAAAGAACACAATAAGTTGTTTACCCGTTCGTGTCTAACTACACCTACATCCGGGGCTACCAAGCGGGGAGGAAATTCACTATTAGTAGAATTAATTCGGGAATAAACCACCGGTTTATCTCCTTCACTTAAAACCTAATGCAACTTCAACCTAAGTCCTACTTAGATCGAGTACTACTCACTCCCCTCAATCACGGTGATATCAACCTATTGAATAATTGAATTGTGAAGACACACTTCAATAAACTATCTTGATCTCGCTCAAAGCTTTCAATCAAGAGACAAACACTCGTGCTTTAAAGCTTTGGTGATAAACTACCCTACAAACAAACCCTAGTCAATGCACTTATCAATTGATAGTTGCTTGGCTCACAAGAGAAACTAGAATTACAAAACCAATTATAAATCCTAACGTACACAAAAACAAGATGCTATCTCTTTTTCAATTCCAAAACGGTTGTAAGGGTTGAATTCCTTTTATAGAAGCGATCCACGAAACTTGGTCTTGGGCTTCCATAAAGATAGCTAGGGTTCACTTAATTTAATCCTAAAAACATGGTCTTTTCAACAACCAATTTAGGTTTAATTAAGATTAACCTAGCAACCACGTGAGCATGCTTTCTAATATGAAAAACAATATTTAGCACTCAACAAACTTCACGAATAATCTCGGGAAAAATAGATTCGAGCAATGTCACTGAATGTCATAACATACATTATGACATCGATTTTGTAAATTTCCAGCCTGACTTTAGCTTCGATTTGTCTTTTAACATCCTTAGCAGGTAGGATTTATCTTCAATCTTTGAATGTCATGATATCTATCATGACATTGCTAAAGCCTAGTTTTACCAAAATTGATGCCAACTTAAAAACACTAACAAACATATTTTTTAATCTCCATTGAGCATACTCAACCCTATAAAATAAATATTTAGAAACACTTAATAAATAAACTGATAAATATTTTTGTAGTAAAATTAAACTCATAAGGATGTACCTGCCTGTTATCATGTTTCCTAAATCAGCGACTCAATTAGTTTTGGCAGCAACAAACTTTTCTTTATAGGGTATCAACCATGTTTGGTGAATATACTCAAAAAATAAAGGGATATAAACATATACTACCTAAAAATATTTCAATTTTTTCTCAAACTAATAACTCACTATCTGAATACATGATTTTGTTCCATAAATCCATAACAATCTATTGCCTATTAGATTCAATATACCCCTTTCACTTCATACTAACTTTTTTGAAATATGGAACTTATATAACAAATTAATTGAGGAAGGGAACTCAAATACCATGACATTCATTAGGGAAAATTTATGATGTATCACCATGACTTTAGGAAACAATTTTCTCAGATGTTAACAAGTCCTTCAGCTTCTCTGGTGCCCACTTGAATTTTTAATCCCTTTCATATTACAAATAGGAAAATCTAACTAAAAATGTCAACTTCATTGACCTAACACTAACAATCTCAAGTAGTAGGAGTTGATACCTGTTTGTTTTGTACATATAATTAACAATCAACACAATATGATATATGTTGATCAACTTCACATAATCAGGTTGTTTCATAACATATATCATTAATAACATTTTCTTTGTATGTACAGTCAAAAATAAACACCATGCAATCAATAACATTAGTGAAGGTGAATAAAATGTTACTTATTTGAGAAGGTCGATACCTATTTTGTATGAACATTAAAAAATTCTCATCAAATAAAACATGTTCAACAACCTCACTGAATCAAGATGTCTCTAGAATATATTAGTAATAACATTTGATTTCTCCATGTTTCTAGTACAATACATGTATTTCTTATCATAAATTTGATTAAGTGGATGTTGTATTTCCATCAATCGACCTCTCTTTCTCGTTCTTAGATATTGCCTTATAGATCCACGTAACACTCGTCGAGTTATTAGGACCTCTACCTTTCAAAGTAGCCACTATGTACCTTAGTTATATGTCGTATTTTATCATACCATTCACAAATAGTCGTTCTTTGGGTTTCTGATGATCTAATATATCATGACACACTAAATCCTTAGCTAGTTCATGATTATGAACACCATATCTGACCATTATCTTCCAACCACTACCACTTGGCAGATATCTTAACATAAATGAAGATTTTTTATACTAAAATTTCCTTTTAACGATTTTGTATTCTTGTAGTTTCTTCCCTTCTCACAACACATGATCAATTTGTCTTTTCTCCCTCTTTGCCCATTTGATGTATCAGAATAAATGGTAACAACAATAATACCATATTATTTCCCAATAGACTGTGTTCATGATAAAATGTCGGCCAAAGAGACAAACATATGTCAATTAAAATATAGAAAAGGATATTGGTGATAAAATGTATATTATTATGAAGGAAAATAACTCCTTTTATAGGAGAGAAAATACAAAGTAACTCCTTTATTTTAGGAGTGATATAATGACTCTTAAATAAGAAAATAAATAATATTAAATAAGAAATATTTCAACATCTCCCTCAAGTTGGTGCATAGATGTCAATCATGCCCAACTTGTTGATCAAGTATTCAAACGTTGTTCTTCCCAAACTTTTGGTCAATATATCAGCGGTCTATTGATTGGAAGGGATAAATGGCAAGCAAAGAGTACTAGAGTCAATCTTTTCTTTGATGAAATGATGGTAGATCTCGATATCTTTTGTATGATCATGTATATAACCAGATTATGAGCTATGCTTATAGCTGCCTTGTTGTCATAGTACAATTTCAATGGAGGTTCTACTTCTACCTTCAGTTCTTTTAGGATTCTGAGAATCCACATACCTTCACAAATTCCTTGGGCCATTGCTCTAAACTTAGCTTTAACACTAATTCTTGCAACTACTCCTTGTTTTTTGCTTCTCCAAGTCACTACGTTCCCCCACACATATGTGGAATAACCTGAAGTTGATTTTCTATCAATAATGGACCCTGCCCAATCTGCATCAGTGAATATTGTCACATTTTTATCATTGGTCTTCTTGAAGAATAACCCTTTTCCAGGAGTTTCTTTTAAGTATCTCAATATTCTGTGCACAACTTCAAGGTGTTCTTCATATGGCGCATGCATGAATTGACTCACAACACTCACAGAGAAAGCAATGTCAGGACGAGTATGAGCCAAATATATTAAATTTCCAACCAACCTCTAATATCTTCCAGTGTCAACTGGTGTGTCCGATTTCTCCCAAAGTTTGGCACTTTGGTCCATCGGTGTGTCGGCAGGCTTACAACCACTCATACCTGTCTCTTGTAGGAGATCAAGAACATATTTTCTTTGAGAAAAAACAATTCCTTTCTTTGACCTTTCTACTTCCATGCCAAGGAAATATTTGAGGGGACCCAAGTCTTTGATTTCAAAATTTGTTGCTAAGTTTCTTTTTAATCTCTCCATTTCTATCTCATCATTACCTGTAAGAATAATATCATCAACATAGACTATCAAAACAGTTATCATTCCATTTTGACCTGAATTTGTGAACAAAGTATGATCTTCTTGTCCTTGAGTATATTTCTGTTTCTTCACAGACTGGGTAAACTTTTCAAACCAAGCTCTCGGAGATTGTTTTAACCAATACAAGGACTTCTTTAGTTTACACACCTGTGACCCAAAGGTTTCTTCAAAACCTAGTGGACAATCCATATATACTTCTTCTTTTAAATCACCATTGAGAAAGGTATTTTTGACATCTAACTGATGGAGAGGCCAGTCTAAGTTAGCAGCAAGGGATAAGAGTATTCTGATTGTGTTAAGCTTTTCAACAGGAGAAAATATCTCTGAGTAATCTATGCCATAGGTTTGAGTTAATCCTTTTGCAACCAATCGAGCTTTGTACTTTATTATGAACACCCACTTACATCCCACAGTTCTTTTACCTGCCAGCAGAGTTGTGGCACTCCAAGTTTTATTCTTTTTAAGAGCTTTCATCTCCTCAAAAACAATTTCCTTTTACTTTGGTATTTCTAGAGCCTCCTGTACATTCTTAGGAATTTTGACACTAGATAGATTAGAATTAAATGCAGCAAAAGAGGGAGACAAGTTTGAATATGATACAAAGTTAGACAAGGGGCGCCTAGTATATGACCTACCTAGCTTCCTAAAGGCTATGGGAACATTAAGATCAGTATATTGTTTCCTAAGTTCTATAGGGACATCAAGGTCGGTATATAGAGAATCAGGATCAAAGAGATTTACAATCAGTCGGTTGACTTTCACTTGGTTCAGATTCTTGGATGAGCTGAGGAATGGGGTCTTTACTACTTGATCATCGTTTCTTCTGACATAAATTTTGCCTTTCCAAATTGAATTTCCTTCCTCAAATCTCTTTTCCGTTTCATTATAAGGATCTTTATCTAGTGCATTTTGATTAATTTCAGAAAAAATATTTGTTTGATCTTTGTTTTGATTTGTTGCCTTGGATTATGATTGATCCTTACTCATGGAAGGAGTAAGTTCATCTAATGTTTTCAAGGCATTTTCTTTAGGTGTAGATGTAAATGGAACATAATTATGTGATATATACACATCTTGAGATAATTAAATTTTCAAACAATTAAGGAGAATCTTCCTTAGTTCCCCCCCTGAAGATGATCATTACCAAAAAAGGTTTGTTTACAAAAAAAGTAACATCCATTGTTACAAATATTTTCTTTGTATTAGGATCAAAACATTTATAACCTTTTTGAGAAGATGAATACCCAATAAAGACACATTTGATTGCACGGGATTCAAGTTTACCAAGATGCTTGTGTTCATGAACAAAAGTTGTGCATCCAAATATTTTAAGTGGTAAATCAGATAGAACCGAAGCAATTGGAAAATATTTCATGAAACTTTGCAAAGGAGTTTGGAATTTCAAAACATAGGATGGCATACGGTTTATTAAATGCGGTTGTCAAGACAACTTCACCCCATAAATATTTAGGGACATTGGTAGAAGAGTAGTGCTCGTGCAACTTCAAGAAGGTGCCGATTTTTCCTCTTTGCAATCCCATTTTTTTGGGATGAGTTAGCACATGAACTTTGATGCACAATTCCATTTTCAAGAAAATTTTTTCCAACAATTTTATTAAAAAATTCAGTACCATTGTCAGTTCCAAACACATGTATTTGGGTGTTAAACTGTGTCTGCACCAATTTACAAAAGTTTTGAATTATTTGACCTACCTTAGATTTTTCTTTTAACAAGTATACCCAACAAAGTCTAGTATAATCATCTGTGAAAGTTATAAACCATTTTTTGTTGGATAAAGTACTTGTGATTAGGCCCCCAAACATCACTATGAATCATTGACAAAGGTTTTGAAGGTTTATAAGATTGAATTGGAAATGAACTTGGATGATGTTTAGCAAACTCACAAATCTCACATTGAAGTGAAGAAATGTCTTGTTCAACAAAAAGTTTAGGAAGCAATAAACTTAAATATTTAAAACTAGGGTGGCCTAACCTTAAATTCCACAACATAATGTCATCCTTATTATTTGAAACAAAAAAGGATTTAACAAAAGAAAAACTTATTGGTCCAAATTGATGTTTGGTTTGTTGTTCATCTTCCAAGTAGTAGAGTCCATCACTTTCCTCCATGATTGCCAATCGTCCTCCCCGAGATCAAATCCTAAAATACACAATGAGTATCAAAGAAATGAGCTTGACAATTTTTATTTTTTGTTAGCTTACTGACAGATAATAAGTTGCAAGTCAAATTTATGACATGTAACACATCTTGGATGGTTAGAAAGGGAGACAAAACAATAGAATCTTGTCCTGCCACAGATGAAAGAGAGCCATCAGCTATTTTAATTTTGGAATTTCCTGCACATGGTTTATATGAAGAAAATAAACTAGATTCACCGGTCATATGATCGGTGGCTCCAGAATCAACGATCCATGTACAATTAGGAATGACACTAAAATGGGTTGATTTCGGGAAGTTACCTTTCTGGGCTATGGAGCACAAAGGTGTTTGAGACTCGAGGAGTTTGTACATTTGATCTAGCTGTTCCTTAGTGAATGGAAATGCATTTGGGGAAGACTGTGGCTCTTGATTAGAAGTTTCTTGAAGTGCAGGACCCTCACCCTTCTTTTTCCAATTAGGAGGTTTTCCATGAATTTTCCAACAAGTCTCACGTGTGTGATAATAACGTTCGCAGTGATCACACCAGAGTTTACCATATTTCTTACCATATTTCTTGTTATCTTTATTGAAGTTGTTTGTGACAAGGGCAAAACCATCAGTTGTTGAGTTTGACTTTCCCATCATTACTCTTTGTCTAGCCTCCTCCCTTCTGATTTTTGAAAATGTTTCTCGGATTGTTGGCAGCGGATTATGTCCAAGAATTCTACCTCTTACTTCATCGAGTTCCTTGTTGAGACCAACAAGAAAAATAAAGACGCGGTCGTTCTCCTGCCTCTTGATAAACTGGACACTGTCTTCAGTACACCTCCAGTTATAATCATAACTTTGATCCAACTCTTGCCAAAGGGCCATCAATTCATTATAGTAGGTAGTGACATCCATGTCATTCTGCTTTAAATTCCATAACTTTGATTTTAGATCATAAATTTAAGAAAGCGTTTAGTATCGAGTAAGATAATTACAACATCCCAACATCTTTGGTGGCGAAGATACATGTATATTTTCTCATGCCTACTTCCATAGTATTAATAAGCCAATAATAGAAGAGTTTTTGATTTCGAACACGTAATTAGTATGTGTTGTTGCGGGCACGAACATCACCGATGAAAACCCGACTTCCTTTGCCTTCTAGAATAAGTCGAATAGTTTGGGACCATTTAGCATAGTTTGAGCCATCCGGTTTACGAAAATTAACACGAAGAGTTATTTTGACCTCCACCTCTGAGTTACTACAACCACCATCAAATGGGTAGCCATACTTAGGACCCAAAAGGTTGTTGTTGGGATCACCTGCCATAACCGAACCCAGTTAAAATTGTTGTTTGTCACGAGTGGGCATTTACGGCATGGTAAGTCCACTTCCTCCAAAATTATTGGTGCCGCCAGAATTGGCGTTGCCGCCCGGTGTTATTGGCGCCGCCTCCACGACCTCCGGGAGGAGGTGGTGTTTGGATAGGGTCCACCATAGTTTGGATTGGTCGGGTCAGATAAAAGAATGGGTCGTCATAAAAAGATATAGAAAACCCTAATTATAAAAAACTTTACAGTATCACCCTAACCCTAACAGAGCTCATGATACCATGTAGAAAATGATATTGGTGATAAAATGTATATTATTATGAAAGAAAAAAACTCATTTTATAGGAGAGTAAATACAAAGTAACTCCTCTATTTTAAGAGTGATATAACGACTCTTAAATAAAAAAATAAAAAATATTTCAATAATACAACGGAGGAATGATTTATACTAGAGATATAAAAATTCGTTTTGGAAATGATTTATTCCCAAAAATTAAAAAAATCGTTTAAATTTATGAAATAATAAACTAAAAAGAGAAAGAAATAGAGAATGAATGAATCACTTATGAAATAGATAACAAAAAATATGCATGAAGGACATATTCATGAGAACATGTCACTCAATTAGAGAGACACGTATATGTCAATTAAAATATATAATGAATGGTTTAAACTAGAGATATCAAATGTTATTTAAATTTATCACATAATATACTGATAAAAAGAAAGAGAGAATGAATTAACCGTTTATAAAATAGATAATAAAAAAACATGCAAGTAATACATACAATGATGATGAATTGGATAAAATCTATAGGATATTCATCCACCTCGAGCATACATATGGATAGATTATGAATTAAACTACCTGAATTTTTTTAGGATGGTTGAATAACTCGATATGTCGGATTTTGTAATTTACAAATATCTTGACAATTTGCGTTTTATTGGATTTTATAACAAAAATTATGTAAATCATCATACCGGATTTTTGAAAATATGGTAAACACTAATAGAGTTTTTAGAAATAAGATAAAGATTTAAAGATTTTGACAAATTCAATAAAATTTATATAAATTGTTTTGAATAAACTAATGTGTTTTTCTTATTTTACTAGAGAGTGATTTTTTACCCAAGTAACAAAATGAGATTGGATATATAGTATAAGGGGTTTTTAGGCATTATGAAACATTTAGGGGGTGCCGGATTAAGAAAAATGGGTGCAGGGACAAAATGTCTAAAATGTCACAAATAATTTCTAAACAGGTGACTATTTATTTTGTTAAGCTTAAATAATTTTTTTTACTATCGATTGTAATTAAAATGAAAATTAAATTTTTATATTTTTTAAATTGGGCCTTTTCATATATTTTTATTATTTTGCGAATCATACACATATTTTAAAAATATTTGTGTTTACATTCTATTGGACTATTTCAATAAAGATAACTCTTATATATGAATTCAAAACACATATATCAACAAAATAAATAATTTTGATCATCAATACTCTAATTAATTAATATACAAACAAAAAAATTGCACATTATGAATTAACTATCTTTGCACCAAATTCATATAATTGAACCAAAAACATATTTTTATTAAACTAACAAAAATTGCAATACTATTTAAGAATGCAAAAGAGAAAATCAAAACTCTTCAAGCTGTCATGGGGACAAAAAGAAGAAAAGAAAGTGAATTTTCAAATTTGAGGAAGCTTGGGATTAAGACCCTAAATGTGTTTCCTCAGTTGGAAGGTTGTGGCACAATCAAGCAGGTGGTGTGATTCACAGATTAAGAGCTATGAAGGGCTTAGCTGACACCTTCAAGGAGTATCGAATTGGCTCGATTACCAAAGAGATTCAGAGAGTTGAGAAAATTCTAGACAAGGAGGAGGTTTGGTCGGCCAGCTCGGAGGAGATTCATAAGTATAGGGCCCTAGAGAAACAACGTAACTCATTGCTGCTCACTGAAGAAGTCATTTGGCGCCAGAAAAGTCGAGCAGTGTGGCCGCGCCATGGTGACCGCAATACAAAGTTTTTTCATGGCAAGATTGCGTAGAGAAGAAGAACGAATAAAATAAAGAAGCTGAAGGGTGAAACTGGTCAATGGTGGCATGGGAGGAAAGCGTGAAAAGCTAATTCTAAATTATTTTGAAGAGATTTTTATCTGCATATGACTAATATTAAAGAAACTTGCAAAGTTGTGGAGGGAAGGTTGAGTTCGAACATAGGAGTTTGTGTGAGGAGGTTCACTTTCGGGAAGTTTATGAAGCAATATTTCAAATGCATCCTCTCAAAGCAAGGGTCTCGATGGTGCCTTGCTATGTTTTTCTAAAGAAGTTTGGGAATGGTTTTGGTGTGGATGTTTGTAATCTGGCGCTAGATATCCTAAACAATGGCAAAGATCCTGGCTATATGAATAACACTTTTATCGCTCTCATCCCAAAAATGAAAAACCCATTAAGCCCCAAAGATTTCAGGCCAATTAGTCTGTGCAACGTGGTGATGAAGGTAGTCACGAAGTCCATTGCAAACCGACTAAAGACCATTCTTCCTGAAGTGATTGATGAGGAACAAAGCGCCTTCGTGAAAGGGAGACTTATCACGGACACTGCTTTAATTGCTATGGAATGTTTCCACTGGATGAAGAAGAAGGTTCTAGGAAGAAAGATGTTAGCCATGAAACTTGACATGTCCAAGGCTTACGACAGATTAGAGTGGGGGTTCGTTATGGAAATGATGCATTCTATGGGACTCCCTGCGTCGTTGGTGGCCCTCATTAGTAGATGCATTTCGACGGTGTCATATCAGGTTTTGATCATCGAACAACCTAGCAAAAGTTTCTGTTCGGAAAGGGGGGTTCGCCATGGAGACCACTTTCACCTAACCTTTTATTTTGTGTGCTAATGTTGTTTCGGGTTTGTGATACGGGTTGAGCCCTTGAACCAAAATTACATTATTGGGCCTAATGAGGTTGGGCCTTGATGTTGAGAAAGAGTCAAAGGGCTAAGCGCCCATTTGGATGCAAGACTTTGCCTAAGTGAAATTTCTACCTTGCCGTCACTTTCATTTACTTTTACCTTTTCATTTTAATTATGTACTAGAAGCTTCCTTGGTATCGATCATGTAGTTTGTCATGTGATCCGAAATCTAGGAATTTGTTAGAATGATTTCCATTTCCTTATAACCATCTTTTACATGAATGAAAGGCACCAAAAATTTCTCCCAATTTTACATTGGATTCTAACCTCTTTCTTCTTTTACGGAGTTGCTCTAACTCGAATAGAGCTGATAGGTTAATACCCTATCATTTTGGTGCTTTCATTTACCATGCCTCATGACGATTCTCTGAAATAACACCGGAAGATGTGTTAGCTCGGATGAAAGAAATGCAATGGCGTTTGAGCGACAATACACGATAATGGCCGAAATTGCATCTCTCAGGAGCAAGTCGTTACCTGAAACCTTGGTAGTGGTTCCGTCCCTCCCACTCCTGCTCCCAAAGCGGCCAAGGTACGATTGTCTCCGTTTGATGGTTCCAACCCTCTTGAGTGGATATTTCAAGCAGAACAGTATTTCGACCTCACGAACACGCCAAACACTCAAAGGCTCGCCTTGGTTCCGTTCTTCATGCAAGGCCCAGCTCTTGGGTGGTTCAAATGGCTTCACTCCACTCAACAACTCTCGACGTGGTCGGCTTTCACTCGCGCGTTAGAGTTACGTTTTGGCCCTTCCTCTTATGTTAATCATCAAGCAACATTGTTTAAGCTCCGTCAGTCGGCAGTGACGGAGTACCAACTAATTTGAGGCGATTTCCAATCGGGTGTTGGGTCTTTCAACCGACTCTTTGCTTAATTGTTTCATTTCAGGGTTGCGTGCCGACATTCAACGTGAGCTTGCAATTTTGCAACCTCACTCCATTACTCAAGCAATTGGGTTGGCAAAGTTGGTTGAGGCGAAAATTCTAGATTCCAAACCTTCTTATGCAAGACCGCCAGCTCTCCCTCGTTGCTTGGTCCTGCAGGAAACCCTCCGCCGTCTTCTATACCTATTCGCCGGTTATCCCCTACTGAAATGCAAGAGCGGCGTAGCAGAGGGCTTTGTTTTAATTGCGATGACAAGTTCAGCCCGGGTCACCGTTGTCAGAAAAAGCAATTTCTTCTGCTTTTGGCGGAGGAGGAGCCGTCTCCAGAGCCATCAACTCTGCTGCAGTTAGACTCTGCGTTGCTCGATCAGCAGGTTGAACCTGTTGCGATATCGGTGGTGGAGGAACTAAATCAGAGTGTTGAACACTTTCAGCTTTCCCGGGCAGCGCTATTAGGTCCACCCTCTCCAAAAACTCTGCGTGTGAATGGTAACATTAAGGAGTTGGGGGTTACAATCCTAATTGATTCAGGAAGCTCTCACAACATTATGCAACCCGAGTTCTTGAGTTTTGGGCATTCGGTTGTGGCACACTCCTTTTCGGTGATTGTGGGCAATGGATTCCATTCAATGTAATGGGTGTTGTCGAGGCGTGCGGTGAGAATTGTGAACAAGATTTCCATATCTCGTTCTTTATATTGCCTATTCATGGAGCGGACCTTGTCTTAGGAGTTCAATGGTTACAAACTTTGGGTTCTTTTACTCGACTATTCGATTCCGTCCATCAATTTACCTATAACAACAAACCGATCACCTGGCTCTACTTCCCCTCTGCGGCATCTTATGCTCGGTTTGTAGGTTTATGTTCACCCGAGCCATTGACTCTATCCATTCACTTCACCTTACCTCCTTTGATAAACACGATTCCAACACACCAAACAGTACCTGATAACATTGACCACCTTAAAGACCATTATGCCACCATCTTTGACACCCCTCGAGGCCTTCCCCGGATAGACACCAAAACCATCATATACACCTAAACCCAAACACTCACCCGTCAATATAAAACCGTACCGTTACATGATTCAAAAAGAAATTATGACAAATATGATCCATGACATGCTCCATGAGGGAATCATTAAACCAAGTACCGCCCTTTTCTTCTCGGTTTTATTAGTCAAAAGAAAGATGGCGTGGCGATTTTGTGTGGATTACCGTGCATTAAATCTTTATTACGGTTAAGGACCGTTTTCCTATTCCCACGGTCGATGAACTTCTTGATGAACTCCATGGCTCCTTGGTTTTTTCTAAGCTAGACTTGCGTTCGGGGTATCACCAAATACTCCTTGCACCGGAAGACACTTTTAAAACAGCTTTTCGGACCGTGGACGGACACTTCGAGTTCTTAGTGATGCCGTTTGGACTCACAATGCTCCCTCGACTTTTCGGCTACAATGAGCGAGGTGTTTCGACCATTTCTTGAAGTGTGCTTTTTTTGACGACATACTGGTTTATAGCAAGGATTGGCAGTCCCATTTGCACCATCTCCAACAGGTGTTAGAAATTTTGGTCGAACACAAACTGTTTGCTAAATTCTCCAAATGTGAATTTGGAGTTAATCAGATTGGTTATCTTGGGCATATTATTTCGGCCGATGGAGTGGCAGCTGACCCAGAGAAACTACAGGCTATAGCAGCATGGCCCGTGCCTACTTCAATTACAGCCCTTCGTGGTTTTCTTGGATTGACAGGTTATTACCGCCGTTTTGTTCGAGGTTATGCAGCCCTTACTAGTTCCTTAATGGACCTTTTGAAGTCCAAAGGTTTCATTTGGAATGAGCAGGTAGCGGCATTCCAAGCACTTAAGGATGCTATGATCCGATTGCCTACCTTGGCTTTACCATTTGAACTTCCGTTTGATGTCACCACGGATACGGTATCGCCATTGGAGCGATGTTGTCTCAAACTACTTACCCTCTTGCATTCTTTAGTAAGAAGTTGTGCACACGAATGCAATCGGCATACGCTACGCGTGAGATGTTTGCGATCACGTCGGGTGAAGAAATGGCGCCATTACTTACTTGGTGCGTCATTTTCGCATCTATCGGATCAAAAGAGTTCTGGGGCATGTTTTACAAACAATGCAATAAAGCTCACCAAATTATTGGGTTTTGATTATGAAATACTTTATACTCGAGTAGCGATAATGTAGTAGCGGATGCTTGTCCGAATACGGAACCTCGATGTCGGTATACCTTTGTCGAAGTCGACTATTGTTGACATAATTGGTTGATTTTATGCAAATATCCAGTTTGGAATTATTGTCTAAATTGAGTAGCTCGATGCACCCATTCACTTTACAATGCAACATGGTCTTCTCTATTTCAAGGGTCGTTTATTCATTCCTTTCGAAGCCAATTTGCTCTCATTTGCTACATGAGGCACGTGCTTCTGTAGGAGGTCATTCGGGGTCAAAGCGGCGATGGCACGTTTGGCGACCACTTATTGGCCCTAAATGATTAAGGATGTCAAGTGTTACGTGTAGGCATGCTGACTTTGTCGATAAGACATCGACGCAGAAAGGATTCTTGAACGATACCCATTTCGGTCGGTTGGGAAGACATTAGCATGGATTTCATAACTCATTTACCTCGTTGCAAAAAGCATTTGGGTTGTGGTAGATCGGTTATCAAGTATCGCTTCATAGCTTACTGCTGCGTTCTCCGCATCTATGCTTCTTCTTTGTATTTTAGTGAAGTCTATAAGCTTCATGGTATGCCAAGGACTATTGTGAGTGACCGAGACAAGGTTTTTGTGAGCAAATTTTGGCGCGAACTATTTCGTTTATAGGGTACTACCTTAGCTTTTAGCGATTCCTACCACCCCAAACGGATGGCCAAGCAAGTAACCAACCGCACTTTGGAGACTTATTTGCGTTGCTTGGTGAGGATACACCAAAGCGATTGGTTATTTTACTGTTAGCGGTATTGGTACAACACCACTCACCACTCTGCCATTAAAATGACCCCGTTTGAAGCCGTCTATGGCCGCTCTCCCCCCTCCATCCGTTCCTACATCACAGGGTCCACGGTGATTGCATCTCTTGATGAAACCTTGGCAAGGCGACACCGGATGTTGCGGCTCATTAAGGAGAATTTGGCGTTGGCACGGATGCGTATGCGTAATCGAGCCGATGCTCGTCGACAAGATCGTTCTTTTGAAGTTGGTACTTGGGTTTGGCTTCGTCTCCAACCATCGCAAATCTCGATTCGGGAAGAGCTTCACCTAAACTTTCAAAGCTATTTTGGACCATTTCAAATTCTGACGCCTTGGCGGTTGCGTATGAGTTAGCATTACGGACACATTCGCATTCACCGGTTTTCATGTTTCCAAGCTCAAAAATATTACGAAACCCGCCTTTGGTCACTCCTTCTCTGGACCCATCCGTCATAGGCACCGGGTTGCCCTCCGACTGCTTTCGATTCTTGGAGCTCGCGGTGCAAACACCTACGGAATGTGCAAGCAGTTATTGATTCATTGGGTAGGATTACTGCCGTTGAAGCCACTTGGGAAGAGATCAATATGCTCGAGGAAACTTATCCAATTTCAACCTTGAGGACAAGGTTGTCGTGGAAGAACGGAGTAATGATACGGGTTGAGCCCCTTCAAACCAAACATTATTGGGCCTAATGAGGTTGGAGGCCCAGTGTTGAGAAAGAGTCAAAGGGCTAGAAAGCGCCCATTTGGATGCAAGACTTTGCCTAAGTGAAATTTCTACCTTCTTCCGTCACTTCATTTTACTTTTACCTTTTCATTTTAATTATGTACTAGAAGCTTCCTTGGTATCGATCATGTAGCATTGTCATGTGATCCGAAATCTAGGAATTTGTTAGAATGATTTCCATTTCTTATAACCATCTTTTACATGAATGAAAGGCAGCCAAAAATTTCTCCCAATTTTACATTGGATTCTAACCTCTTTCTTCTTTTCGAGTTGCTCTAACTCGAATAGAGCTGATAGGTTAATACCCTATCAGTTTGCTTAAGGTGGCATGTCAAAGAGGGATATACATGGCATCATGATTACGAGGAATTCTCAAAAATATCCCATCTCTTTTCGCGGATGATAGTCTTCTATTTGCACAAGCCAATTTGAAAGAGGCTGATTGCATTTTGAAGATTCTACAGCAATATCAGAATTCCTCTATCCAGATGGTTAACCTTGAGAAGTCTGAGACGTCTTTTAGTCGAAATGTGCAGGAAGAAGAAAAAGACTTGATTCGTAACAGGATGGGTGTTAAGACTGTGACGAATCATGTAAACATAGGTTTACCAGTGGTTTTTGGAAGATCGAAAAAGGAGATTTTGCATTTGTTGTGGAGAGTTTGGAAAAAGCTGAAGGGATAGAAAGAAGTTCCTGTCAGGGCCGGGAAAGAGGTGCTTATCAAAGCTCCGGGAGGCGTGTTGTCATGAGATTGACGCTATGCTAGCGAAGTTCTGGTAGGGAGCGACGGAGGGAGAAAGGTCCACTGGATGACTTGAGAAAAGCTTGCTCATGCTAAAGGTGTATGGGGCATGAGGTTAAGAGGATTCAGAGATTTCGACACAAGATTATTGGGAAAGCATTACTGACGGCTGCTCACGGGACAAGAGTCTCTAATGGTGCCGGTTTTCAAGGAAGATACTATCCCCGGACCTCCATTGTGGACAGAAAACTGGGGTTCACACCAAACTATGTCTGGAGGAGTGTGATGAGTTCTCAGGAGATGATTTCCAAAGGCTCTCGATGGCGTGTTGGTAACGGGTGTCAAGTTAAAATTTGGAGTGATAATTGGCTACCGGAAAATGCTGGTTTTAAGGCTTTCAACTCGGTCAAAACTCTTGGTTCTGATGCTTTTGTGAGTGAGCTGATTGATTTTAATTTGGCTGTTTGGAGGAGTGATTTAGTGCATACATGTTTACTTCCTTTAGAAGCATGCCAGATCTGTAGCATCCCCTTATCCAGGCGTTTTCCTCGTGACCAGATTATTTGCCATAATGAAACCACTGGAGAGTACTCTGTGAAATTTGCTTATCGTCTTTGCACTCAGATTAGACAGGCTCGTGCGCCAGGATCTTCGAGCATTCCTTCTTCTAATCTTTGGAAAGAAATCTGGAAAGCCCGGATTCAGAATAGCATCCGTAATTTTCTGTGGTGTACATCTCGAAACATCCCCCCACGAAAGTTAATCTCTCAAGGAAAGGTGTTCTTCTTGATCTTGACTACCCTTTTTGCCATGGAGCACCTGAATCTGTTCACCACCTTTTTACACAGTGCAACTTCTCCAAGCAGGTTTTCTTCTGCTCTTCTTTGGGTTACCGTTTTCGAAACATTGAAGACCTTAATGGTTGGTTGATTCATTGTTTTGGAAACTTTGACACCCTTGCTTCCCAATTGCTTTGCACCATGCTGTGAAAGATATGGTGTGCTAGGAATTTGGTTGTGTTTCAAAATAAACAGATTCTCCCGACGCAAGTTGCGAATGACTCCCTCTACCATGTCCTTGAGTTTTTCGAGCGTAACCCAGAAGTTCGTTCGAAGAAGAAGTTTGTGATGGCTGAGAATACAACTCCTCCTCTGCGCGGCTCAACTCTGGTGCAGGTGGATGCGGGTTTTAATGTGGCAGGCGAAGCTGTTTTTGGCTGTGTGTTCAAGAATATGGATGGTGAGATCCTGTTAGCAGCCAACAAAAAGGAAGCCCCGACAATCAATGCAATGACAGCTGAAATATTTACAATTCGGTGGAGTCTACAGTTGGTTCAAGCCCAAAGGTGTGATTTGATAGTTGTTCATTCGGACGCAAAACTGGTGGTTGACTGCATTAACGACATTATTCTTTGGTGGCTCTCTCACATATTGCAGATGACTGTAAGGAATTAGTAAAATCTTTTAGAGTTGCATCTCTTTTGTATGTTTCTAGAGAGCTCAATTGTGATGCCCACAATATTGTTGGGTTAGGGAAACTATATGGTTCCAGAACTTGGTATGGGGGCTATCTCTTTTTCTTATTAATGGAAATTATGTTCTCATAAAAAAAACAAGGAGCTCCTAGGGCAAAGAAAGGTAGGATTAGTATTTAGTGCATCTATTTTGAAATGCATGAATTATTAAGCAAGACTTTTTATGTTAGTGCAAAAAGTAAAAACACCAACAAAAGAAATGGAAATTTATTTACAATTAATACAAATTGAATTGAATAAAGTTGCAAGAACTAAAAATATAAAGAGTAAAAAATTGATAGTGGTATTTTTATACTAATTTAGCCACATCGTCTTCACTAGTGTCCTACGCAACATTAAAGATTAATCCATCGAATTTGCAGTATCATAATAGTTGGTAAATCAATTATAAAAGATTTAACATTGATGTGTTTCAAAATTGAATTTAAACTAAATATCTCTTATTAAATTAAAAGAGACATACATCATATATATGCTCTTGGGCACGACGTTTCTTCAATTATATAAAGTGTTTAGTGAAATTTTATATTAAATTTTCTTGATATATGAAATTAAGATCTATTAATCTTTAAATGCCTTCATCCAAATCTCCATAAAAAATCTCAATTTCTTATTCCATAATATTCGGTCCTCAAATCTTCACCTTTGAGCAGATCCAACACACTCTATCATTGAGAATTCCAAATTAAATGAATTTCCATAATTATAGTCAAGCTTTTTTCAATACAGAAGATTTTCAAGGAAGAAACCCTAAAGTTGCATTTATGCAGAAAAAATTCTAAATTTTTTTATTTCTGTGTATAGTTGAATATCATGATATACACCCTTGAACAGATAATTGCTTATAAAAAAATCTCTATTAAAGTATCCCTTACGTGTCTTCAACATGTGTCTTCAACCTCAAGTGAAATTCTAAGAATTTTAAAGAATTTAAAGAAAAGAAAAATTGCATAAAAGAATATGAATGCCTTGTGATCTAAGAAAATAGAGCATATGTATTAAAAAAAATGATTTTACAACATGATTCAAATCAACATTAAAGTGATACTAACCGAATCAAATCACGCAATATAGCAGAAACAAATACTGTAACACTTTATTATGCCGTTCAAATTAACATGTAATGTAATTTGAATCATCAATGCTAGATATTTTTTGATTCAAACCAACATACACTATAAATCAAATTATGGTATACGGGGAAAATAATGAATTCTGATATTTTATGATGATTCAAATCAAGTAGCATGATTCAAATAAGGTAAATTATTTGTTAATTCTTGAAAAATTGGGAGTAATTTATTTATAATAACTTATATCAATGAAACTTTGTGACATAAAATATATTTTAAAATTACGTATTAACGTAAAATTTTAAAAATTAAGATTAAATCAAGAAAAAATATATGATTTTATTTTTTTATTAGTAAGTGTTGAAGAGTAATTCATATTCAGAAGCTGATGTTAGAATTATAAATTCTAATCTTTATTACTCGAAGCGATAAAGCTTACGAGGTTGTTAATCGAGCGAAGCTTTTGATGTATGTGTAACCGATGTTACGGGTTGAGTTTCTTAGCATATTGTTAAGTTTAGTTTTAAGGTACTTTAATATTTCCTAGTTTGTACTATTTGCTTAGTTATTAAGTTCACCTCTATTAGGGCCCCGTGACAATTTTCTCCTTGTATAAATAGACTAGTGGTAGATGTCATTTATAACAACAATCCTTATTTCTTTCTCCTTTGTGTAGCCGTCATTCGCTTATTATTCTCCCATTATTCCTATCATCTTTGATTCTTGTGCACCAATAAATTGGTATCTAGAGCTCCTGTTTGATTCATAGGGAAACACGAGTGAAACGTGAGAGTTTGTGTGATTGATTTTGTTTCTGGGTTCACGTTGAATCTTTGAACAAAATTGTAATAGAATCACATTTTCTGATTCTGTGGGGTTGGGAAACACTGTGTTTAGTGAAGATCTAAGTGCACTGTACAAGGTTAAAGATGAACGGAAATGGTAATCTAAGTACCAAACTTCCAGTTTTTGATGGCAAGAACTAGAACAGATGGATGATTAAGATGTGCGTGCTATTTGGTGCTCAAGATGTTCTTGAGCTTGTTACCGATGGCTATATTCTAGTTGCAGAAGATGCGGCGGAAGAAGAGAGAGATGCGCAGAGAAACAAGAGGAAGAAAGATCAGAAGGCGTTGTTCTTCATCCATCAGTGTGTGGATGTGAACGTGTTTGAGAAAATTGCTTATTCGATGACATCAAAGGAGGCGTGGGACACACTGGTCAGATGTTACGGTGGTGACGCACCAGTGAAGAAGGTGAAGCTTCAGTCCCTGAGAAAGCAATACGAGAATCTCAACATGAAGAACAATGAGAAGGTTTCAGAGTATATCTCTAGAGTGATTCTGATCACTAATGAGATGAAGGTTTGTGGAGAAACCCTTTTTGAACAAGTAATCATAGAGAAGGTACCGAGGTCACTTACTCCTCAATTTGATTACATTGTTGTAGCAATAGAACATTTTAAAGATCTGGACACCATGAGAATAGAAGAGCTGCAAAGTAGTCTAGAGGAGTAAGAGTTGCGTCTGACTGAAAGAACTTTTGAGAGGGAAGTTGAGCAGGCTCTGAAGGCTTCTTTTGTCAAGAAGGGCCAGAAGCTGAAAAAATATGGTAGGTCGCAGAAGTCAGAATTCTTCTATTCTGATGAGAAACATCAGAAGGGAAAGGAGAAGTATGACAAAAGAATGGTTCAATGTTACTATTATAAGCAGATTGGCCACTTTTCTAAAGAGTGTTGGTCAAACAAAGAAGAAGAAAAATAGCCAGAGGTGATTTTGATGACGAACCTGTGCTATTGATGGATTATGAATCTGATGAGGAACCTATGAGGTTGTCATTTTCTGATTCTGAAGGGGAAGAAGATGACTCTGAATATTCTGATTCTGAAGGAGTGTTTCTTTATGAGTCAGAGTCAGAAAATGACATTGAAGATTTTGAATATGAATCAGAATCTGAGGTTTCGGAAGAAGAGTCAGAGTTAGAAGATGACTCTGAAGATGACCCTGAAGCAGAAGACAAGTCAGAATCTGAAGGTGATTCTGAGTCTGAAGGAGAATCAGAATACGAGTTAGAATATGAAAGAGATTCTGCTTCTGAAGATGAATCGGAACCTAAAAGTTCTGAAGAAGAGCTAGAGTAAGAAGATGAAAAATCTTCTGGAGACTCTAAAGATGAGTCAGATAGTGAATCTGATTCTGATCCAGATTTTGACGATGATCCAAAATCTAGTGGCGATCATGTTTGTGAAAGGGAAAACTCTGAAGACGTAGGTTCTAGAGGACAAGCTTCTGGAGATGATCATGCTTTTGGTGGTAATCATGACTCTAAAGGTAGACTTTCTAAAGGAGGAAATTTTGAAGGTGATGATTCTGGACAAGGTCCAGAAGTTAACAAAGGTGGAACTTTTGGCGGAAGTAAAACTTCCAAAGAAAGTCCAGAAGGAGATACGGTTCCAGAATCGGAAGGAGATTCTGAACAAGAGGCAATTGGATAAGTTCTCAAGAAGAAAGAGTGGTTGAAGATCATGAAAGAAGAACTTAAGGCTTCAAAAAGAAACAAGACTTGAAAGTAAACTAAGCTTCCAAAGGAGAAGAAAACCATCAGCGCCAGATCGATTTTCAAGTCGAAATCTGCATTTCTGAAAGGAGTATTGGAAGTTGCACACTGTTGCAACCCGAAGAAACTTGCAGATGTTCTGAAGAAGGATGTCAATATTGAACACCTTATCCGTTTGAGGGATGGAATTGGTGTTGTATATTTTGGTTAGAAAAATATGAATTAAGGGATGGTGTTGAAGAGTAATTCATATTCAGAAGATGATGTTAGAATCAGAAGTTTTAATCTTTGTTACTCAGCGATAAAGCTTACGAGGTTGATAATCGAAGCAAAGCTTTTGAGGTTGCATTGAGTATCGTAGCTTTGATGTTCGGAGTTAAGTTTGTTAGCATAATTGTTAAGTTTAGTTTTAAGGAAATTTAGTATTTCCTAGTTTGTACTGTTTGCTTAGTTATTAAGTTTACCTCCATTAGGGCCCATGTGGCAATTTTCTCTTTATATAAATAGACTAGTGGTAGATGTCATTTATAACAACAATCCTTATTTCTTTCTCCTTTGTGTAGCCGTCATTCTCTTATTATTCTCTCATTATTCCTATCATCTTTGATTCTTGTGCACCAATAGTAAGATGTTGGTACGTCAAGTGTAAATAATGATTCTCATATTGGATAAAAAAATAAAATGTTGAATAATTTTAAAGTGGAAAGAGACATAGATTCAATTCCTTAAGGTTTTAGCTTAACCTGTAATTTTAAATATATATTTTATATCATAAAGTTTCATTGATATAAACTATTAAGGATAAATTACTCTTAATTTTTCAAGGGATAGCCTACGTCTTAACTTCAAATAATGCATACTACATATAAGTTAATTTTTTTCTTTTTAATTTGATTGTGATTCTTATTAATATTTTTTCTTAGATGAGCTTGCATTGAAATCGACTTGAACTTCTTTTCCATCAAATATATATATATATATATATATATATATATATATATATATATATATATATATATATATATATATATATATATATATATATTTTTATTGAGTTTAGAAACAACTTTTTTTAATTATCAACCATTGCACATTTTGAATTATGTATTTGTATAAAGTTTGAAATTTAGTTATAAATATAGATATAGATGTCTATTTTACATGGGGTTAAATATGTTAGAGGACCCTATAAATATGCTTCCCTGCAATTTTAGTCTCTATAAAAAATTTCTTCAATGAATGGTCCTCATAAAATTTTACATCCAACATTGGTCCTCCCGTTAGTTTTCACTAAGAGACTTACATGGCATGCCACATGTTCTTCCATGTCACTTAAATGCAGAAAAAAAATTTAAATTGTGGGGGTTTTAAGCCTTCATAATTTTATTCATCTTCTTCATACTTTCCTCTCACAACTATTCCTCTGGAAAAAAAATTAAAATTGAAGAAGAAGCCAAGTCTCTTCATATTTACACTCAGTCTCTCAATCTCCATAGTTTCAACTTCTTAACGATATACTATTTCCGTTCAAAGCTCAGTCTCTTCTTATTCTCATTCAATGAAGAAGTTATCCGTCATTTCGATTTCAATTTCAATTTCGAATAAGTTATACCATTTCAATTTCCACCCAAATTCTAGGAACATTCTCACAATTTCACAATCTCATAATATTTAAATTCCAGGAACCTTCGAAGAAACACTCCTTTAATCTCAATTAAATAAGAAGCTCTCCACTGATTTCAATTTTGATTTTGTCTGTTCAGTAGGCCTCTCAATTACGAATCCACCGTTTTGATTTCCATCTCCACTATTCAGTAGGTCTCTCAAACTCACAATCTCACAATCTTCAAATTCAATGACCATTTGAAGAAGAAGAAGAAGGAAAATTGGTTCATCAAAGAAGAAGCTCTATTTATCATGAACTTCTAGGAAAATTCAGATTCATCTTCTTTCTTAAATTTTAGTTCAAATTATAAGTAGTTCATTTGTGTTGAAAATGTAGGATTAAATTTAGAAATATATGTTGTCAATTTGTGTCTAAAATGTGCTGTCAAATGGGATACATGTGTATGACCCAACTAAGATTATTTTAATGCATATCATAAAAAACATGTTAGTAGCCTAGTGTACATGTTCAAGATGGTTGATTATTAATATTGGCTTAACCAATATGTTGTTGTGCGGTACTCTATGAAGAAAAAAAATCTACATATATGGAAAGTTAACAAATTGCCTAACATCCAATGAAGGTGCCATACATTAATAAATACTAGGATTCTCTTTCAAAATCTCCCGATGAATACATGTATCTCTATACTCGTGCATAACGGTTTGGCCAAAACCTCAAAATGCCAAGGCCTTCTAGGAATACTACGAAACTTTGCAGATCCATTATATGTGTTATTATGGGTGGCCATGCAAAAATTCACCAGGAAATTATTTCCCTAAGTCACGTGGCCTCCGATTCTCTAGATAATCAATCAATGCATGATTTAAACTCAAAATGCACCAAGGCCTTATCGAATGCTACGAAACTTTGCAGATCCATTATATGTGTTATTATGGGTGTCCATGCAAAAATTCATCGGAAATTCTTTCCCTAAGTCACGTGGCCTCGCTTAGTCCTAGAAAATCGATTACTCGTGCATAACGGTTTCGGCCAAAACTCAAAATGCACCAAGGCCTTAGGAATGCTCTGAAACTTTGCAGATCCATTATATGTGTTGTCCATGCAAAAATTCATCGCGAAATTATTTCCCTAAGTCACGTGGCCTCCGTTTAGTCCTAGAAAATCGATCTACTAAATAGCAGTTTGACCAAAAACATAAAATGCACCAGGCCTACAATGCTACGAAACTTTGCGATCCATTATATGTGTTATTATGGGTGTCCATGAAAAATTCATCGGGAAATTCTTTCCACAGTCACGTGGCCTCCGTTTAGTCTTAGAAAATCGATTACACTCTTGCATGCGGTTTCGGCCAAAAACTCAAAATGCACCAGGCATTAGGAATGATACGAAACTTTGCGGATCCATTATATGTGATATTATGGGTGTCCATGCAAAATTCATCGGAAATTCTTTCCCAAGTCACGTGGCCTCCGTTTAGTCCTAGAAAATCGATTTGCTAATGCCGGTTTTGGCCAAAACTCAAAATGCACGAGCCTTACCGAATGCTTTCTGAAACTGCGGATCCATTATATGTGTTATTATGGGTGTCTAGGCAAAAATTCATCGGGAAATTATTTCCCTAAGTCACGTGGCCTCCGTTTAGTCCTAGAAAATCGGTCACTAAATGCATACGGTTTCGACCAAAACTCAAAATGCACCAAGGCCTTACAGAATGCTACGAAACTTTGCGGATCCATTATATTTGTTATTATGGGTGTCAAGCAAAATTCATCAGAAATTATTTCCCTAAGTCACGTGGCCTCCGTTTAGTCCTGAAAATCGGTCTGCTAGTGCATAACGGTTTCGACCAAAAACTCAAAATGCACCAAGGCCTTACCGGAATGCTTGAAACTTTGCGGATCCATTATATGTGATATTATGGGTGTCCATGCAAAATTCATCGGGAAATTCTTTCCCTAAGTCACGTGGCCTCCGTTTAGTCCAGAAAATCGATTACTGCTGCATACGGTTTTGGCCAAAAACTCAAAATGCACAAGGCCTTACAGTCTCTACGAAACTTTGCGGATCCATTAAATGTGTTATTATGGGTGTCCATGCAAAAATTCATCGGAAATTATTTCCCTAAGTCACGTGGCCTCCGTTTCCGTCCTAGAAAATCGATTACACTAAATGCATAGCGGTTTGGCCAAAAACTCAAAATGCACAAGGCCTTACGAATGCTACGAAACTTTGCGGATCCATTATATTTGTTATTATGGGTGTCCAGCAAAAATTCATCGAAATTATTTCCCTAAGTCACGTGGCCTCGTTTCGTCTAAAATCGATCTACTCGTGCATGCAGTTTCGACCAAAAACTCAAAATGCACCAAGGCCTTCGAATGCTACGAAACTTTGCAGATCCATTATATGTGATATTATGGGTGTCCATGCAAAAATTCATCGGGAAATTCTTTCCCTAAGTCACGTGGCCTCCGTTTAGTCCTGAAAATCGATTACACTAAATTAACGGTTTGGCAAAAACTCAAAATGCACCAAGGCCTTAGGAATGCTACTGAAACTTTGCAGATCCATTATATGTTTTATTATGGGTGTCCATGCAAAATTCATCGGAAATTCTTTTCCTAAGTCACGTGGCCTCCGTTTAGTCCTAGAAAATCGATCTGCAGTGTATGGTTTGACCAAAAACTAAAAATGCACCAGGCCTTACCGAATGCTACGAAACTTTTCGGATGCATTATATGTGTTATTATGGGTGTCCATGCAAAATTCATCGAAATTATTTCCCTAAGTCACGTGGCCTCCGTTTAGATCATCGATGCTAAATGCATAACGGTTTCGACCAAAACTTAAAATCCACCAAGGCCTTAGGAATGCTAAGAAACTTTGCAGATCCATTATATGTGTTATTATGGGTGTCCACGCAAAAATTCATTGGGAAATTCTTTCCCTAAGTCACGTGGCCTCCGTTTCCGTCTTAGAAAATCGGTCTACTCGTGCAAAATGGTATCGACTAAAACTCAAAATGCACCAGGCATTACGAATGATCTGAAACTGCGAGATCCATTATATGTGATATTATGGGTGTCCATGCAAAAATTCATCGGAAATTCTTTCCCTAAGTCACGTGGCCTCGTTTCCGTCCTAGAAAATCGATCTGCAAGTGCATACGGTTTCGACAAAAACTCAAAATGCACGAGGCCTTACCGGAATGCTACGAAACTTCGGATCCATTATATGTGTTATTATGGGTGTCCATTCAAAATTCATCGGAAATTCTTTCCTAAGTCACGTGGCCTCCGTTTCGTCCTAGAAAATCGATTCTACTCATGCATAACGGTTTGGCCAAAACTCAAATGCACAGGCCTTCAGGATGCTCTGAAACTTTGAAGATCCATTATATTTGTAATTATGGGTGTCCATGCAAAATTCATCGTGAAATTCTTTCCATAAGTCACGTGGCCTCCGTTTCCGTCCTAGAAAATCTGCACTCGTGCATAACGGTTTCGGTAAAAACTCAAAATGCACCAAGGCCTTCAGGAATGCTACGAAACTTTGCGGATCCATTATATGTGATATTATGGTGTCCATGCAAAATTCATCGAAATTCTTTCCCTAAGTCACGTGGCCTCGCTTCCGTCCTAGAAAATCTTACTAAGTGCATACGGTTTGACCAAAACTCAAAATGCACCAAGGCCTTACGAATGCTACGAAACTTTGCAGATCCATTATATGTGTTATTATGGGTGTCCATGCAAAATTCATCGGAAATTCTTTCCCTAAGTCACGTGGCCTCCGTTTAGTCCTAGAAAGTCGATGCTACTCGTGCATAGCGGTTTGACCAAAAACTCAAAAAGCACAAGGCCTTACGAAATGCTACGAAACTTTGCAGATCCATTATATTTGTTATTATGGTGTCCAGCAAAAATTCATCGGGAAATTCTTTCCTAAGTCACGTGGCCTCCTCGTCCTAGAAAATCGGTCTCACTCGTGGCGGTTTCGGCCAAAAACTCAAAATGCACCAAGGCCTTAGAATGCTACGAAACTTTGGATCCATTATATGTGATAATATGGGTGTCCGTGCAAAAATTAATCAGGAAATTCTTTCCCTAAGTCACGTGGCCTCCGTTTAGTCCTAGAAAATCGATTACTGCACATGCGAGCGGTTTCGGCAAAACTCAAAATGCACCAAGGCCTTACAGAATGCTACGAAACTTTGCAGATCCATTATATGTTTTATTATGGGTGTCCATGCAAAAATTCATCGGAAATTCTTTCCTAAGTCACGTGGCCTCCGTTTACGTCCTAGAAAATCGATCTACCCGTGTATAACGGTTTCGGCCAAAAACTAAAAATGCACCAAGGCCTTACCGGAATGCTACGAAACTTTTCAGATGCATTATATGTGTTATTATGGGTGTCCATGCAAAAATTCATTGGGAAATTATTTCCCTAAGTCACGTGGCCTCCGTTTCCGTCCTAGAAAATCGGTGTACTCGTGCATAACGGTTTCGGCCAAAAACTTAAAATCCACCAAGGCCTTACCGGAATGCTAAGAAACTTTGCAGATCCATTATATGTGTTATTATGGGTGTCCACGCAAAAATTCATTGGGAAATTCTTTCCCTGTGTCACGTGGCCTCCGTTTCCGTCTTAGAAAATCGGTCTACTCGTGCAAAATGGTATCGGCCAAAAACTCAAAATGCACCAAGGCATTACCAGAATGATACGAAACTTTGCAGATCCATTATATGTGATATTATGGGTGTCCATGCAAAAATTCATCGGAAATTCTTTCCCTAAGTCACTTGGCCTCCGTTTACGTCCTAGAAAATCGGTCTACTCGTGCATAACGGTTTTGGCCAAAAACTCAAAATGCACCAAGGCCTTACCAGAATGCTACGAAACTTTGCAGATCCATTATATGTGTTATTATGGGTGTCCAGGCAAAAATTCATCGGGAAATTATTTCCCTAAGTCACGTGGCCTCCGTTTACGTCCTAGAAAATCGTTGCTCGTGCATAACGGTTTGACCAAAAACTCAAAATGCACCGAGGCCTTACGAATGCTACTGAAACTTTGCAGATCCATTATATTTGTTATTATGGGTGTCCATGCAAAAATTCATCGAAATTATTTCCCTAAGTCGTGGCCTCCGTTCAGTCCTAGAAAATCATTACTGCTAAATGCATAGCGGTTTCGACCAAAAACTCAAAATGCAAGCCTTCTTAATGCTACGAAACTTTGCGATCCATTATATGTGATATTATGGGTGTCCATGCAAAATTCATCGGAAATTCTTTCCTAAGTCACGTGGCCTCGTTTAGTCCTAGAAAATCGATTCACTCGTGCATAGCGGTTTTGGCCAAAACTCAAAATGCACGAGCCTTACAGAATGCTCGAAACTTTGCGATCCATTATATGTGTTATTATGGGTGTCATGCAAAAATTCATCGGAAATTATTTCCCTAAGTCACGTGGCCTCCTCCGTTCATCGCTAGTGCATGCGGTTACACTCAAATGCACGAGGCCCGAAAAGCTCAAAATGACCAAGGCCTTCGTTATTAGGGATCCATTATTGTGTTAAATCTGTTCCTAAGTCATAATTCTTTCCTAAGTCCGTGGCCTCCGCCTTCTCAAAATTCACGAGTGCGGACCTTTTGAAACTTTGCTTCATTCATTATGTGATATTATGGGTGTCCATGCAAAATTCATCGGGCTTTTCTTCCTAAGTCGGTGGCCTCCGTTACCCTAGACACCATTGACCTCGGATAACTTATTTCCAAAACTCTTATTGCACGGGCCTTACCAACTTCTACGTACTTTCCATGCCGTATATGTTAGAGAAAAGGAGTTGCCCTGTCGGAAGTTCGTCCTAAAGTCCGATACCCATGCAGAGAGAAAATGGCTACATGCTACGATCTTTGTAAGTGATGATTATGGGTGTCCATGCTTTTCATCGTTTCTTGTTCCCTAAGCGCGGGCTCTCGTTTAGTCCTAAGGAGATCTGCTAAATGCATGCTCGATTTCAACTTAAAACCACAGGCTTTCTGGAATGCTGAAGAAATTGCAGATCCATTATATGTGTTATTATGGGTGTCCATATGCAAATGAATTCTTTGAACCTCCGTACCCACTTGTCTTGTGGCGTTGGTAAGGCATTTGCTAAAAACCCATTGCTGGATAATCATAATACTAGGAATTTGCGATCCATTTATGTGATATTATGGGTGTCCATGCATTCGAAATCATGTCACGTGGCCCCGCAGAGAAATCGGCCACGGAGAGAAGAGCGTTGACAAAAACTCAAAATGCACATGGCCTTATCTGCGTACTTTGCAGATCCATTATATGTGTTATTATGGGTGTCCTTAAGCAATCAAATTCATCTTTCACTAAGTCCGTGGCCTCCGTTTTTCTAACATGCATGCCCATTCTAATGGTTTCCAAAAGGACCCTTCATACGCCATGGATGATGGGTGTATCCATTTATTTGTACGTCCATGCAAAAATTCATCGTGAAATTCTTTCCATAGTGGCACTTCATTGAGGTTGAAATTCACGGAAAAACTCCTTAGCAGGTTTCAAAATCTCTGTACGATGCCCCAAGTGGATACTCTCGTGTCCTTGCAGTCCATTAAATGTGATATTATGGGTGTCCATGCAATTTCTTCATCGGCCTTCACGAGGAGTTTCAAAGTTGAGAAAGATCGATTATTGCACAATGGTTTGTCCAAAAACTCAATCTGCATTTTGCCCTATGTTTGAATTTAAAATTTTATATGTGTTATTGATGGGTGTCCATGCAAAATTCATCGGAAATTTTTCCTAATTCACGTTGCCTCCGTTTTTGGGATTATCGGTTTCCGAGAAACGGGTAAAAAATGAAAATAGACACAGTGTGCACAAATAACGCGGTTTTACTTTATGATTCTAATATGAACAAGGCCTAAAAATACAAACTCATTTGCCTTGGGCAAGACAAAGAGGTATTTCAGTAAAGCCCTATAAAAATCTCTTCGCTTTGGGCGGAAAGGAGTTCAAAACAAAAAGCACGATAAACTACTTAAGCTATGAACATTAGTCCATATATGGGTTTCCATAGTGATGAATTCATCGGAAGTCTTTACTAAGTCATTTTCCGCAGTTAACCCTTGGGTAGACTTTGATTCTTTGGTACAGGCGGGCTTTGAAGACTACGGGTGATGGCCCTTGCCTTTTTGTCTTTGCCTAAGCGATCTTCTTCTTGATTAACAGGATCGGGAAGTATGAGATATAGCATTTGTACTTCTGTTGATCTACGTGTTGAATATCTTTGGATGTTCCTTCCGGTCTTCAGTGAGACTACGTTGTTGACAACACTTCACAGATCGTATCGAGTCATACTCTTGATCTTCGGTGATCATGTTGATGTAGTATGGGATCGGCAGGTGGTTCACGAGTGTTGAGCGGGAGATCTTCATTTGGGATCTCGATCACATTGATTAATTTGAAGATGGTATATCTTACGATTGACTAGGGTATTCAAAGTCATCACCCCGTCACGTGGGTTGGATATCTTGATCCGGTTTTCGAGCTTTTACGGCGATTGTATTTCACCATGTAGTCGTATTTACCACGGTTCTCCCAAAGGTATCCCAAACAGAGGATTTTCATGTTGCCTGGGACATGTCTTTGAATTGATCGATCAGTTGCGTTGAAACAAGGGATCCTAGCGTTGCCGGGATTTTCGAGTTGATATCGATACTAAAGCTCATCGGAAAATGCCCTCTGATATTTACGTCATGGTCATCTCGGTTTACGTAGTTGTAAATCACAGTGTCTAACAAATCTTGGATATCACTCTTATGGTGGAACATCCTTAGATATTACGGGAGGCAGATGCGAAGCTGCGTAATCATGTAGTGAAGGTGCTCATGGTCACTGTATGCTTATGAAGATGCACAAAGTTTCCTTTGATCGGGGTTTACATCGTGACGAGATACATACGTATTTCTCAATATCAAACTTCTTGTGAGTGCCTTCCTTGGTAGGAAGTGGATTGGCTTGCGTTTGGGCTCGTCTTGAAGGAAGAAGATTATACCTTACTATACAGCCCTTACGCTAATGCTATGCAATGTTCGGAGTCATGGCACTGTACCCCTTGGTGAAAAGGGCAAGATCGTCGGTTTTGTACCACCACGGCAATTTCGAGGCAGGTGGTGACCTTATGCATGTCGAGGTTTTTCTATTAGAAGCGGTAAAGTTCTGCGTCACGTCATAGGAATTGGGTGGTGAGTGACCAGGCGTCACGGTTTTTGTTGTAAGCTATGAGCACATTGGCCGAAATTTGTTGAGTTTGTTGATTTTATTGAAATTGCGGAGCAACTCACGTGTTTGGAGTTATGTTGACGGAGGGTGCTATGGCGGCTACATCATTGTTGGATGACATTCTTACGTGGTTTCCTCGGGATACCATTCCTACGTCATGCTCTTTTTCCTTGGAAAACTAGTTCCATTTCTTGGTATTACTAGAAGATCACCTTCCTTGGTTAGGCGTCGGTTCGAACACCCTCTTCAGCTAAAATTCCATACTTACATTTCGTTGAAATCTCGGGAGCACTAGCGATCATTCGCTCATAGTAGAATGATTTAGAGTATTCAAAGAACACCTTAGTCATCTCCTTTTCTTCCAATGGTGGGTTAATTTGGGACAATTTCCTGTCGTTAACATATTCCTTAAATGTCTCTCTTTCCTTTTGAGACATGGAATGATTGATCCCTATCGAGAACCATATCAAGTTGAACTTATATTGATGTACAGGCTTTACACCTAAGTTGTTGAATGTTTGGATATTCGTCTTTTGTCTAAACCCATGTACCACTTGATGCGGCCTTGCGGTAGGCCCCATCACAGAGTAATGAATTAGCGGTGATGATCCTCATTGTCGTAGACATTTTCCTAGCATACATTGTGAGATGACTCGAGACAAGAGTTCCCTTTGTACTTTTCAAAGTGGGGACTTTGAATTTACATGAGTATTTTTCTGTGAGGAACTAAGCAAAGATCTGGGCACTTTTCCCGAACAATTCTTTCCCTTGAATCGTTTTATCTCAAGGCTGCATTTTGAGGAGTTCTTGGAATTCTCCATTGAACCACGAGTGTTTAAATGTTATTTCTGAGTGTGATGAACTTCTTCGTCTGCGGTAGTGTGCACTACAGTGGGTTCACATGATCGGTTGAAAGCGAAACATTGTTACTGTGGAAAAGAAGTTATTCCACGGCGTGAGCGATTTTTCTTTGAAGTAGGTATGTCAGCGAGATTGTTTGAGAAGTCGGTTGTGAACTCCGATGCCGAAGTTGAAAGGCATTCCCATGGATAGCCTTGCGGCATCTTTGAAAAGGTGAACTCTTTAAAATGCGGCCGGTGGCTGGAGTAGTAGTATCTTCACGAAGTTCTTTGTTTGGTTTATTTCTTTCGATCTTCTTGTTGACTTTCTTGTTGTGGCAAGTGAGTTGACCAAAGATGTGAGTCTTCCATTTCTTCTTGTAAGCGTTGTCTTGTGCCTACGAGAGTTCGGCATTCTCTTGTTCAAAATTCTCCATTACTTTTCTTCTTTTGATCTAGTATCGTGCGTTGAGTTGGTGCAGACGAGTCGAGAAACTCTAAGGCAATGACTTGACAATCTGTTCCTATCCGGAAAAGTGATTCCAGCTGGAAAAGTGTTAGACTCTAGACAATAGACCTAAATGCAGATATGATGCATGAATATGATTGTAAAAAAAGATTTCAAAAGAATTTATGCTAAAGAGATATTTCTTGGCAAATATTTGGATGGAAAACACAATTTCATTGATTATTGAAAGAAGATTACAACAATTGTTTTTTTTTGGAGCATTGCTCACACAAATGATAAAATAAATGATAAAATTACAAACTAAATTGAACTAATTAAACGTCTTAGTCTAATGAAGATCCAGCTTGATGCGACTTCCTCTTGAGTTTCCTTTCCATAGCGAGCCTTTAGTTACGCTTTCTCGACTTTTAACTTGCTGCGATACTTTTTCCATTCGTTGGGAGTAAGATTGTTATTCATCAAATCTTAATTTCCTTTTCTTTCTTTGATGAATTTCTTGATTGCGTCATATACGTGAGATCTCCTCATCTTTCCATGAGCCATTCATCACGGAAATAAAGCGTCTTTCATGGTCTTTGACTTGCTTCTTGAGCTTCTCATTCTGAGGTTAGCCTTAGGAATTTGTTTTCAAAGCTTCCTTCTCAAACCTTATCTTGGTCAAGGCTTCTTGGTATTCTCCTGATTTTGGCGGGAAAATTTGTTGATTTAGGTGATTGAGAACATGGGATCTTCATAAGCGTAAGGCATTGAATTCCTTTGCTCTTTTCTTTACCCAAAAGTGTAGGTTTCCATGGCTACACAATTCTTTGCCACCTTTTCCTTTCTTCGGATGTGATGCCAAGCTTTAATCATCTAGCCTTCAATCCTTAGGAATCCTCCCCTTCATGGTGAAAGTAACTTTCTCATAAAATCAAGAGGTTTACGGAGTTTGCGTATCGAGTTGACGTCTAAGCTAGGAATGGGTTATAGTTGATTCCTCCTTCGTACCAATGAGAGAGTACGTTGGCAAATTCTCCACGACTCTCGTTTCCATCTCATTGTTTGCCAAAATATACAATGGATATTCAAATGGTTTGTAAAGAGACATGAGTCTTGGACCAATGCCACTCGTCTTTTGTTTTAGAAGATAGGAGATTTAGGCAAGTGTGAGTAACCCATTTGAAGCAGTCGCAAAACACACGATAGTTCCGGCTCTTGCCGATTCCTATGATGAATAGAGGCGTGCGTATCCCAAGCAGGGTAGGAGCAGGTTTCAATCGAGAAAGATCCTTATGGCGTTGATATCAGCGAAATTTGGGACGTTGAAACAACACCAATCCATAGAGGAGTAAAGCTAAAATAGCTTCAAGGCTACCATACCGACTTAGGAATTTGAGAGCCTTCTCCATTAGGAACTTTGAGGTTAATCTAAGAGTTTTCCTCACGGTAGTTAGGTTTTGTCTATCTCGATTTCTTTAAATGAGTCATTGTTGCAATGACTTGTGACTTAGGAATGGCTTCCAACCATTGAAGGCACTTTGTCCGATCTTGAGATTCTAGGATATCGCATACTCTTCCAAAGTAGGCATCAATGATAATCGGAAAGTGAAATAGCGATGGTGGTTAAGTAGAGCTGAAAGTTTGAGAGTCCTTCATCAGCGTTAGCGTTCGGAAGAGTTGAAAAGTTCCATAGCGTTTTGAAATCGAGGATCTTCTACCAAGGATGCTAACTCTTTTAACTTTCCTACATGAGAATTCTAAGCGTTGTTTGGTGAATCTTCTCTGGCGTCCATCACTCTAACCTAAAATATTTTACAAAGAAAAAAATCTCTAAATTCTTTGGAAATGGAAAGAGAAATGGAGTTTTTTTTTTTGAATGAATGAATGAATGCATGAATGCGCAAACATGGTTAGTAGTTATATACACACGATCGGCGTTGAAGTCACGAGCATGAAGCCAGCGTAAGAATCAGCGTGGTTAAGTTCTATGGGCTTATTCATACATGAATGGGTTCTTGATGTCTGAGACTCAACTCCCCTTCAAAACATTATTGGTTGTTGAATACTTTCGATGGTCGATAATATTTTCAAGAGAAACTACTTTGATCGTAGTATCGCATGACAATTATAGGCTTACACCCAAATAATCTACACACTACATCTAATGGCGAGGATGGTTTATGTATTCTGAATACTTTCGACAAGTTCCCAGGAATCAACGTTTTTATAATTACTTGCTAACACAATACCCTCGAGACAACCTCCCTTCCTGGCGGAAATATTAACTTGAAAGCATTGACTGCTCACGTATTAATATCTCCACCTAGATCTTAAATGTTTCTTAAATCCGGGTTAGGATTTCTTTCATCAGGTAAATCATGAAACACACAATAAAAAAGCAGAATATATGCAAAATATGAAAAGCTTATCCTTTCTTTTCTTTTGAAAACAAAAAAAAAGCTTGGTGCTCTTGGAAATGGGAAATGCTTGCGTTTTCTTTTTGAAAAATCAAAGTTTCAGGCGTTGTCCCAGTAGTCGCCATTTTTCTGATCGGCGTTAAAGGTGGCCTTGTGCAGAGGATCTGACGATGAGTTGATTCTCGCGGCTCGTAACGATTAAATCTTTGATTTGTTTATAAAGATGCAGCGAGCATCAAGCTTTATTATTTTCAACACAAGAAAGATGATTTAATGATTATGAAAGGGAAAGGCGAAATACCCTCAATTGATATTGTATGCGTAATGCGGCGCCAAACTAGATGCAACAGCATTAGGGGAGATTCGAATAAGGATTGTTATATAAAGGAATAGATGGAGCACCTAAATATGTAGTTATCTCTGACTTTATATATGAATATATTTGATATGTTTGTGTGTTTTAATTGCTATTTCTATGATTGGGAAAGTTCTCCTTTGGATTTTAGAAGCGATAGATTATGTGGGATTCTAGTGTTTGTTATTATTGTGCTTTCATAAAGATACATGGATCTTACGCATACATATCTAGTGAATCGGAGCATTTGTTCGGATCTACAAAGGTTCTATGGTTTGTTTTTGGTGCAGGAGAGAAGAAATTTGCTCGGCAAGGATGAGACCTTGTGCCTACGTATTCTCAAGGATGTTGAGAAAGTCGAGCAATCGTAGTTCCCATATGCTGAGTGGAAAGCGACGGGATGTTAGTAGAGACACCAGACGAATGTCATCTTAATGAAAAATGTATCTAATCTATTTCATCACATACATTTTGAAAAGTTTGTCGATAAATCTTTCATCGTAAGTTATAGGTGTTTTGCTTGGTGTCTGGCGTTACCACTTCATGTTTAAGAAAGATGTTTTGAAAAAGATGATTGATCTTTTAGCTGTAAGCATTGGGTGTTTTGCTTGAGTGTCAAGCGTTACTTCTGATTAAAAGAGATTTTTTTGTTTGAAAGGTTTGAAAGTTTTTGATTGTATGTGATGTGATAGATGAGATACTTCTTCCATAGAGATGATGATCTAAATCTCGGGAGAAGTGATTGGATTAAGGGATGCTTTTAAAGCCCATGGGTCCTTGTGTTGTAAGCCCAAGAGGAGGCATTCCGAGGGTCATCGAGGGTCATCGAGGTCCATGTAAAGCTCAGAGGAAGCTATAGGGTATGGTGGCTTTGGCTTGAAGGGTTCACGAGAAACCATCCTTTTTAGAATGAGCAATTTCTTAGGGAAATTTTACTCATTGGGGATTTGAAAGTGATTTCATAGGAAACCATCCTTTAGAGTTCTATCTTAAGCATGGTGATTCTTTGTATTGGAAGCCCAAGGAAGCTGTTAAAGAGATTTCCTATCTCTTTCATTGTATGATGCTTGAGAAGGCTAAACTCAATAGGAGGTTCTTTTGAGCAAGCCCAAAGAGGAGGCGACTCAGCAGTGTTGTCTTATCTGAGAGCTAAAGCGAGGCTAACTTTCTGTGGGAGAGTTTCTTCAAAGCCCAAGAGAAGGCTAAACTACTGCTAGAATAAAATATCTTTTATGAAGCTCAAGTGGGTGACCCATCTTTGAGGATGGATTGTCTTATATAAAGCCCAGCGGGCTAAACTCAGCGGGATGAGTTATCTTGTATAAATAGCGGAGGCTATTAATCAGGAACCTATTGATTAATTAATTGTTATGTTATTATTAGGCATTGTATAACGAGTGTGTGTGTGTGCAGGGAGTTTATAAGGAAAATATAAACAATGCATGTTTATTTACAAAGTTTATGAAATATGAAACAAGTGTCACGTGACGAGCGTTTAAAAGCAGCGTAATGATTATTACAAGTTTGAGCGTATACGAAATGAATAATATTTTACAGACGAGTTTTTATGTCGAGAGAGAAAAGATGGATGTACATAGGAGGGTTGGGACTTACACACCATAAGGGTGGCCCGATTGATTTGAAAGAAGTTTTACTCGGAGAAAGCTCCTTTCAGCAATACCAGTAATTATTCGATTAGTCTATCTGAGGATGAAAGCGAGCAAATGATCCAAGTTTATCTGTTTTGGAATATTTAGCAAAAAGGTAGCCATGTTATGTGGAGATGAAAATTTTTGTATGAAAAAGTATTTGGTATGTACAAAGAAAATATGTACACAAAAAGATATTTTGTTTGAGTATACCTGGTGATGTGAAACAAGCGATCGGGAAGTTTATGCATGCTTGGTATAAAAGGGTATCTGTATTATATGCAGATGAAACTTTGTAAAAAGTGTTTTGACAAAAGTTTGATATGTACAAAGAAATAATATGTACATAAAAGAATTATGGGACTTACACCATGATGGAGGTGTTCGCGTTAAAGGTGGCCGCTTTGAGGATGCGACGTGAGTTCGGATCTTCAGATGCGCGATTTAAATCTTTTGATTTGTTTATAAAGATGCCGCGAGCATCAAGCTTTATTATTTTCAACACAAGAAAGATGATTTAATGATTATGAAAAGGGGAAAGCTGAAATACCCTCAATTGATATTGGTATGCGTGCGACTAAGCGCAAACTAGACATATGCAGGGGATCTGAGTAAGGGGTTGGTATATAAAGGGAATAGATGGAGCACCCTAAATATATGTAGTTATCTACTTTATATATGAATATGTTTGATATGTTGTGTGTTTTTAATTGCTATTTCTATGATTGGGAAAGTTTCTCCTTTGGATTTTAAAAGCAGTAGATTATGTGGGATTCTAGGTTTTGTTATTATTGTGCTCATAAAGATCTTTGGATCTTAGCATACATATCCTAGTGGGAATCGGAGCATTTGTAGCTCGGATCTCAGATTCTATGGTTTGTTTGTGCGAGGAGATAGAAATTTGCTCGGCAGGATGAGACCTTGTGCCTACGTATTCTCAAAGGATGTTGAGAAAGTCGGAGCAATCGTAGTTCCACTTATGCTAGTGGAAAGCAGGGATGTTAGTAAGAGACGGACAAATGTCATCTTAATGAAAAATGTCTAATCTATTTCATCACATACATTTTTGAAAAGTTTGATTGATTAAAATCTTTCATCGTAAGTATTAGGTGTTTTGCTTGAGTGTACAAGCGTTACCACTTACATGTTTAAGAAAGATGTTTGAAAAAGATGATTGAATCTTTTAGCGTAAGTATTGGGTGTTTTGCTTGAGTGTACAAGCGTTACCACTTACTTTAAGATGTTTTGTTTGAAAAGATTTAAAAAGTTTGAAAAGTTTTGTTGTATGTGATGTAATGGATGAGATACTTCTTCCATAGAGATGATAGATGTCTAAATCTCAAGGAGAAATTGATTGGATTAAAGGGATGCTTTTAAGAAGCCATGGGTCCTTGTATTGTTAGCCCAGAGAGGCATTCGAGGGTCATCGAGGGTCATCGAGGTCCTTGTGAAGCTCAAGAGGAAGCTATAGGGTATGGTTGTCTTTGGCTTGAAAGGGATTTCACCGAGAAATCATCCTTTTTGAATAAAGCAATTTCACGGAAATTTTACTCATTGGGGAATTTGAAAGTGATTTCAGAAACCATCCTTCAGGGTTCTATCTTAGCGCGGGTGATTCTTTGTATTGGAAGCCCAAGAGGACATTAAGAGATTTCTATCTCTTTCATTGTATGATGCAGAAGGCTAAACTCAATGAGGAGTTCTTTTGAGCGAAGCCCAAGAGGGTGACTCAGCAGGGGGTGTCTTATCTGAAGCCTAAGCGGAGGCTAACTACGTGGGAGAGTTTCTTTGTACAAAGCCAAGAGAAGGCTGAACTCTTGGAGATAAAAATATCTTGTATGAAGCCAGCGGAGGCTAAACCATCTTTGAGGATGAGTTGTCTTGTATGAAGCCCAGCGGAGGCTATCTTTGTGGGAACCTATTGATTAGTCTAATTGTTATGTTATTATTAGGCAGTTTGTATAAGCAGTGTGTGTGTGTGATATGTATTCACGGGAGTTTATGAAGGAAATATAAACAATGCATGATGTTTATTTACAGCAGTTTATGAAATATAAACAAGTTATACGTGAGCGAGCGTTTAAAAGCAGCGTAAGATTATTTACAAGTTTGAATTGTACAAGGAAATGAATATGTACACGAGCGAGTTTTTATGTCTGAGAGAGAAAGATGGATGTACATAGGAGGTTGGGACTTACACCATAAGGGAGGCCCATTGATTTGAAAGCATTTCACGAGGAATAATGCTCCTTTCAATACCAATGGTATTCGGTGTAAAATGTCTGAGATAAACGAAATGATTGATCAAAGTTTATACATAAAAGTATTTTCAAAAGAAAAGTATCATGTATTATGCAGATAAAAGTTTTGAAAAGAAATATACGTGTTATGTACGGATAAAAGTTTGATTTTAACTATACATGTATATCTACAGATGAAAAGTTTGTTTAAAAATGTTTGACAAAAGTTTGATATGTACAAGGAAATATTATGTACATAAAAGAATGTTATGGGACTTACACGTGATGGAGGCCCATTGGTTTAAAAGAAATCTTGCTCGGAGAAATTCTTCCTTTAGAACCAATGGATTCGATATGAACAAGCGAATGAAAACAAATGAAAGAAATTTGTTTATGTTTGAATATTGACAATGATGTTTGAATATGTACAAATAAAACTAAATATGTACATAAAGGGTTGGGACTTACACCATAAGGGTGGCCATGATCGATCGAAATTCGAGAAAAGCAATTCGATTTTATCGTTTGAATTGGATCGATCATGGTAAAAGATGCAAGTTTGATGAAATGTTTTGAAGAATGATTTGAAAATGTTTTGAAATGTTAAGTTCATTTATGAGAAGTTTTGAAAAAAATCGGATCGAAAACTTGAAAAATTCACCTTTAAGGAGGTTTGAAAAGTGTTGAGAACATCGTTTTAGCTCGATTAAAATTAATCGAGATGAAAATATTTTTGGATTTTTTGACATAATCATAAAATATATATTAAATGACAAGTGTGCAAAAAATCATCTCAAAATGAGAAGTTTTGATTGGTTAAAAAAATTGTTGAAGTTTGATAAAAAAAACATGAAAATATTGAAGTTTTGTGAAAAAGGATGAAAAAATGGTCTTCTTGGGTTTGAACCCATGACCTTTGAGTGGGACAGCGTGGCAAAAGAACTAAGAGCAAGGAGACAACCACTAGGCCAAATGCGTTTGGTGTTAGTGGACCATGACACGCGTTAGAAAGGATTGGAAATTTTAATTATTTGAAAATGAAGAACAGATGAAGAGCAGCATCATGTTCTTAATGTTTGATTCAATTCAAATTCAATAAATCTGTTTCTTTAAATTGAGTGAAATAAATTCAAACTTGACGGTTTTCATCACGAACATGAAGATGCATGTTAATTTCATTTATATTCATTCTATCATGTTTGATTTACGGAAAATGAAGAACCCTAAATCTAAGAATCCAAATTAAATGATGTTTGTTCATGATTGTTTGATTTTGTTGAGGGTTAATGATCGTTTAGGTGCGAAAAAAGAATGGCCAAGAGCTTTTTCAATTGGTGCAAAGAATATGGATATCAGTTCATATTCTTACACGGAAAAATGAGAATCGAGGAAGCTTAAATCGTGTTTCCAGTTCTTGTTTCTTGATTGATTAAGCACCGGTGACCTGTGGGGATGTATGATCACCGCGCTTCTGAAATGCTTGAATTTCCAACCAAGTCCACCTGCAGGATGAAAATGAAGCTTCGAAATTGGGTTAAGGTGTTACAGTTAGATGTTCTTGTTTTGATCATGTCTATGATGTATATGGAAGGTGTGAATGATTACAACATCATTGATCAAGCCAACTTGATTCGAATCTTATGGCGTTTTGCAAGTTTTGAAAATATGAAAATGAAAACGATTTTAGCTTTGATCAAGTTATTTTAAGCTTGGAACAAGTTTGTATGATTATGGAACATGTTGGACACCAAATTTCATCATGTTTCCATTGAATTTTAAAAATTGCAAGTTTTTCAAAATAGTTATGTTACTTGATTTTGAGAAAAAGTGAAAACATGATTTTGCAATGTTTTGGTGTGCATTTCTCTTGAAATGGTGATCTTTATAGGCAAAGGGACTGAAAATGTTAGGCAAGGAAGTACATGGCATTTGGTAATTCAAGCTTGTAAGGGGCAAGATTGTCCTTTGGCTTTTGAAAGGAAGGTTCCTTTTTACCATGTGCAAATTATTCAACTTGATCAATCTTCAATTATCACTTCTCACTGATGTTTATCAGTTTGATGAGTCATTTTGGCAAGGTGGCAAGTGGTTTAAATGAAAAACACAAAATGACCTATAATTGAAGTTTTGAACTTTGAAAATCAAGTTTCATGGACCCTTTTGTTTCAATTTCAAAACATAGCTAGCCTCCATGGATTTGGAGTTCTTGGACATTTGGAAAGATTTTCCATGATCTACAACTTTCATGTTTGAGTTTTTCAAATTCCAATTGGAACTAGGTGAAAAAATGGCTTGAAGTTTGGAAAAATGTGAAATTTCAACACTTAGAAATTTTTCTAAGTTATAGAAATTTTGACTTTTGTTGACTTTTCAAATTCTTTGATTTTTATGATCATGATGGATCATTTGAAGTATTTTGATGATTGAAAAGTTTTGTTTTGAAAAATTTGACCAAAAGTCAAAGTTTGACTTTTACATGCGGATGAAATTTCATCGGAGCGTTTACGAAATTGTTGATGATGTGAACCTCTGTGATGTTTTGAATCCAGAAATTAGGTCAAGATGTTGTATCTAAGATATAATGACCAATCTCTATCAAAAAGTCATTCTTGCTCAAAAATCGAGAATGCTTATATAGAGCCAAAACCCTAATTGGTCGATCCTCGATTGATCTGTGAGAAAATTTGATATCGAGGTTTAAGGTTGATGATTTGATCAAGATAGATCAAATGGAGTGAGAAAATCTCAAACCCTAATTGGTTAGCTCTTGAATCGATGAAAATCGATGAAACCCTAATTTTGACTTGTAGATATACTCGATTAATCTTTGTTTGAAATTTATTGTTATGCAATGATGCAAATGTAAGGTGGTATATTAGGTCAAAATTTGGGGTATGACAGATACCCTATTTAAGTTTCTTTAACGAGAGATGAAGATGAATATCTTCGTTTTGATAGGTGTAAAGATACTTAAATATCGAAATCACATAATTTGGACCTAAGATACCAAAAGTGCGGATGATGCAAAATGAAAAAAGTTTTACCCTAAAGATATCAAAGAAATGACAGGTGAAGGGAAAAATTTGTGAATCGTCACTGACGGAAAGAATGATTCACAGAATATGTGAATTTGTTTTACTTTGGAAACAAAGGATTACCTTCTGTCGACCTTGTGACAATGTTTAAGGTAAGTGAAATGATATTACCAATTATCGACCTGTGATAGTTATGGTAATGGGTTTTGAAGATGTTACCAATTATCGTAGTGATAACTATAACAAGGTAAATCTTTGAAATGATTTATTTGCGTATTCAGCTTTGTGAATAACGAACGGAGTGTTTATCCAGAATGAAGCGGAGAGAAAGAAGTTAATCAAGACATTGTTCTTGATGAGGATTATCTCGGTGGGAATGTGATAGAGAGAGAAGAAAATGCATTTCTCTTTGGGGATTTGCGGGAAAAGGAAGACATATCCTTTTGTTTGGGAATACTCCGTTGGGGAAACAAAAAAAGTATCTTTTGTTTGGAGATATTCTCTTGAGGATATGATATACTCGTATGATATATATATAACCGATGATTTGGGCAAACATTTTGAGAGATGCAAAAATGCAATGAATGATGCTATTATGTATGAATGTCATGAATGTTATATGCATGCTAACAATACTTGACAAAAAACAAAGGGATATTTGAGAAAAGGATGCGTCCGATTCGAACAAATACTTGGTGAAAATTGCGGCAATGGTGCGGATATTCACTAATGAAGAATTTGAGTTGCATGGTTTACACTTTCAGAAAGGTATTTCATTGGCAACTTGGGGGATTCTTTTTGGATAAGAATACCGTCCTTTGATGATTTCGATGAGGAAGACTCTTTGTAGCGATTGGCGACTCAGGGGATCGAAACACTCTTGGAGAAGCAGTTGAAGTTATTTCCGTGTTCATAGTTTCAAGGAGAATTTTGCTTTTGTTTCAAAATTTTGAAGTAAAATTCATTTAAAACATTTTAGTTTCAAAAAGTGATTTTCACAATAAAAGCGTTATTTTGCAAAGCGAATAAAGTAGGAATTGCAAACAAAAGGCACAAGGCTCAAATTTATTGAATAGAATGGTAATCGACCAAAGGCGTGATTCCATGAACTATTACAAAAGTTGGAAATGATAATTTATTAGGAAAAGGCTACATTGAAAGCAAATAACCACTATCTAACAACTTTGAATTCCAATGCTTGTTGCTTGAAGAGTTGATTGAAGATCCGTTGATGGAAGATTCTTCATGTGGACAAAATCGATGGCTTGCAGTTACTTTGTCATTTTGTATCCTTGTTTTTGCCTAGATATTTTTCGGGTTTTCGATCTATCGGGATAATTACATTTATTGTCTCTAATTTTTGCTGGATCGCCTTTTTAGTTTCAATCCACCGAGGCTCATTTTTGCCTAAGCCGCCCTTTTGGGTTTCGACTTTATTTGTTCTTTTGTTTTTTAGACAAAGTATTTTTTATTGCGTCGGCATTCACAGGATCTGAGGAGTTCATCATGATCCATGGTTTGTGAGTCATACTTGCCTTGAACTTCTTTTGACGATGTGGGTTCGTAATTAGAGTCCATTTGCCCTAGAATCTGTTTGAAAGAGCAGTCTTTTTAAGCAGTCGCCTTCTCGAATTCACGGTCGGACCTTTTTGTGACTTTCTTCATTCTTCTTTGATAAAGTTGTCGTGACCGCAGGCGGTCGGGCGCTTTTCTTCAATTAAGTTGGTTTGGTGGTATCGCTTTGACACCATTGACCTCGGATAACTTAGTTTCCATGAGAACTCTCATTGTGGGATCTCAACTTCTACGGAGAACCTTGCTTCCATGCCGTATACTAGAGAAAAGGAGTTGCCCTGTTGAAGTGCGTCTGAAATCACGATACCCATGCGAGAGCAAATGGCGACATTCGTGCGAGTCTTTGTAAGTGACCATTTTACGACGATCTTTTTGATGTTCTTGTTGGCTGCTTCATGGCCGTTCATCTGGTAGGTAAAGGCGAGTTATGATGCTCGATCTTGAATTCCTCACACAGTTCTTTCATCATTTTGTTCAAGTTTGATCCATTATCGATGATCTTACTTGGAATTCCATATCGGCAAATGAGGTTGTTCTTGATGAACCTCACAACCACTTGTCTTGTGGCGTTGGCGTAAGATCTTTGCTTGACCCATTTGGTGAAGTAATCAATAGCCACTAAATGAGCGATGTCCGTTGGGCTTTTGGTTCAATCATTCCAATCATGTCAATGCCCCACATGGAGAATGGCCACGGAGAGGAGAGAGCGTTGAGTAGAGTCGGAGGCACATGGATCTTATCTGCGTAGATCGGCACTTGTGACATCTTTTGGCGTGTTTGCAATCAGATTCCATCGTTATCAATAGTATCCTGCTCTTAAGATCTTTACGGACATTGCATGCCCATTTGAATGGGTTCAAGGACCCTTCATGCACTTCATGGATGATTGTATGCGCTTCTTGTGCGTCGCGCATGTCGGCGAGAACCATGTCGAAGTTTCTTTTGTATAGAACATCTTCATTGAGGAAGAAATTCTGGAAAGCCTCCTTAGAGTTTTCTTATCCTTGTCGATGCCCAGTGGGTACTCGTGTTTGAAGGAAGCGTTTGATGTCGTGGAACCACGCTTATCGTCGAACTATACATTGCAAATACATATCACGGGTCTTTCAAGGCGTCGATCGTTCTGGCATATCATTCCAATCATTGACTTTGAACATGGAAGATAGAGTAGCCAAGGCGTCGCCATCCGATTTTGATCTCGAGGATATGATGCGGTTCAACTTTGTTGAAGAGTCAACAATCGTCTCGCATAATCTCTGTAAGAATTAGACCAAGATGATGAGTTTCATACTTGTCTTTGATTTGATTGATCACGAAATTGAGTCTCCATATATCAGGATCTTGATCCTCAGTCGAAGCTTCTTGATACCCATGATGCATGCTTCATATTACGCTATGTTGTTGGTGCAATCAAATAGCAATCGGCGGAGAAAGCAGGATATGAGAACCCTCGGGAGTAATGATGGCGCCCCGATTCCATTGCCAAAAACATTTACTCCATCGAAGACTAGGCCCCATCGGATTACGGATCGGTCCTTCTCGTGTAGCGGTTCGTCACAATCTTTCATCTTCAAGTACATAACATCCGGGAAGTCAAACTTGAGAGATTGGGATTCATTGGTGATAAGCCAAGTGATCGGCAAGAATGCTTCCTTTAAGCTTTACGAGGCGGTATTGGATGTCATATTAGGATAGTAGCATTTGCCATCGGCGATTCTCCGGTTAAAGCGGGCTAAATCGTACTTGATAGGATCCATTTGGATATTAACCAAGTCGTGTGATTGATCATGTATTGGCGAAGGCGTTTTGAAGCCCATACCAAGCGCAACATGTTTTCTCGAGCATGGATACGAGTTTCACGATCTGTGAATTTCTTACTCGGGTAGTAGATGGCATGCTCCTTCTTACGGTTCGTCTTGTTGTCAAATGCAGCATGTGGACTCTTCTAGTATGGTAAGGTATATGATCAATCTTCCTTCCTTTGGAGGGATCGGTATTGGTGGTTACGACGGTATTCTTTGATCTTGTCGAATGCTCTTTGGATCTTGTCCACACTACCTTTTGATCTTTGCGAAGTTTGAATATCGGCCCACAGTGGCGATCATCGAGAGATAAATCGGAGATGTAATTCAACGTCAAGAAATCCTCTTACCTTTTAAAATGCGTGGGCGTAGGCATTTCTGAATAGCCTTGACTTTGTCGGTCGACTTCAATTCCTCTTTGTTGCGATGAAACCTAGGAGTTTTCACGATCTTACCCCAAAGGTACATTTGTTAGATTCGGTGAACTGAAACTTCCTTATCGTTGAAACAACTTTAAGAGATAGTCTATATGTTCCTCTTGATGTCGGACTTTGCTATCATATCGTCACGTAGACCGATCTCTTTGTGCATCATATCATGAAAGAGAGTAGTCATTGCCCTCTGGAGTAAGTTGCTTTGCATTCTTTAATCAAATGGCATTACCTTGTAGCAAAGTGCCCCATGGCGTGATGAAAGATGTCTTCTCCATGTCTTGGGAGCCATACGATCGATTATAACCGGAGAAACCATCCATGAAGGAAAAGGCGTTGAATTTGGCGATCTATCCCTAGCATGTCGATATCACGGAAGTGGAAATCGTCTTTTGGACTAGCTTTGTTCGAATCTCGGTAGTCAACACACATTCGACCTTTCCATCTTTCTTGGATACGGTACTATGTTGGCTAGCCATTGAGGATACTCGAAGTGACAAGGAAACCGGTCGGTACTTTTTGGACTTCCTTTTAATTTTCTCGACCATTTCGGGATGAACTCTCCTCGATTTTGTTAGCTGGCGGACATTACGGTTTTAACGGCAAGTGATGCTACTATCTGGTATCCAAACCCGGCATGTCTGGTAGGACCAAGCAAACACATCAACGTATTCTTTGAGAAGACTTATCGTTTGCTTTTGACCTTCTTTGTTGAGTGAAGCTCCGATATTTACTTCTTTTAGTCTTCCTCGAACCCAAGTTGATTGCTTCTAGAGGTTCTTTGTGAGGCTGAATCCTTTCCTCGTGCTAGCAGTCTAGAAATTTCATCAGGGATCTCTTCTTCAACTTCTTGACTTGAGGGATTTCAAAGTTGAGAGAAGCGTGGAATTCTTGCTTTCAATGGATTTGTCCATTTGTTTAATCTGCATTTTGATTTATGTTTGATTAAAAAGTTTTATCATCATTTTTTGAAAGTTAATGTGAAAGTGTTGCGATTAATTTTTTATTATGATGATTTTTTTTCTTTGTGTTTTTTTAGGATTATCATTTCGAGAAGGGTAAAAATGAAAATAAACACAGAGAGTGGAAACAAAACAACGCATTTTATTTATGTTTCACAATATGAGCAGGCCTAAAATACAAACTCATTTGTCTTGGGCAAGACAAAGAAGAAATTATTTAAAAGCTAAACCCTATAAAACATCTCTTCGCTTTGGGGCGAGAGTTCAAAACAAAAGCAAAGATAAACTACTTAGAGCTATGAACATTAGTCCTAACTTCAGCGGGTTTCCAATAGTGGCGAACTCCTTGGAAGTCGAGGTACTCGGGTAATTTTCGCTTGGTTTAACCCTTGAGTAAACTTTGATTCTTTGGTGGCGGGGCTTTGAAGACTACGGGCGATGGCCTTTGCCTTTGGTCTTTGCTAAGCGATCTTCTTGATTAACGGATCGGGAAGTATGAGAGATAGCCTTTGTACTTCTGTTGATCTTTGTGTTGAATCTTGGGGATGTTCCTTCCGGTCTTGAGTGAAGAGACTCGTTGTCGTGACACTTTCCGCATCGTATCTGAATCATACTCTTGATCTTGATGATCATGTTGATGTAGTGGTAACGGGGATCGGCTTGGTGAAATCCACGGGCGTGTTGAAGCGAGATCTTCATTTGGGACCTCGATCTGTTGATTAGTTTGAGAAGGCAGTATTCCTCTTACGATTGACTAGGGTAGTCAAAGTCATCAATCACATGGGTTGGATATCTTGATCCGGTTTTGAGCTTTACGGTGATATTTCACCATGTAGTCGTATTTGCCACTTGGTTCTCCCAAGGTATCCCAAATTTCAGCGAGATGTGGATTTTCATGTTCTTTGCGAGGACATGTCTTTGAATTGATCGTCGGTGCATATGATTCCTCTTGAGACACATATTCGGGGCTATTCAAATAAGTGCTCCATTCTTGATTGAGATGGATCATCTTCATCCTCTTCAATGGTTACAACATTAACCTCTTGCGGAGCAGGGTTTAGAAACCTCCATTGAAATACTTCCTTGATCGGGAAGTGCTTCATCTTTCTCTTGTTTTTGTAGAATACGGTGTGAACCCGAGTCAACTTCGTTTCATTCTTGGAGGTTTGATAACTTCCCCATCCTCAGTATTGCCATCTTTCACCATTTGTGCGCTTCTTTATATGAAGAGATAGATGATCTATTTTAGTAGATTCATCTTCTAGCAGTTACGGGAGATCGGCGTTTCAATGTCATTAGCGGTGATGAAGGAGAGATGATGACTTACAAGTAAAGCTTGTTCACGCGATGGTCACCAACTTTCCATTCTTGTGAATTTTAATTTCGATGGAGTAGAAGTTCTGCCCTGCATCGTGGATCAAGGTCTTCCTAGCAAGCAACTATCTGCGGTGATACGTCCATGACTTGGGCGTAATTTTGAAAGTGTGAGGCCATTGTCATTGGGAGATCAACTTCCCAATAGCGACTTTCTCGATCCATCAGCTCTTACTATGATGTCGTTGAACTTCATTGGCGTTCCTTTGTAAGCTAAGCGGCGGCGTCGTTTTGGCATTACGTTTAAGGCGAACTGTATCCACCAATACATTGGATAGGGAATCGGTGGCAAATCATCGAGATGTGCAAGGCCAAGTTGTGATCTTTCCTTCTTAGGAAGTTCTTACGTCACTAAAACTCAGATTATTGCGGTGTTATGTTGGAGCGATCCTCAAATTAGTGCAGTAGTCACATCGTGATCCACATAAGCTGGTCTAGTACTCTCATCAAAGCTTCTCGGTGAGCTTGAGTTAAGGAGTAAAAGCAGTATTGAAATTTTTGAAGATGCATCAATTGGTCTACGACTCGATATCGCTCTTCTTGATTAGTTTGAGGATCTCGTCAAAGTCAGTTGATGTTGGTTCCATCGATAGAACCAATGTTTGTACACAGGTTAACAATGGGAATCGTTGCGAGTTCTCGAGGATATGTTAACTTGGTTTTGTTTAACAACGGGAGCTGAGGCGATTTTGGTGGCAATGGGCGTGTACTCGTCCACTTCGCGTTACTCGTCCGATTTACATTATATTGACATTAGGCTGGAAGTGTAGGCATGGTTTCTCCTTCCATCCTCTATCAAGGTTGCATTGTCTTGGTAAGAATTGCTCTGTAGGGCATGCGGAGCAGGACCGGTGGGCAAATCACCAAGGAGATGTTGGAATGTTGGAACCAGCATGCTGCGATCTCCACATGCTCGGGTATGTTGAAACAAGGGATCTAGCGTTTACTTGAGTTTTCGAGTTGATATACGAGACTAAAAGCTCATGCGGAAAATGCCCTATTGTATTTACGTCATGGTCATCTCGGTTTACGTAAATTTGTAAATCACCAATGTCTAACAAATCTGAATATCTGCTCTTATGGTGGGACATCCATGGATATTCTTGGAGCAGATATAGCAAGTGCATAATCATGCTTAGTGAAGGTGCTCATAGTCTTGTATGCTTCATGAAGATGCACCAAGTTTCCTTTGACTAAGTTTACATACGTGACAAGGTACTGTCTGTATTCCTTAGCATTAGATTCAGAGAGTGTCCACTATGGTGGGAAGTGGATTGGCTTGCACATTCGGACTTGTGTTTACGAAGGAAAGAAGATTAGCTACTAATCTTTGTACTTACGCCAATGCTATCAATGCTCAAGGTCATGGCTGGTGCCTTGGTGAAAAGGGCAAGACATGTCGTTTGTACCACCATGGTAGTTTTCGAGGACCGGAGGTGGTAACCTTGTTTGTATTAGATTCCTTTCTATCGGTAGCGAGGTAAAGTTAGTATGTACGTCATGGGAATTGGGTCGAGCCCGGGTGACCCGAGGTCTGGTTTTGGTTAACTTTAGCGAGCTGTTGTCGAAATTGTTGAGTTTTTGATTTTGTTGAAATTGGAGCAATTCACGGAGTTGTGTTGACGATGGGTGCTATGGCGGCTACATGTCGTTGTTGAATGACATTCTTGCGTGGTTTCCCTCGGGATACCATTCCTCGTCATGTTCTTTTTCCTTGGGAAGCTGGTTCCAACTTTCTTGGTATTACTAGAAGATCCTACTTCCTTGGTTGGGCGTCTGTCCGAACCCCTCTTCTAGTCATTCCATGCTTACCATTTCGTTGAAGTCTCGGGGCGCTAGCGATCATTCGCTCATAGTAGAATGAGTTTAGAGTATTCAAGAATACCTTAGTCATCTCTTTCTCTTCCAGGCGGGTTGACTTGCGGCAATTTCCCTCCATCGTTCGCATATCCTTGAATGTCTCTCTTTCCTTTTGAGACATGGGCGGAGTTGATCCCTATCGAGAGCCATATCAAGTTGAATTTGTATTCTTTGATGAAGGCTTTACCTAAGTCGTTGAATGATTGGATATTCGTCTTTGTCTAAACCCATGTACCACTTGATCGCGGCAGTGAGACTATCACGGAAGTAATGAATTAACGGTGATGATCCTCATTGTGCGTAGACATTTTCCTAGCATACATTGTAAGATGACTCGAGGACAAGAATTCCCTTTGTACTTTTCAAAATCAGGGATTTTGAATTTGAAATATTTTCACGAGGACTAGCGAGATCACAGGCGCTTTTCCCAAACAATTCTTTCCCTTGAATCGTTTTATCTCAAGTGCATTTGAGGAGTTGTTCTGGAGATTTTCCATTGAACCACGGCGTTCGTGCTATTTCACAGAGTGTGATGAACTTCTTAAGTGCGTGGTAGTGTGCACTACAGGCGAATTCAACATGATCGGTTGAGAAACCGACATTGTTACTTGTGGAAAAGTTATTCCACGTTGTGGAGTGAATGTGGCGTTTCTTTTAAGTAGGTATTTCAAGCGAGGTTGTTTGAGAAGTCGGTTGGCGAACTCCAATGCCGAAGTTAAAGGCATTCCCCATGGATAGCCCTCGGCATCTTTGAAAGGTGAACTCTTGTTGCGACGGTTGAAGCGGAGTAGTAGTATCCTCGAAGTTGCTATTTGGTTATATTGCTTTCGATCTTTGCTTGTTGACTTTCTTGTTGTGTGGCGAGTTGACCAAAGATGTGTCTTTCCACTTCTTCTTGTAGCGTAGTTACCGTACTACGGAGTTCAACGTTTTCTTGCTCAAAATTCTCCATTACTTTTCTTCTTTTTGCTCTCGGTATCGTGCGTTCGAGGTTGGTACGCGGACGATCGAGAAACTCTAAGGCAGCGACAACTTGACAATTTTCTATCTCGAAAGTGACGGTTCAAAGCGTGAATGATTAGACTCTAGATGGTAGACTTAAATGCAAAGTATGATGCATGAATATGATTGTAAAGAAAAGAAATTTCCAAAGAATTTCGCTAAGCGAGATATTTACGGCAAATATTTGGATGGAAAACACAAATTTTATTGATTAATGAAGGAAGATTACAACAATTGTTTTTGTTGGAGCATTGCTCACACAAATGATACAATAAATGATAAAATTACAAACTAAATTAAACTAATTAAACATCTTATCGGATGGCGATCAAAACTTGATGCGACTTGACTTGAGTTTCCTTCCATAGTGAGCTTTTAGTTTGGCTTTCTCGACTTTTAGCTTGCTAATGACTCTTTCCACTGTTGGGAGCGGGCTTCTTGGTTGTCATTTCCTCGAGCTTTCTTTTCCTTTCCTTGGCGTATTTGGATGGCGTTATCCTACGGCGAATCTTCTCATCTTTCTCCATGAGCCATTCATCCGGAAGTAGGCGTCTTTTCATGATCTTTGACTTGCTTCTTGAGCTTCTTATTCTCAAGGTTAGTCTTAGGAATTTGCTTTCAAAGCTTCTTTCTCAAACCTTATCTTGGTCAAGGCTTCTTGGTATTCTCCCGACTTCAGCGGGAAAATTTGTTGATTTGGGCGGAAGGGATCCTCATAAGCGTAAGGCATTAAATTCCTTCGCTCTTTTCTTTATCCAAATGTAGGTTTCCATGGCTACACAATTCTTTGCCTTACCTTTTCCTTTCTTTCGGATGTGATGCCAAGCTTTGATCATCCTAGCCTTGATCCTTGGGAATCCTCTCCTTCATGATAGAAGTAGCTTTCTCTTGTAAAACGGAGGTTTACGAATTGCGTATCCGGTGACGTTTTGCTAGGAATGGGTTGTAGTTGATTCCTCCTTTCGTACCAATGAGGAAATGCGTTGGCAAATTCTCCACGACTCTCAATGATTTCCATCTCATTGTTTGCCAAGGTATACCAATGGATATAAATCGTTTGTAAGAGACATGAGTCTTACGGACCAATGCCACTCGTCTTTGTTTCGCGGAAGATAGGAGATTTAGGCGGTGTGAGACAATCCATTTGAAAAGCAGGTACCTGACACCACGATAGTTCCGTCTCCTTGGCGATTCCTATGATGAATAGAGGCGTACGTGTCACCAAGCGAGGGTGGGAGCAGGTTTCCAATCGGAAAGATCCTTATGGCGTTGATATCAGCGAAATTTGGGACGTTGAGGAAACACCAATCCATAGAGGTAAAGCTAAAATAGCTTCAAAGGCTACCATACTACGACGGAGGAATTTGAGAGCCTTCTCCATTAGGAACTTTGAAGTTAGTCCTAAAGTTTTCCTCTGGTAGTTAGGTTTTGTCTATCTCGATTTCTTTAAATGAGTCATTGTTGCAATGACTTGTGACTTAGGAATGGCTTCAAACCATTGAAAGGCACTTTGCGATCTTGAGATTCCTAGGATATCGCATACTCTTCCAAGTAGGCATCAGCGATAATCGGGAAAGTGACGATAGGCGGATCGTAGAATTGAGCGAAGGTTTTGAGAAGTCCTTCATCGGCGTTAGCGTTCAAAGAGTTAAAAGAGTTCCATAGCGTTTTACGAAATCGAGGATCTTCTACCAAGGATGCTAACTCTTTCAACTTTCCTCGTCGAGAATCCTAAAGCTGTATCTTTTGGTGAATCTTCCTCGGCGTCCATCTCTAACCTAAAATATTTTACAAAGAAAACATCTCTAAATTCTTTGGAAATGGAAAGAAAATGAAGTTTTTTGTTTTTGAATGAATGAATGCATGAATGCAACAAACATGGTTAGTAGTTATACACGGACAAGCGTTGAAGTCACGAGCATGAAGCCACGATAAGAATCAGCGAGGTTAAGTTCTAAGGGCTTATTCATACGTGAATCGGGTTCTCTTGATATCTGAGGCTCAACACTCCCTTCAAAACATTATTGGATTTGTTGAATACTCGATGGTCCAATAATATTTTCAAGAAAACTACGCGATCGTAGTATCGCATGACAATTACTCTACTTACACGAATAATCTCTACACTACATCCTAATGGCGAGGATGGTTTATGTGTTCTCTGATCCACTCGACTTCTTAAGTTCTCCAAATCTGACGTCTTCGCAATTACTTGCTAAACACAATACCCTCGAGACAACCTCCTTTGCGGAAATATTAACCCAATTGAACTCTCGTATTAATACCTCCACCTAGATCTTAAAATGTTTCTTAAATCCGGGTTAGGATTTCTTTCCATCAAGTGAAATCGCGAAACACACAATAAAGAAAAAGCAGATATATGCAAAATATGAAAAGCTTATCCCTTTCTTTTCTTTTGAAAACAAAAAAAGCTTGGTGCTCGGAGCGAAGATGTAGCGTTTTCTTTTTGAAAAATCAAAGTTTCAGCGTACTCCCAGTGAGTCGCCATTTTCTGTTCGCGTTAAAGGTGGCGCTGAGGATCGAGCGTGAGTTCGGATCTTCAGTGCTGCGATTTAAATCTTTTGATTTGTTTATAAAGATGCCATGAGCATCAAGCTTTATTATTTTCAACACAAGAAAGATGATTTAATGATTATGAAAAGGGAAAGGTGAAATACCCTCAATTGATATTGGTATGCGTAACGACTAGCGCAAACTAGACATAGCATTGGGAGATTACGAGTAAGGGGATTGGTATATAAAGGGAATAGATGGAGCACCTAAATATGTAGTTATCTACAGCTTTATATATGAATATGTTTGATATGTTGTGTGTTTTTAATTGCTATTTCTATGATTGGGAAAGTTTCTCCTTTGGATTTTAAGAAGCGATGAATTATGTGAGATTCTAGGTTTTATTATTGTGCTCATAAAGATCTTGGATCTTACGCATACATATCCTAGTGGGAATCGGAGCATTTGTAGCTCGGATCTACAGGGTTATGGTTTGTTTGTGCGAGGGAGATAGAAATTTGCTCGGCAAGGATGAGACCTTGTGCCTCGTATTCTCAAAGGATGTTGAGAAAGTCGGAGCAATCGTAGTTCCCTTATGCTAGTGGAAAGCAACGGGATGTTAGTAAGAGAGCGGACAAATGTCATCTTAATGAAAAATGTATCTAATCTATTTCATCACATACATTTTGAAAAGTTTGATTGATTAAAATCTTTCATCGTAAGTATTAGGTGTTTTGCTTGAGTGTACAAGCGCCACTTACATGTTTAAGAAAGATGTTTGAAAAAGATGATTGAATCTTTTAGCATAAGTATTGGGTGTTTTGCTTGAGTGTACAAGCGTTACCACTTATTGTTAAGAGATGTTTTTGTTTGAAAAGTTTAAAAAGTTTGAAAAGTTTTTGTTGTATGTGATGTAATGGATGAGATACTTCTTCCATAGAGATGATAGATGTCTAAATCTCAGGGAGAAATTGATTGGATTAAAGGGATGCTTTTAAAAGCCCATGGGTCCTTGTATAGCGAGGAGGCATTAGGGGTCATCGAGGTCATCGAGGTCCTTGTATGAAGCTCAAGAGGAAGCTATAGGGTATGGGTGTCTTTGGCTTGAAGGGATTTCACCGAAATCATCCTTTTACGAATAAGAGCAATTTCACGGAAATTTTACTCATTGGGGAATTTGAAAGTGATTTCAGGAAACCATCCTCGAGGGTTCTATCTTAGCGGGTGATTCTTTGTATTGGAAGCCCAAGAGGAGGCTGTTAAGATTTCTGTCTCTTTCATTGTATGATGCCCGAAGGCTAAACTCAATGAGGAGTTCTTTTGAGCGAAGCCCAAGAGGAGGCTGACTCAAGAAGTGTTGTCTTATCTGAAGCCTAAGCGGAGGCTAACTCTGTGGGAGAGTTTCTTTGTACAAAGCCAAGAGAAGGTGAACTCTCTTTGGAGATAAAATATCTTGTATGAAGCCCAATGGAGGCTAAACCATCTTTGAGGATGAGTTGTCTTGTATGAAGCCCAGCGGAGGCTATCTTGTGGGAACCTATTGATTAGTCTAATTGTTATGTTATTATTAGGCAGTTTGTATAAGCAGTGTGTGTGTGTGATATGTATTCACGAGAGTTTATGAAGGAAATATAAACAATGCATGATGTTTATTTACAGAGTTTATGAAATATAAACAAGTGTCGTGGCGAGCGTTTAAAACAGCGTAACGATTATTACAAGTTTGAATTGTGTACAAGGAAATGAATATGTACGAACGAGTTTTTATATACGAGAGAAAGATGGATGTACATAGGAGGTTGGGACTTACAACGTAAGGAGGCCCATTGATTTGAAAGCAGTTTCACGGGGAATAATGCTCCTTTCAATACCAATGGTATTGATGTAAAATGTCGAGATGAAGCGAAATGATTGATCAAAGTTTATACGTAAAAGTATTTAAAGAAAGAGTATACATATTATATACGGATAAAAGTTTTGAAAAAGAAGTATACATGTTATGTACGGAGATAAAAGTTTGTTTTAAATATCATGTTATGTACAGATGAAAAGTTTGTTTAAAATGTTTGACAAAGTTTGATATGTACGAAATATTATGTACATAAAAGAATGTTATGGGACTTACACCGTGATGGAGGCCCATTGGTTTAAAAGAAATCTTGCTCGGGAGAAACCTTCCTTTAGAACCAATGGATTAGGCGTATAGACAAGCGAATGAAAACAAATGAAAGAAATTTGTTTATGTTTGAATATTGACAATGATGTTTTGAATATGTACAAATAAAACTAAATATGTACATAAAGGGTTGGGACTTACACCATAAGGGTGGCCATGATCGATAGAAATTCGAGAAAAAGCAATTCGAGTTTATCGTTTTAATTGGATCGATTATGGTAAAAGATGCAAGTTTGATGAAAAAAGTTTTGAAAATGATTTGAAAATGTTTTGAAATGTTAGTTCATTTATGAAGTTTTGAAAAAAAATCGAAGTAAAACTTGAAAAATTCACCTTTAAGGAGGTTTGAAAAAGTGTTGAACATCGTTTTTGGCTCGATTAAAATTAATCGGATGAAAATATTTTTGGATTTTTGACATAATCATAAAATATATATATTAAATGACAAGTGTGCAAAAATCATCTCAAAATGAGAAGTTTTGATTGGTTAAAAATTGTTGAAGTTTGATAAAAAAACATGAAAATATTGAAGTTTTGTGAAAAGGATGAAAAAATGGTCTTCTTGGGTTTTGAACCCATGACCTTTAGTGGAACGTGGCAAAAGAACTAAGAGCAAGCAGACAACCACTAGGCCAAGCGTTTGGTGTTAGTGGACCATGACACGCGTTAGAAAAGAGTTGGAAATTTTAATTATTTGAAAATGAAGAAACGATGAAGCATCATGTTCTTCGTGTTTGATTCGAGAAATTCAAATTCAGCTCAAATCCTTGTTTCTCAACCAAATTGAGTGAAATAAAATCAAACTTGATCGTTTTTCATCACGAACATGAAGATGCATGTTAATTTCATTTATATTCATTCTATCATGTTTTGATTTACGGAAAAATGAAGAACCTAAAGCGAAGAATCAAATTAAATGATGTTTGTTCATGATTGTTTGATTTTGTTTGAGGTTAATGATCGTTTGAGTCAGAAAAAGAATGGCCGAGCTTTTAATTGGTGCAAGGAATATGGATAACCAAGTTCGTGTTACAGAAAATGAATCGAAGCCGTCGTGTTTCCGATTGCATTTCTTGATTGATTAAGCTCCAGTGACATGTAGGGATGCTGTATGATACCACCTTGCTCTGAAACTCTTGAAAATTTCCAACCAAGTCCACCTGCACAGGATGAAAATGAAGCTTCGAAATTGATGTTAATACATTACAGTTAGATGTTCTTGTTTTGAATCATGTCTATGATGTATAGGATGATGTGTGAATGATTACAACATCAATGATCAGCAAACTTGATTAAAGATCTTATGGCGGTTTGCAAGTTTGAAAATATGAAAATGAAAACTGATTTTAGCTTTGAGTCAAGTTATTTTAAGCTTGGAACAAGTTTAATTATGATTATGAACATGTTGGACACCAAATTTCATCATGTTTCCATTGAATTTTGAAAATGCAAGTTTTCTCAAAATAGTTATGTTACTTGATTTTGAAGAAAGAAGTGAAAAGCATGATTTTGCAATGTTTTTGGTGTGCATTTCTCTTGAAATTGTGATCCTTTTATAGGCAAATAGGTTAAAATGTTAGGCAAGAAGTACATGGCATTTGGTAACTTCAGCTTGCTTAGGGGGCAAGATTGTCCTTTGGCTTTTGAAAGGTTCCTTTTTTTACCATGTGCAAATTATTCAACTTGATCCAATCTTCAATTATCACTTCTCACTGATGTTTATCAGTTTGATGAGTCATTTTGGCAAGGTGGCAAGTGGTTTAAATGAAAATCACAAATGACCTATAATTGAAGTTTTGAACTTTGAAAATCAAGTTTCATGGACCCTTTGTTTCAATTTCAAATACATAGCTAGCCTCCATGGATTTTGGAGTTCTTGGACATTTGGAAAGATTTTTCCATGATCTACAACTTTCATGTTTGAGTTTTTTCAAATTCCAATTGGAACTAGGTGAAAAAATGGCTTGAAGTTTGGAAAAATGTGAAATTTCAACACTTAGAAATTTTCTAAGTTATAGAAATTTTGACTTTTGTTGACTTTCCAAATTCTTTGATTTTTATGATCATGATGGATCATTTGAAGTATTTTGATGATTGAAAAGTTTTGTTTTGAAAAATTTGACCAAAAGTCAAAGTTTGACTTTTCTGTGCAGATGAAATTTCATCAGACGTTTCTGAAATTGGCTGATGAATTATGTGAACCTCTGTGATGTTTTGAATCCAGAAATTAGGTCAAGATGTTGTATCTAAGATATAATGACCAATCTCTATCAAAAAAGTCATTCTTCTCAAAAATCGGAGAATGCCTATGCAAACCAAAACCCTAATTGGTGATCCTCGATTGATCGTGAGAAAATTTGATATCTGAGGATTGAAGGTTGATGATTTGATCAAGATAGATCAAATGGAGTGAGAAAATCTCAAACCCTAATTGGTTAGCTCTTGAATCAGATGAAAATCTGATGAAACCCTAATTTTGACCTGTGAATGCTATACTCGATTAATCTTTGTTTGAGCATTAGTTATGCAATGATGCAAATGAAAGGTGGTA
>CM038795.1:189725789-189803141 GCA_021764765.1 Vicia sativa
GGTCTTCAACCAATGACATAATGCCATGCATTTTTTCAAATCTAGGAAATAAGTGATCACATGTGATATTTTGACTCCATAATATGCATAAGTGCCGATCCATTGGATTGGTTTACTAACGCATTTTGACATTATGATGGTCAACATTATTTCGCTTATTTTAATTTTAAATTCTAACCGGTGTGAAACCAACGAGGTCCATATCACACAACGCTGCAGGGATCCCTTGGATCCGATTATTCACGCTTTGACCGTGATCTAATGGTCCATATTTTTTGCTTTTATTTTATTTTCCGATTTTACATTTTAAATGTTATAAACTTCAAAATTATAAAATTCATTTTTGGTTTAAAAATTATGAAAAAAATTCACAAATATATTTTCAAATATTCTCACTGATTTTTATTTTTCATAATTTTATTTTCATTTGATATTTTTATGATTTTCTTTTTTATTTGAGGTATTTAAATGCTTTAAAACTTTTTGACATTTAAAATTCCAAAAATTATGAAAGGATCCAATGGTCATTTGACAAATATTGGTGACCCTATTTTATTTTTATTTTTGGTTTTACTATTTTTGACCATTTATAGTTTTTTTACCATTTTCTTTTTATTTTAAAAAGTGAAAATATAGTTTTCTCGATTTTTTTTTATTCTGAAATTTTTGTCAACACTTGTTGGCCTTTGTTTGACCTTGGAGAATTTTTTGAATTTTATTTTGGGGCATGGATACCATTATGTATTTCATCAATTAAAAATCCAATTAAATTATCCATTTTCAAATTATTTTAATTAGCATTTTAACTACTTTATTTCCTTTTTACTTTGTCGATCTTGGATTTATTTGAGTCATAACTCTCAAAGATCAATGGAACTGCGTCGATAGTCTCACGACCAAATCCACCAAGATAACAAGATTTTGACTCAAGTTAGGCTACATAAGTTCATCTAATGCATTATTAACTTGAGACTAGTTCTTCTTCTCCATCTTATCTTTTATTTTATCCTAATCGAAAGTGATCAATTGCGGCATAAACTTCAAAGTTTAGTAGGTTCCCAAAATATTGTTTGAGATTTGATATTGGTTCAACATCCGTGATATTTTCGGTGGTCGCTATGCTTTTTAATCAAGCTTCCGGAAAGTTTTCACCAACTTTGTCCAATTGAAATTCTCAATCATCTTCGATCAAGTGTCGGCCCGTAGTTCCAACAATTGAAATTTGTCGTGTGGTCGCTATGATCTATCAAGGTTCCTCACAAGTCTTCATGCGCAAGCTTCCAAGACGATCACCCAACTAACGACTAATTACTAACAATTAACTTTATCTTACGCTTTTACTTTCTACCTTTATTTTCTCTCGCTTTATTTTATGTTTTTTACTTTATGCACTTTACTTTTAGCATTTTACATTTCATGTCATTTTTTTCTTGCTCACTGAGCATTTTTTTCTTGTCATTTTTGAATTTCACACTTGAACTTTATTTTCCTTTTGAAAGATACCCAATAATTCAACCTAGACATAAAAAGAATTTTGATTGACTTGGTTACTATGCCTATACGTAGTTCGACCTTGGAATTAGGATTATGACCCCACCAGCCTCGTAGATTTCTGGATCTTGTGTTATTATGTCTTGCCTGATTTATTACCTTGTATGCAGTGTTATTTCTTTTATACTCGATCACAGTGATTTCCTTCAAATACAATCACATTCCTACCGCTTTTTCTTGAGACATGAATTCATCCTGAGGCATTGATTATCCAGCTTTCTTTTGTCCGATTATTTGTTGTGGTAATCAAAGGATGGAAATGTGTATTGGCTTTGATGTCATGTACTTATTTTTCACCCTACTGGATCTTTCTTTACCCTTACCTTTTACTTTATGTACATAGTTTAGCCTCTTCATCTCCTCCCATATTCTTAAATTTTCAAAATCTTCCCTCTTTTCAAAGGATTCTTGTTTTCAAAACCCAACCGCTTATAAAACTTGGACTTAGGTCCATGCATTTTCAAACTTCTTTTCTTAATAAAGTTCCAATCCATTTAATAACATTGACCATTTCTCATAAGACTAAAAATACATAACCTCATTCAAACTTTTTGAGCTCTTTTGGCTTTCTTCTTAAAACCATTTTCTTAAAAACAACCAACACACAAATTTTAGTCTTTTTTACCCAAACTACGGGTTTTGATTTCAACATTGCACATTGTTTATGTAGGCCTGGAACTCATTGAAGATCCATCAAATAAAAATTATAAAGAATACTTATTTTCTCACCCACCATCCATTTTGTAAACATACCTCTTTGGCACACATATACAAATTTTCAAAAAGGTTCCCACAGAGTACCGTAGAATAAAACCTTCTTCTTTTCATCGGAATTTTCAACACTAATGACAACAACCCCAATATTGCAAGAACATGAAAATATTTTACCTAATATTAAAGAAATATTAGTCTCCCATTAGCAATCACTCATCATTAAGAAATGAAATTGAAACCGAGGTGAAGATGAAAGAAACCAATGCAAGAGTTCCAAAAGAGGAAGTTGATTTTTCATAGAAAATTCACATGAATACGAACATCCACTTGAATTCTCTTCTTTGAAAAATGTTGACAAAAAGCTTATATGTGCTTGAGATGAAGCATACAAAGACTAGTTAGATTCGAATGAAAGTCAATGCATGTAATGAGTCAAGAATGAAATAAAGGAGATTCAAAATTTTGTCCCATTTCAGCTGATAGAATCAATTGCGCGATTTGAATCTAGTTCAAGTGATTCAATAATGTAAAATATTTTATTCAAACCAATTGATCCAGGAAATTTGAAAAAAATGTCAAAAATTGTGTGATTCAAACCACGTGCAAAGTGTGATTTAAACCATGTGCAAATGTGGTTCAAATCAAATTGACAGAGTGACATGAAATTGTTTGATTTAAATCATATGCAAATCCTCGATTCAAATCACATGCTTTTTGAAACATTTTGTCCTTTTGTTGACTGATTCGAGTCAAATTAATCAGAATGATTGGTTCAAATCAAATACATCAAAACACAATTTTTCATTATTTTAAAGTTTTTATTTGCACTCGAGTCAATTGAATACACATATTGTTTATTCCAAAAATTATGCAATTGATTAAAGACATCATGAATAGATTCAAACATAAAATATATATTTATGTATACTAAAAGATTTAAGAACCGATCCTCAAACTTGAAGTCAGTAAAGAATTAATGAGGAAGACTAAATCAAATATAATAAATGAAAGCGATAATACAAGCAACTAAATAATCGTACGTGAGGTACCTCCGATATATGATAAGGATATGCAACCAACCCCATATGGATATGCAACTACACCATCTTCATTTCGGAATTTCATGCTCCCTTCAATGTCAAAAATAAATTAATGGCTTCTAATAGAACAAGGTAACCTTTGTATTTAAAGACTACAAGTTCAACACACAAGGTAATCATGTGTTGTCCTAATGAAGCAAACCATATGAAACTTTATTAATCCAATAAATTTTAGCCTTTATAATTCCTTCCAAGGTGTTATATACACCGCCTTAATATGAAGTCATGAAATCGAGAATAAATTGAGTATTATACTTATTCTCAATGTGGCCATAATTGTTTGAAACAATGTTCTAATTACACCTAATTGTCTCTTCAAGATATCTGTGATAATCCAACTTGTGCAAACTTTTTCAAGAATAGTAGTCAACATTGAAATTTCGGCATAGACACGTGATGTCACTGTAGAATGTTATTTAATTATCTCGACACTGCTAACAATTTACACAAAGAAATATAAATAACAAGAAAGAACACAATAAGTTGTTTACCCGCCAAGGTCTAACTACACCTACATCCGGGGCTACCAAGCCAGGAGGAAATTCACTATTAGAATTAATCTCGAATAAAACACCGCTTATCTTCACTTAAAACCCACCCAATGCAATTTCAACCTAAGTCCTACTTAGATCCGAAAGTACCTACTCCCCTCAATCACAAAGCAGGATATCAACTTATTGAATAATTGAATTGTGAAGACACACTTCACAAACTATCTTGATCTCGCTCAAAGCTTTCAATCAAGAGACAAACACTCGTGCTTTTAAAGCTTTGAGTGATAAACTACCCTTACAAACAAACCCTAGTCCAATGCACTTATCAATTGATAGTTGCTTGCTCACAAGAGAAACTAGAATTACAAAACCAACTGCTATAAATCCTAACAAGACACAAAAACAAGATGCTATCTCTTTTCAATTCCAAGGGCGCAACATGCTAGTGGTGAATCTTTATGAAGTATCCGAAACTTCACTGGCTTCCATAAAGATAGCTAGAGTTCACTTAATTTAATCCTAAAACACTATTTTCAACAACCAATTTAGGTTTAATTAAGATTAACCTAGCAGCCACGTGAGCATGCTTTCTAATAACAGAAAACAATATTTAGAACTAACAAACTTCTCGAAAAATCTCGTGAAAAATGTATTCGCATCAGAAACGAGATCAATGTCATAACATCCGGCATGACATCGTATCGCAGTAATTTCAAAGACAACTTTAGCTTCCAGCTCGAGTTGTTTTTAACATCCTTAGTAGGTAGGATTTATCTTCAATCAATGTCATGACATCTATTATGACATTGTTTTCGTTTTACCAAAATTGATGCCAACTTAAAAACACTAACAAACCCCTTTGGCACATACTTTTGGCTAAAACTACTTAACCCATCGTGAGTACATACGCAGTAGAAGACAAACTAGTTCTAAGCTTAAATAACTAGAACCTAGAGGTAAGATAAATTCTACCCATACAGAATCCCACAATCCCACAATTTCACACATATAAAATTTAAACAGCCTCAAGTTCCTAAATTCACCATCGTCACACATTAAAGGATTCTTCTCCCTTTAGCCATAAAAGGCCAAAGGAAACAATACAATCGCCCCAAACAATCAAATATATAGTTAAGTACCGATTGCTCTTGGGTACATTGCCGTGACATTACAACTGGTCAACAAAGGATTACAAACATTCAAACAAAATTGGGAAAATACAAGAACAATAAACAGAAACAATTGATGTAACAACATCGAGGCAATAGGGCAACAACTTCAAGTGCTTTCTCCATAAGAAGCAATCGTGAAAGGACACATCTTCGTAGCCCTTTGTGTCAGAACTACTTGGTCAAGATCATCATCTTCCTCCATATGAGCGCAGTATATCACCATCAAGCCTTCTTCCTCAACCTCTGCTCTTTTCTTTTTCAAGAGTAGGATCGTGAGTTTCATGGGTCATCGCTTGCTTCAAGTTCCCTACAGTCTCCTTTAGCACGCTTACATCCGCCTTCCGAGAGGTGGCTTTGACATTGATGTCTCAAACCGATGTCACAACAATGTCGTGGAACATGCTCCTTGAAATAGCTTGTAGTGGAAGCCAAGCGTGGAGCTCTTTACATATCGAGTCTCTATTAACCGTAATGTCGTGGCATTGATCAGCTTATAATACCACAAGGGATGGAAAGGCTATTGGTCCCTTTAATCGCATAACTCTCAACCGTGTTTAGGGTTTGCTCAAGATATAAGTGCCATAGTCAAATTTCAGTGCCAAGATAGATAAACCGCCTGCACCAATGGAGATGGTGGACTCAGATTTGTGGAACCAGTCACTGCACCTACTTATGCAAGCTTAATTTGACACTTAATTTGCTAACAGTAGCTTTCCTTCACAGCCAATGTTTTACTTGTCATAAAGAATTGTTTGGCACACTTGATTATCGCCCAAGCCTGTGTCGAGCATCATCCCGATCTTCCCAAATAATTGTTGATTATACTGGGGAAAACTTTACTTTTCTTCCTCTCACATACGCCTTGGTCTTCTCGATCTTCCATCAAGACAACCACTTGTCGTTCACAATGAACTCTTTCACTAACCCATCATAGCATTAGAAAACTGACCACGCTTTCATCCCCCAGCCTTGATCGCCCCATAACATCCTTGCATTCAAGGGCACTCGCTCAATTCCCTCTAGAGCAATTCTTTTCAGACACACATACTTCCACCGCTAAGCACTCGTGGTGGTGGAAGGAAATGTTATCAATTGCTACTTCAGGACAACGGGCACTTTCCCAAGAACTTTCTTTCAGGAAATGTCTGAGACATTCTCTCAGAATATCAAGATCGTAATCACCCGATCCGAGGACTCGTGTGCTTTCCTTTTCCTCACAATTGAGGTGCTCTTTGTCTTAGAGGTACCACCACTCTTCATCTTACTCTTCCCTTGAAGTTTTAGCCTTCTTACCGTGATTCTTCAACACTTATTCACATGCCCTTTGGAGACCTATGCAGGTTTTAGTAACCTCTCCTAATGTGACTTGAATAGCATTTTGCTTCCTTTCCTATTCATTACCCTCCCAGCAATGCCGATTCACTTTTACATGAGGTCATTATCGAAAACTCTTCATCTAGATTGATGATGGGGTTTCATCCAATTCTCAAAATCAATGTGAGACTTTTCAAGATTATCACCAATCGGTTTCTTCGAGTCTCTTCTGGATATACTATCGTAGATATAGTCAAGCAGGGTTTCATCAAAATACACTTAGATGGGGATTCTCAAGAACATCATCAAATCACATCTTCATTAGCAATGGGTTTTCATTACAAGCATCATCAATACTCACTTTAATCTTTAATGTATGATCAACAAAGATTCTTGACAGAGAATCATTATGATCACCGGATGTCTGACATTCTCCGTGATATCTCGATCAACTGCCAAGTTGCCTAGCAGACTTTTCATTTGTAGGGACCTAAACCCTGTGTGCATCGATTCTCATTTAGGATACTCGTCCCTATCCTAGCAATTTCATATGCAATGCACCTGTAACCCCTCTCTGCTTGCTATTTCGGCGGCATGTAAGAGGATGGTATGTAAGTCTTACCGCAAGGTGATGCTATGCCCTTCTTGTATTCCTTGTACGCAATTTCTCGACCTTTTCCGATCAGCCATCAAAGCAGAGGAGTGATTCGAGCTTCAACATGCATGTCATCGCGAATTGCCCTAACTTCATCCATGCGTGTGAGATGATGAACCGCTTTTTGAGAAGATGAAGATGATGAAGACATATTTTGTCGGAAGATTTGGGAAATGAGAGCGAGAATGGCGTAGGATTTGAAAGTTTCTTTCGAAGAAGGAAATATGATACTTTCAAAAGAAGAAACTATTATATGAAGGAGTCTCTTCCTATTCTGGACCTTTAAACATAAGAGGAAAAATATTTAAATAACCCACTTATAAATACTTGAAGAAAAGATCCTTTCTATTCCTTGTTGTATGCAAGGTTAATTGCTACAATTCCTCATATGAACATTACCCAACTTGCCCCTTAACATTTCAAACCGATTAGCCTCAAGAGCTTTAGTAAACACAAAGACAATGTCATGACATCCTCAGATGACATGTGGTCACCAAGATCCGCTTCTCATCCAGATCATCCGAGAACAATTTACCACCGCCACGTGATTCATTCTCAACATTGTATAGAACACACTTTGCTTTCGCTGATCCAAGAGGCAAGATTGTCTTAATAAGAAACATCCATCAAGAGAGCCTTTACACAAGCTTCGAACACTTGTTTTCTTGGACAACTTCAAACGTAGGTAAGGAGTCCTATTATGGCGCCCATTCTTCATTCCAAATTCGACACAATTCCTGCAAACTTGCTCCTCGCATTCACTTGCATTTGGTTGCCATAATGTCTCACCATTGGTCCTGCTATTTCTCCAAATATTATGTCATTAACATAAATGTGAGTCACCATGATCTTTCTCCGACAAAGAGAGTTTCATCCAAGACCCTCCCATATCCTTTGACAGAAGATACTGGTTATCCTTTCATGCCGATCCTAGTACTTTGCTTCAGATTTAGAGTACCGATGTCTGTACATCGAGTGTGACATTCGATTTCGTCTAGCCCTGCTTACTACGCATCCTCCCTTCGACTATGAGAGATCTTGGTATCCTTCCGATTCCCTTTATGGAACCTGATCCTCTCATTCCTCCTGAGGTAAAATGACTGTGTTCTGGTGCCACAACCTTATTTCTTCACCTTTCTCAGAGAACACACGTAATGCGTAATGGTGTTCCTGTGTCTCGTGACAGCAGCTTGTCCTCGATCCGACTCTCTATAATCACTAATTGCTCATCGTTGATTACAAGACATTCAACCTTAGTGAAGTTGACTGTGAATCCCATATCACATAGCCGACTTATGCTAATGAGATTTGCATTCGCACCTTTTACTAGCAAAGACTCCATTTAGGTTGGAACTCCGTACCGCTGAGTTTCAAAGACCTTTGATTTCCTTTAGCTCCATCTCCAAAAGTAACAAAGTCGGTGAATGATGCTTAACATTATTGAGAAGATTCCTGCTCACCATGTGCTTGGAACACCCAACGTCAAAGTACTCAATCTTTCTTGGCACACACTAAGAGAAGTGTTAGCTACCTGAGCAATGTTTCCTTCTTCCACTCGCTTGAGAGTATGATAATCGCTGGTCTTAGGCTCACATACACCCTTGATTAGATATCCATGAAGTTTGTAGAAAGTAAAAGATTTTATGTGACCAAACCTTCCACAATAATGACACTCCATCTTGAAACTTTTTGTTCATGTTTCTATGATTTTGATGTTGCACCCAATGTTGTGACATCCTCGCTTGACATTGGTCTATTAGGTCCGCTCTTCCTTTGTTATTGACAAACTTCTTAGTCTCTACATACCCGAAGTGCACTCTATTCCTAACTTGTGATATGACATCTCTTTGTCATTGACTTCCTGTGTTTGTTCCATTCCCGGTTATTAGCAACTTTCAAATACATACCCCGAGCTTTATTACTTCTCGCTTGGGTCATGACACCCGCTTGACATTGTTTTCCTATGCTCTTCTTCTTAATGTCACCAACAGTTCTTCAGCCACATATCCTAGACCATGCTTATTTCGTGATTTTGTCCAAGTCAAGAATTTCTTCCAACTTATCGTACTTGATGTCAACATTTTGATGATTTAGACATCCGATCAAGTTTGAATTCAAAGATAATAATATCACTATTGAGGTGATTTATATGGTCAGGTTTTCCTTTCTCGACCTCCAACTTCACATTTTCACGCTTCCAACTTCCTCAATCGCCTTTTTCTGCCCTCATTTTGCCGACATGCTTCCATTTTATACACAAATTCCTCGTAGTTTTCAAAGAAGCTCTTCAAATGTCACTTCCTCATCACTAGAATCCATATCGTAGTTGTACACCCAGAGAGAGTGCGATGGCACCTTCTTTCCTCGCGACCACTCCCGAATCACCATCGCACAAGTTTTGCTTCCTATCTTCTTTTTGTTTCTTTAGAAAGGTGGGACATTCTCTAATATGTCCAAATCCTTCACATTCATGACATTGATTTTACCGCTTGACTTCCTTTTCCTCCTGACTCGGATCTTCTCACGAGTCATAAGATCCGCTTAATGTCGATGGAATGTCCTCGACATTTGACCTGACTTTGATCAATCCTCCCGATCGCTTTGTTGAACTGTTTCCAAGCATGGCTATAGTCGTATATCTCTCTTCATCTTCCACCACATCCTCTTCAAGATTGGATACAAGTGCTATGCTCTTGTTTTTCTTGTCAATGTGTTCACCGATTCCCATCTCAAAAGTCATAAGAGATCCAATAAGTTCTTCAACCTTCAAGGTGCTGATGTCTCGAGCCTCTATCGCAGTTGACTTTCATTGCAAATCTCTTAGGCAAAGATCCGTAATCTTTCACCTCTTTCGACATCTTTCACCAAGTGCTCCCGAGGCATCGGGTACTTTCCAAAATATTCATGTGAAATTCATGAATATTCTCATCTTCCTTCATCTTCAAATTCTCAAATTTGGTAGTGAGCATCTCAAGTCTTGACATCTTCACCTTGATGTCCCCTCACGAGTAGTTCGAGAGTGTCCCAAACATCCTTGGCCACTCACATTGACTTTTAATGCTCAAGATGTTCCCTCAATACCATTGAACAGAGCATTCAATGCTCTAGAGTTCCTGTAGCTAGCTCTCTTCCTCTTTGCTCCATTCCTCCTCGTGTTTCAAGACAGAGTCCCATCTTTCTCAAGCTTGGCGGATGTTTCCATCCTTATCGCCAGCCTCCAAGCTTTAATGTCCACCGATCTTAAGAAGGCAACCACACGAGGCTTCCAAGAATCATAATTAGACCCATCCAAAATAGGTGGTCTTCTTCCAAATCCTCCTTCTTTATCCATTACGCCAAAACTATTATCCCAGATCTCACCTGTAACAATGCTGTGGTTCCCGCCTCCATGCCAATTGAAATTCCCGGCAAGAACATGTGATGTCAAGAGAATGTTATGACACACTATCTCGACACTCGCTAACAATTTACATAGTAAATATAACAAGAAGAACACAATCAGTTGTTTACCTCAAAGGTCTAACTACACTTCTACATCCGGGGCTACCAAGCCGTGGAGGAAATTCACTATTAGTAGAATTAATTCGTGAACAAACCACCAAATATCCTTCACTTAAAACCTACCCAATGCAACTTCAACCTAAGTCCTACTTAGATCCGAGTACCTACTCACTCCCTCAATCACAAAGCAGCGATATCAACCTATCAATAATTGAATCAGGAAGACACACTTCAATAAACTATCTTGATCTCGCCTGTAAAAGTCAATCAAGAGACAAACACTGCTTTAAAGCTTTGAGTGATAAACTACCCTTACAACAAACCCTCCAATGACTTATCAATTGATAGCTGCTCACAAGAGAAACTAGAATTTAAAAACCAACTCTATAAATCCTAACAAGACACAAAAACAAGATGCTATCTCTTCAAGACCCAAACATTTGTGGTTGAATTCCTTTCAAAGCCAAAACCGTGCCTCACCATAATCCTAAAACATGGTCTTTTTAACAACCAATTTAGGTTTAATTAAGATTAATCCATTATTTAAAACAATATTTCAACAAAAATAATCTAATAGTCATAACATCCTCATATGACATCGATCATCAGAGAATTTTGATGCCTTTAGCTTCCGTTCTCGAAATTGCCTTTAACATCCTTAGTATGTAGGATTTATTCAATTTGAATGTCATGATATCTATCATGACATTGCTAAAGCCTAGTTTTACCAAAATTGATGCCAACTTAAAACACTAACAAACATATTTTTAACTCCATCGAGCATACTCAACCCTATAAAATAAATATTTAGAAACACTTAATAAATAAACCGATAAATATTTTGTAGTAAAATTAAACCTATAAGGATGCATTGTTATCATGTTTCCTAAATCAACACTCAATTAGTTTTGGCAAAGAACAAACTTTTCTTTATAGGGTATCAACCATGTTTGGTGAATATACTCAAAAAATAAAGGGATATAAACATATACTACCTAAAAATATTTCAATTTTTTCTCAAACTAATAACTCACTATCCGAATACATGATTTTGTTCCATAAATCCATAACAATCTATTGCCTATTAGATTCAATATACCCCTTTCACTTCATACTAACTTTTTTGAAATATGGAACTTATATAACAAATTAATTGAGGAAGGGAACTCAAATACCATGACATTCATTAGGGAAAATTTATGATGTATCACCATGACTTTAGGAAACAATTTTCTCAGATGTTAACAAGTCCTTCAACTTCTCTGTGCCCACTTGAATTTTTAATCCCTTTCATATTACAAATAGGAAAATCTAACTAAAAATGTCAACTTCATTGACCTAACACTAACAATCTCAAGTAGTAGGAGTTGACACTGCTTGTTTTGTACATATAATTAACAATCAACACAATATGATATATGTTGATCAACTTCACATAATCAGTTGTTTTCATAACATATATCATTAATAACATTTTCTTTGTATGTGTACAAATAAAAATAAACACCATGCAATCAATAACATTAGTGAAGGTGAATAAATGTTACTTATTTGAGAAGGTCTATACCTATTTTGTATGAACATTAAAAATTCTCATCAAATAAAACATGTTCAACAACCTCACCGAATCAAGATGTCTCTAGAATATATTAGTATAATATTTGATTTCTCCATGTTTCTAGTACAATACATGTATTTTTATCATAAATTTGATTGTGATGTATTTCCATCAATCGACCTCTCTTTCTCGCTTTAGATATTGCCTTATAGATCCACGTAACACCTCGCCGAGTTATTAGGACCTCTACCTTTCAGTAGCCACTATGTACCTTAGTTATATGTCGATTTTATCATACCATTCACAAATAGTCGCTCTTTGGGTTTCGATGATCTAATATATCATGACACACTAAATCCTTAGCTAGTTCATGATTATGAACACCATATCTCGACCATTATCTTCCAACCACACTACCACTGTGATATCTTAACATAAATGAAGATTTTTATACTAAAATTTCCTTTTAACGATTTTGTATTCTTGTAGTTTCTTCCCCTTCAACACATGATCAATTTGTCTTTTCTCCCCTTGCCCATTTGATGTATCGTAATAAATGGTAACAAACAATAATACCATATTATTTCCCAAAGACCGTGTTCATGATAAAATGTCGGCCAAAGAGACAAACATATGTCAATTAAAATATAGAAAAGGATATTGGTGATAAAATGTATATTATTATGAAGGAAAATAACTCCTTTATAGGAGAGAAAATACAAAGTAACTCCTTTATTTTAGGAGTGATATAATGACTCTTAAATAAGAAAATAAATAATATTAAATAAGAAATATTTCAACATCTCCCTCAAGTTGGTGCATAGATGTCAATCATGCCCAACTTGTTGATCAAGTATTCAAACGTTGTTCTTCCCAAACTTTTGGTCAATATATCGGTCTATTGATTGGGGATAAATGGCAAGAGTACTGAGTCAATCTTTTCTTTGATGAAATGATGGTAGATCTCGATATCTTTTGTATGATCATGTATATAACCAGACATGAGCTATGCTTATAGCTGCCTTGTCACATAGTACAATTTCAATGGAGGTTCTACTTACCTTCAGCTTTAGGATTCGAGAATCCACATACCTTCACAAATTCCTTGGGCCATTGCTCTAAACTTAGCTTTAACACTAATTCTTGCAACTACTCCTTGTTTTTTGCTTCTCCAAGTCACTACGTTCCCCCACACATATGTGGAATAACTCAAGTTGATTTTCATCAATAATGGACCCCGCCTAACTGCGACTGAATATTGTCACATTTTTATCATTGGTCTTCTTGAAGAATAACCCTTTCCGTGAGTTTCTTTTAAGTATCTCAATATTCTCAGGCACAACTTCAAGGTGTTCTTCATATGGCGATGCATGAATCGACCACAACACTCTGTAGAAAGCAATGTCAGGACGAGTATGAGCCAAATATATTAAATTTCCAACCAACCTCTAATATCTTCCAGTGTCAACTGGTGTGTCCGATTTCTCCCAAAGTTTGGCACTTTGGTCCATCGGTGTGTCGGCAGGCTTACAACCACTCATACCGCCTCTTGTAGGAGATCGAACATATTTTCTTCGAGAAAAACAACCTTTCTTTGACCTTTCTACTTCCATGCCAAGGAAATATTTGAGGGGACCCAAGTCTTTGATTTCAAAATTTGTTGCTAAGTTTCTTTTTAATCTCTCCATTTCTATCTCATCATTACCTGTAAGAATAATATCATCAACATAGACTATCAAAACAGTTATCATTCCATTTTGACCTGAATTTGTGAACAAAGTATGATCTTCTTGTCCTTGAGTATATTTCTGTTTCTTCACAGACTGGGTAAACTTTTCAAACCAAGCTCTTGGAGATTGTTTTTAACCAATAAGGACTTTTAGTTTACACACTGGACCCAAAGGTTTCTTCAAAACCTAGTGGACAATCCATATATACTTTTCTTTAAATCACCATTGAGAAAGGTATTTTGACATCTAACTCGATGGAGAGGCTACCTAAGTTGTAGCGAGGGATAAGAGTATTCCGATTGTGTTAAGCTTTTCAATGTGAGAAAATATCTCCAGTAATCTATGCCATAGGTTTGAGTTAATCCTTTGCAACCAATCGAGCTTTGTACTTTATTATGAACACCCACTTACATCCTACGCTCTTTTTATTCGCCAAAGCAGAGTTGTGGCACTCCAAGTTTTATTCTTTTTAAGAGCTTTCATCTCCTCAAAAACAATTTCCTTTTACTTTGGTATTTCTAGAGCCTCCTGTACATTCTTAGGAATTTTGACACTAGATAGATTAGAATTAAATGCAGCAAAAGAGGGAGACAAGTTTGAATATGATACAAAGTTAGACAAGGGGCGCCTAGTATATGACCTACCTAGCTTCCTAAAGGCTATGGGAACATTAAGATCAGTATATTGTTTCCTAAGTTCTATAGGGACATCAAGGTCGGTATATAGAGAATCAGGATCAAAGAGAGATTTACCTGTCTGAGTCGGTTGACTTTCACTTGGTTCAGATTCTTGGATGAGCTGAGGAATGGGGTCTTTTACTACTTGATCATCGTTTCTTCTGACATAAATTTTGCCTTTCCAAATTGAATTTCCTTCCTCAAATCTCTTTTCCGTTTCATTATAAGGATCTTTATCTAGTGCATTTTGATTAATTTCAGAAAAAATATTTGTTTGATCTTTGTTTTGATTTGTTGCCTTGGATTATGATTGATCCTTACTCATGGAAGGAGTAAGTTCATCTAATGTTTTCAAGGCATTTTCTTTAGGTGTAGATGTAAATGGAACATAATTATGTGATATATACACATCTTCTGAGATAATTAAATTTTCAAACAATTAAGGAGAATCTTCCTTAGTTCCCCCCCTGAAGATGATCATTACCAAAAAAGGTTTGTTTACAAAAAAAGTAACATCCATTGTTACAAATATTTTCTTTGTATTAGGATCAAAACATTTATAACCTTTTTGAGAAGATGAATACCCAATAAAGACACATTTGATTGCACGGGATTCAAGTTTACCAAGATGCTTGTGTTCATGAACAAAAGTTGTGCATCCAAATATTTTAAGTGGTAAATCAGATAGAACCGAAGCAATTGGAAAATATTTCATGAAACTTTGCAAAGGAGTTTGGAATTTCAAAACATAGGATGGCATACGGTTTATTAAATGTGCAGTTGTCAAGACAACTTCACCCCATAAATATTTAGGGACATTGGTAGAGAAGAGTAGTGCTCGTGCAACTTCAAGAAGGTGCCGATTTTTCCTCTTTGCAATCCCATTTTTTTGGGATGAGTTAGCACATGAACTTTGATGCACAATTCCATTTTCAAGAAAATTTTTTCCAACAATTTTATTAAAAAATTCAGTACCATTGTCAGTTCCAAACACATGTATTTGGGTGTTAAACTGTGTCTGCACCAATTTACAAAAGTTTTGAATTATTTGACCTACCTTAGATTTTTCTTTTAACAAGTATACCCAACAAAGTCTAGTATAATCATCTGTGAAAGTTATAAACCATTTTTTGTTGGATAAAGTACTTGTGATTAGGCCCCCAAACATCACTATGAATCATTGACAAAGGTTTTGAAGGTTTATAAGATTGAATTGGAAATGAACTTGGATGATGTTTAGCAAACTCACAAATCTCACATTGAAGTGAAGAAATGTCTTGTTCAACAAAAAGTTTAGGAAGCAATAAACTTAAATATTTAAAACTAGGGTGGCCTAACCTTAAATTCCACAACATAATGTCATCCTTATTATTTGAAACAAAAAAGGATTTAACAAAAGAAAAACTTATTGGTCCAAATTGATGTTTGGTTTGTTGTTCATCTTCCAAGTAGTAGAGTCCATCACTTTCCTCCGCAGTGCCAATCGTCCTCCCCGAGATCAAATCCTAAAATACACAATGAGTATCAAAGAAATGAGCTTGACAATTTTTATTTTTTGTTAGCTTACTGACAGATAATAAGTTGCAAGTCAAATTTATGACATGTAACACATCTTGGATGGTTAGAAAGGGAGACAAAACAATAGAATCTTGTCCTGCCACAGATGAAAGAGAGCCATCAGCTATTTTAATTTTGGAATTTCCTGCACATGGTTTATATGAAGAAAATAAACTAGATTCACCGGTCATATGATCGGTGGCTCCAGAATCAACGATCCATGTACAATTAGGAATGACACTAAAATGGGTTGATTTCGGGAAGTTACCTTTCTGGGCTATGGAGCACAAAGGTGTTTGAGACTCGAGGAGTTTGTACATTTGATCTAGCTGTTCCTTAGTGAATGGAAATGCATTTGGGAAGATGTCTTGATTAGAAGTTTCTTGAAGTGCGACCTCACCCTTCTTTTTCCAATTAGGAGGTTTTCCATGAATTTTCCAACAAGTCTCACGTGTGTGATAATAACGTTCGCAGTGATCACACCAGAGTTTACCATATTTCTTACCATATTTCTTGTTATCTTTATTGAAGTTGTTTGTGAAGGGCAAACCATCGGTTGTTGAGTTTGACTTTCCCATCATTACTTTGTCTAGCCTCCTCCCTTCTGATTTTTGAAAATGTTTCTCGGATTGTTGGCAGCGGATTATGTCCAAGAATTCTACCTCTTACTTCATCGAGTTCCTTGTTGAGACCAACAAGAAAAATAAAGACGCGGTCGTTCTCCTGCCTCTTGATAAACTGGACACTGTCTTCAGTACACCTCCAGTTATAATCATAACTTTGATCCAACTCTTGCCAAAGGGCCATCAATTCATTATAGTAGGTAGTGACATCCATGTCATTCTGCTTTAAATTCCATAACTTTGATTTTAGATCATAAATTTAAGAGAAACGTTTAGTATCAGAGTAAGATAATTACAACATCCCAAACATCTTTTGCCGTAGGCAGATACATGTATATTTTTCTCATGCCTACTTCCATAGTATTAATAAGCCAAGCAATAATAGAAGAGTTTTTCAGATTTCCAGAACCTGTAATTAGTATGTGTTGTTGCAGGCACCAGAACATCACCAGTAAGAAAACCCAACTTCCCTTTGCCTTCTAGAATAAGTCGAATAGTTTGGGACCATTTAGCATAGTTTGAGCCATCCAGTTTCTGAAAATTAACCTGAAGAGAGTTATTTTGACCTCCACCTCCTGAGTTACTACAACCACCATCAAATGGGTAGCCATAACCGGACCCAAAAAGGTTGTTGTTGGGATCACCTCTGCCATAACCGAACCCACCGTTAAAATTGTTGTTTGTCACGAAAGTGGGCATTTCTGGCATGGTAAGTCCACTTCCTCTGCCAAAATTATTGGTGCCGCCAGAATTGACGTTGACGCTGCCGCCAGAATTGTTATTGGCGCCCGCCGCCGCCTCCACGACCTCCGGGAGGAGGTGGTGTTTGGATAGGGTCCACCATAGTTTGGATTGGTCGGGTCAGATAAAAGAATGGGTCGTCATAAAAAGATATAGAAAACCCTAATTATAAAAAACTTTACAGTATCACCCTAACCCTAACAGAGCTCATGATACCATGTAGAAAATGATATTGGTGATAAAATGTATATTATTATGAAAGAAAAAAACTCATTTTATAGGAGAGTAAATACAAAGTAACTCCTCTATTTTAAGAGTGATATAACGACTCTTAAATAAAAAAATAAAAAATATTTCAATAATACAACGGAGGAATGATTTATACTAGAGATATAAAAATTCGTTTTGGAAATGATTTATTCCCAAAAATTAAAAAAATCGTTTAAATTTATGAAATAATAAACTAAAAAGAGAAAGAAATAGAGAATGAATGAATCACTTATGAAATAGATAACAAAAAATATGCATGAAGGACATATTCATGAGAACATGTCACTCAATTAGAGAGACACGTATATGTCAATTAAAATATATAATGAATGGTTTAAACTAGAGATATCAAATGTTATTTAAATTTATCACATAATATACTGATAAAAAGAAAGAGAGAATGAATTAACCGTTTATAAAATAGATAATAAAAAAACATGCAAGTAATACATACAATGATGATGAATTGGATAAAATCTATAGGATATTCATCCACCTCGAGCATACATATGGATAGATTATGAATTAAACTACCTGAATTTTTTTAGGATGGTTGAATAACTCGATATGTCGGATTTTGTAATTTACAAATATCTTGACAATTTGCGTTTTATTGGATTTTATAACAAAAAATTATGTAAATCATCATACCGGATTTTTGAAAATATGGTAAACACTAATAGAGTTTTTAGAAATAAGATAAAGATTTAAAGATTTTGACAAATTCAATAAAAATTTATATAAATTGTTTTGAATAAACTAATGTGTTTTTTCTTATTTTACTAGAGAGTGATTTTTTTTACCCAAGTAACAAAATGAGATTGGATATATAGTATAAGGGGTTTTTAGGCATTATGAAACATTTAGGGGGTGCCGGATTAAGAAAAATGGGTGCAGGGACAAAATGTCTAAAATGTCCACAAATAATTTCTAAACGGGTGACTATTTATTTTTGTTAAGCTTAAATAATTTTTTTTACTATCGATTGTAATTAAAATGAAAATTAAATTTTTATATTTTTTAAATTGGGCCTTTTCATATATTTTTATTATTTTGCGAATCATACACATATTTTAAAAATATTTGTGTTTACATTCTATTGGACTATTTCAATAAAGATAACTCTTATATATGAATTCAAAACACATATATCAACAAAATAAATAATTTTGATCATCAATACTCTAATTAATTAATATACAAACAAAAAAATTGCACATTATGAATTAACTATCTTTGCACCAAATTCATATAATTGAACCAAAAACATATTTTTATTAAACTAACAAAAATTGCAATACTATTTAAGAATGCAAAAGAGAAAATCAAAACTCTTCAAGCTGTCATGGGGACAAAAAGAAGAAAAGAAAGTGAATTTTCAAATTTGAGGAAGCTTGGGATTAAGACCCTAAATGTGTTTCCTCAGTTGGAAGGTGTGGTAACAACTGCGGTGGTGTGATTCACAGATTAAGAGCTATGAAGGGCTTAGCTGACACCTTCAAGGAGTATCGAATTGGCTCGATTACCAAAGAGATTCAGAGAGTTGAGAAAATTCTAGACAAGGAGGAGGTTTGGTCGGCCAGCTCGGAGGAGATTCATAAGTATAGGGCCCTAGAGAAACAACGTAACTCATTGCTGCTCACTGAAGAAGTCATTTGGCGCCAGAAAAGTCGAGCAGTGTGGCCGCGCCATGGTGACCGCAATACAAAGTTTTTTCATGGCAAGATTGCGTAGAGAAGAAGAACGAATAAAATAAAGAAGCTGAAGGGTGAAACTGGTCAATGGTGGCATGGGGAGGAAAACTGTGAAAAGCTAATTCTAAATTATTTTGAAGAGATTTTTTATACTGCATGCCCAACTAATATTAAAGAAACTTGCAAAGTTGTGGAGGGAAGGTTGAGTTCGGAGCATAGGAGTTTGTGTGAGGGGAGGTTCACTTTCCAGGAAGTTTATGAAGCAATATTTCAAATGCATCCTCTCAAAGCACCGGGTCTCGATGGTCTGCTTGCTATGTTTTTCTAAAGAAGTTTGGGAATGGTTTTGGTGTGGATGTTTGTAATCTGGCGCTAGATATCCTAAACAATGGCAAAGATCCTGGCTATATGAATAACACTTTTATCGCTCTCATCCCAAAAATGAAAAACCCATTAAGCCCCAAAGATTTCAGGCCAATTAGTCTCTGCAACGTGGTGATGAAGGTAGTCACGAAGTCCATTGCAAACCGACTAAAGACCATTCTTCCTGAAGTGATTGATGAGGAACAAAGCGCCTTCGTGAAAGGGAGACTTATCACGGACACTGCTTTAATTGCTATGGAATGTTTCCACTGGATGAAGAAGAAGGTTACCGGGAAGAAAGATGTGTTAGCCATGAAACTTGACATGTCCAAGGCTTACGACAGATTAGAGTGGGGGTTCGTTATGGAAATGATGCATTCTATGGGACTCCCTGCGTCGTTGGTGGCCCTCATTAGTAGATGCATTTCGACGGTGTCATATCAGGTTTTGATCATCGAACAACCTAGCAAAAGTTTCTGTTCGGAAAGGGGGGTTCGCCATGGAGACCCACTTTCACCTAACCTTTTTATTTTGTGTGCTAATGTTGTTTCAGGTTTGTGATACGGGTTCAGAGCCCCCTTCAAACCAAAATTCTGTTATTGGGCCTAATGAGGTTGGACGCCCAGTGTTGAGAAAGAGTCAAAGGGCTAGAAAGCAGCCCATTTGGATGCAAGACTTTGCCTAAGTGAAATTTCTACACTGCTGCCGTCACTTTCTGTTTTACTTTTTACCTTTTCATTTTAATTATGTACTAGAAGCTTCCACTGGTATCGATCATGTAGCAGCTGTCATGTGATCCGGAAATCTAGGGAATTTGTTAGAATGATTTCCATTTCCTTATAACCATCTTTTACATGAATGAAAGGCAGCCAAAAATTTCTCCCAATTTTACATTGGATTCTAACCTCTTTCTTCTTTTCTGGAGTTGCTCTAACTCGAATAGAGCTGATAGGTTAATACCCTATCAGTTTGCTTAAGGTGGCATGTCAAAAGAGGGATATACATGGCATCATGATTACGAGGAATTCTCCAAAAATATCCCATCTCTTTTTCGCGGATGATAGTCTTCTATTTGCACAAGCCAATTTGAAAGAGGCTGATTGCATTTTGAAGATTCTACAGCAATATCAGAATTCCTCTATCCAGATGGTTAACCTTGAGAAGTCTGAGACGTCTTTTAGTCGAAATGTGCAGGAAGAAGAAAAAGACTTGATTCGTAACAGGATGGGTGTTAAGACTGTGACGAATCATGTGAAGTACATAGGTTTACCAGTGGTTTTTGGAAGATCGAAAAAGGAGATTTTTGCATTTGTTGTGGAGAGTTTGGAAAAAGCTGAAGGGATAGAAAGAGAAGTTCCTGTCCAGGGCCGGGAAAGAGGTGCTTATCAAAGCTCCGGGAGGCGTGTTGTCATGAGATTGACGCTATGCTAGCGAAGTTCTGGTAGGGAGCGACGGAGGGGGAGAGAAAGGTCCACTGGATGACTTGAGAAAAGCTTGCTCATGCTAAAGGTGTATGGGGCATGAGGTTAAGAGGATTCAGAGATTTCGACACAAGATTATTGGGAAAGCATTACTGACGGCTGCTCACGGGACAAGAGTCTCTAATGGTGCCGGTTTTCAAGGGAAGATACTATCCCCGGACCTCCATTGTGGACAGAAAACTGGGGTTCACACCAAACTATGTCTGGAGGAGTGTGATGAGTTCTCAGGAGATGATTTCCAAAGGCTCTCGATGGCGTGTTGGTAACGGGTGTCAAGTTAAAATTTGGAGTGATAATTGGCTACCGGAAAATGCTGGTTTTAAGGCTTTCAACTCGGTCAAAACTCTTGGTTCTGATGCTTTTGTGAGTGAGCTGATTGATTTTAATTTGGCTGTTTGGAGGAGTGATTTAGTGCATACATGTTTACTTCCTTTAGAAGCATGCCAGATCTGTAGCATCCCCTTATCCAGGCGTTTTCCTCGTGACCAGATTATTTGCCATAATGAAACCACTGGAGAGTACTCTGTGAAATTTGCTTATCGTCTTTGCACTCAGATTAGACAGGCTCGTGCGCCAGGATCTTCGAGCATTCCTTCTTCTAATCTTTGAAAGAAATCTGGAAAGCCCGGATTCAGAATAGCATCCGTAATTTTCTGTGGTGTACATCTCGAAACATCCCCCCACGAAAGTTAATCTCTCAAGGAAAGGTGTTCTTCTTGATCTTGACTACCCTTTTTGCCATGGAGCACCTGAATCTGTTCACCACCTTTTTACACAGTGCAACTTCTCCAAGCAGGTTTTCTTCTGCTCTTCTTTGGGTTACTGTTTTCGAAACATTGAAGACCTTAATGGTTGGTTGATTCATTGTTTTGGAAACTTTGACACCCTTGCTTCCCAATTGCTTTGCACCATGCTGTGAAAGATATGGTGTGCTAGGAATTTGGTTGTGTTTCAAAATAAACAGATTCTCCCGACGCAAGTTGCGAATGACTCTCTACCATGTCCTTGAGTTTTTCGAGCGTAACCAGAAGTTCGCTCAAGAAGAAGTTTGTGATGGCTGAGAATACAACTCCTCCTCTGCGCGGCTCAACTCTGGTGCAGGTGGATGCGGGTTTTAATGTGGCAGGCGAAGCTGTTTTTGGCTGTGTGTTCAAGAATATGGATGGTGAGATCCTGTTAGCAGCCAACAAAAAGGAAGCCCCGACAATCAATGCAATGACAGCTGAAATATTTACAATTCGGTGGAGTCTACAGTTGGTTCAAGCCCAAAGGTGTGATTTGATAGTTGTTCATTCGGACGCAAAACTGGTGGTTGACTGCATTAACGACATTATTCTTTGGTGGCTCTCTCACATATTGCAGATGACTGTAAGGAATTAGTAAAATCTTTTAGAGTTGCATCTCTTTTGTATGTTTCTAGAGAGCTCAATTGTGATGCCCACAATATTGTTGGGTTAGGGAAACTATATGGTTCCAGAACTTGGTATGGGGGCTATCTCTTTTTCTTATTAATGGAAATTATGTTCTCATAAAAAAAACAAGGAGCTCCTAGGGCAAAGAAAGGTAGGATTAGTATTTAGTGCATCTATTTTGAAATGCATGAATTATTAAGCAAGACTTTTTATGTTAGTGCAAAAAGTAAAAACACCAACAAAAGAAATGGAAATTTATTTACAATTAATACAAATTGAATTGAATAAAGTTGCAAGAACTAAAAATATAAAGAGTAAAAAATTGATAGTGGTATTTTTATACTAATTTAGCCACATCGTCTTCACTAGTGTCCTACGCAACATTAAAGATTAATCCATCGAATTTGCAGTATCATAATAGTTGGTAAATCAATTATAAAAGATTTAACATTGATGTGTTTCAAAATTGAATTTAAACTAAATATCTCTTATTAAATTAAAAGAGACATACATCATATATATGCTCTTGGGCACGACGTTTCTTCAATTATATAAAGTGTTTAGTGAAATTTTATATTAAATTTTCTTGATATATGAAATTAAGATCTATTAATCTTTAAATGCCTTCATCCAAATCTCCATAAAAAAAATCTCAATTTCTTATTCCATAATATTCGGTCCTCAAATCTTCACCTTTGAGCAGATCCAACACACTCTATCATTGAGAATTCCAAATTAAATGAATTTCCATAATTATAGTCAAGCTTTTTTCAATACAGAAGATTTTCAAGGAAGAAACCCTAAAGTTGCATTTATGCAGAAAAAATTCTAAATTTTTTTATTTCTGTGTATAGTTGAATATCATGATATACACCCTTGAACAGATAATTGCTTATAAAAAAATCTCTATTAAAGTATCCCTTACGTGTCTTCAACATGTGTCTTCAACCTCAAGTGAAATTCTAAGAATTTTTAAAGAATTTAAAGAGAAAAGAAAAATTGCATAAAAGAATATGAATGCCTTGTGATCTAAGAAAATAGAGCATATGTATTAAAAAAAATGATTTTACAACATGATTCAAATCAACATTAAAGTGATACTAACCGAATCAAATCACGCAATATAGCAGAAACAAATACTGTAACACTTTATTATGCCGTTCAAATTAACATGTAATGTAATTTGAATCATCAATGCTAGATATTTTTTGATTCAAACCAACATACACTATAAATCAAATTATGGTATACGGGGAAAATAATGAATTCTGATATTTTATGATGATTCAAATCAAGTAGCATGATTCAAATAAGGTAAATTATTTGTTAATTCTTGAAAAATTGGGAGTAATTTATTTATAATAACTTATATCAATGAAACTTTGTGACATAAAATATATTTTTAAAATTACGTATTAACGTAAAATTTTAAAGAATTAAGATTAAATCAAGAAAAAAATATATGATTTTATTTTTTTATTAGTAAGTGTTGAAGAGTAATTCATATTCAGAAGCTGATGTTAGAATTATAAATTTATCAAGTACTCGTATGAAAGCTTCCGAGGTTGTTATCGGGCGTGCTTTTGATGTATGTGTAGCTTCTGATGTTCTGGAGTTGAGTTTCTTAGCATAGCTGTTAAGTTTAGTTTTAAGGGTACTTTAATATTTCCTAGTTTGTACTATTTGCTTAGTTATTAAGTTCACCTCTATTAGGGCCCACGTGACAATTTTCTCCTTGTATAAATAGACTAGTGGTAGATGTCATTTATAACAACAATCCTTATTTCTTTCTCCTTTGTGTAGCCGTCATTCGCTTATTATTCTCCCATTATTCCTATCATCTTTGATTCTTGTGCACCAATAAATTGGTATCTAGAGCTCCTGTTTGATTCATAGGGAAACACGAGTGAAACGTGAGAGTTTGTGTGATTGATTTTGTTTCTGGGTTCACGTTGAATCTTTGAACAAAATTGTAATAGAATCACATTTTCTGATTCTGTGGGGTTGGGAAACACTGTGTTTAGTGAAGATCTAAGTGCACTGTACAAGGTTAAAGATGAACGGAAATGGTAATCTAAGTACCAAACTTCCGCTTTTGATGGCAAGAACTAGAATGTATGGATGATTAAGATATGCAGTTATTTGGTGCTCAAGATGTTCTTGAGCTTGTTACCGATGGCTATATTCTAGTTGCAGAAGATGCGCCGGAAGAAGAGAGAGATGCGCAGAGAAACAAGAGGAAGAAAGATCAGAAGGCGTTGTTCTTCATCCATCAGTGTGTGGATGTGAACGTGTTTGAGAAAATTGCTTATTCGATGACATCAAAGGAGGCGTGGGACACACTGGTCAGATGTTACGGTGGTGACGCACCAGTGAAGAAGGTGAAGCTTCAGTCCCTGAGAAAGCAATACGAGAATCTCAACATGAAGAACAATGAGAAGGTTTCAGAGTATATCTCTAGAGTGATTCTGATCACTAATGAGATGAAGGTTTGTGGAGAAACCCTTTTTGAACAAGTAATCATAGAGAAGGTACCGAGGTCACTTACTCCTCAATTTGATTACATTGTTGTAGCAATAGAACATTTTAAAGATCTGGACACCATGAGAATAGAAGAGCTGCAAAGTAGTCTAGAGGAGTAAGAGTTGCGTCTGACTGAAAGAACTTTTGAGAGGGAAGTGAGGGCTCAAGGCTTCTTTGTCAAGAAGGGCCGGTCGAAAAATATGGTAGGTCGCAGAAGTCAGAATTCTTCTATTCTGATGAGAAACATCAGAAGGGAAAGGAGAAGTATGACAAAAGAATGGTTCAATGTTACTATTATAAGCAGATTGGCCACTTTTCTAAAGAGTGTTGGTCAAACAAAGAAGAAGAAAAATAGCCAGAGGTGATTTTGATGACGAACCTGTGCTATTGATGGATTATGAATCTGATGAGGAACCTATGAGGTTGTCATTTTCTGATTCTGAAGGGGAAGAAGATGACTCTGAATATTCTGATTCTGAAGGAGTGTTTCTTTATGAGTCAGAGTCAGAAAATGACATTGAAGATTTTGAATATGAATCGAACTGAGGTTTCTAAGAAGAGTCGAGTTAAGATGACTCAAGATGACCTCAGAGACAAGTCGAATCAAGGTGATTCTCGAGTCCAAGGAGAATCAGAATACGAGTTAGAATATGAAAGAGATTCTGCTCCTGAAGATGAATCGGAACCTAAAAGTTCTGAAGAAGAGCTAGAGTAAGAAGATGAAAAATCTTCTGGAGACTCTAAAGATGAGTCAGATAGTGAATCTGATTCTGATCCAGATTTTGACGATGATCCAAAATCTAGTGGCGATCATGTTTGTGAAAGGGAAAACTCTGAAGACGTAGGTTCTAGAGGACAAGCTTCTGGAGATGATCATGCTTTTGGTGGTAATCATGACTCTAAAGGTAGACTTTCTAAAGGAGGAAATTTTGAAGGTGATGATTCTGGACAAGGTCCAGAAGTTAACAAAGGTGGAACTTTTGGCGGAAGTAAAACTTCCAAAGAAAGTCCAGAAGGAGATACGGTTCCAGAATCGGAAGGAGATTCTGAACAAGAGGCAATTGGATAAGTTCTCAAGAAGAAAGAGTGGTTGAAGATCATGAAAGAAGAACTTAAGGCTTCAAAAAGAAACAAGACTTGAAAGTAAACTAAGCTTCCAAAGGAGAAGAAAACCATCAGCGCCAGATCGATTTTCAAGTCGAAATCTGCATTTCTGAAAGGAGTATTGGAAGTTGCACACTGTTGCAACCCGAAGAAACTTGCAGATGTTCTGAAGAAGGATGTCAATATTGAACACCTTATCCGTTTGAGGGATGGAATTGGTGTTGTATATTTTGGTTAGAAAAATATGAATTAAGGGATGGTGTTGAAGAGTAATTCATATTCAGAAGATGATGTTAGAATCAGAAGTTTTAATGCTGTTACTCAAAAGCAGTAAAGCTTCTGAGGTTGTTAGTCAGAAGCAAAAGCTTTTGAGGTTGCATTCAGAAGTATGCGTAGCTTTTGATGTTCTGGAGTTAAGTTTGTTAGCATAGCTGTTAAGTTTAGTTTTAAGGGAAATTTAGTATTTCCTAGTTTGTACTGTTTGCTTAGTTATTAAGTTTACCTCCATTAGGGCCCATGTGGCAATTTTCTCTTTATATAAATAGACTAGTGGTAGATGTCATTTATAACAACAATCCTTATTTCTTTCTCCTTTGTGTAGCCGTCATTCTCTTATTATTCTCTCATTATTCCTATCATCTTTGATTCTTGTGCACCAATAGTAAGATGTTGGTACGTCAAGTGTAAATAATGATTCTCATATTGGATAAAAAAATAAAATGTTGAATAATTTTAAAGTGGAAAGAGACATAGATTCAATTCCTTAAGGTTTTAGCTTAACCTGTAATTTTAAATATATATTTTATATCATAAAGTTTCATTGATATAAACTATTAAGGATAAATTACTCTTAATTTTTCAAGGGATAGCCTACGTCTTAACTTCAAATAATGCATACTACATATAAGTTAATTTTTTTCTTTTTAATTTGATTGTGATTCTTATTAATATTTTTTCTTAGATGAGCTTGCATTGAAATCGACTTGAACTTCTTTTTCCATCAAATATATATATATATATATATATATATATATATATATATATATATATATATATATATATATATATATATATATATTTTGTTTTGTCAGTTTTAGAAACAACTTTTTTTTTTAATTATCAACCATTGCACATTTTGAATTATGTATTTGTATAAAGTTTGAAATTTAGTTATAAATATAGATATAGATGTCTATTTTACATGGGGTTAAATATGTTAGAGGACCCTATAAATATGCGTCCCTGCAATTTTAGTCTCTATAAAAAATTTCTTCAATGAATGGTCCTCGCAAAATTTTCTGTCCCTAACATTGGTCCTCCCGTTAGTTTTCACTAACAGAGACTTACATGGCATGCCACATGTTCTTCCATGTCACTTAAATGCAGAAAAAAAATTTAAATTGTGGGGGTTTTAAGCCTTCATAATTTTATTCATCTTCTTCATACTTTCCTCTCACAACTATTCCTCTGGAAAAAAAATTAAAATTGAAGAAGAAGCCAAGTCTCTTCATATTTACACTCAGTCTCTCAATCTCCATAGTTTCAACTTCTTAACGATATACTATTTCCGTTCAAAGCTCAGTCTCTTCTTATTCTCATTCAATGAAGAAGTTATCCGTCATTTCGATTTCAATTTCAATTTCGAATAAGTTATACCATTTCAATTTCCACCCAAATTCTAGGAACATTCTCACAATTTCACAATCTCATAATATTTAAATTCCAGGAACCTTCGAAGAAACACTCCTTTAATCTCAATTAAATAAGAAGCTCTCCACTGATTTCAATTTTGATTTTGTCTGTTCAGTAGGCCTCTCAATTACGAATCCACCGTTTTGATTTCCATCTCCACTATTCAGTAGGTCTCTCAAACTCACAATCTCACAATCTTCAAATTCAATGACCATTTGAAGAAGAAGAAGAAGGAAAATTGGTTCATCAAAGAAGAAGCTCTATTTATCATGAACTTCTAGGAAAATTCAGATTCATCTTCTTTCTTAAATTTTAGTTCAAATTATAAGTAGTTCATTTGTGTTGAAAATGTAGGATTAAATTTAGAAATATATGTTGTCAATTTGTGTCTAAAATGTGCTGTCAAATGGGATACATGTGTATGACCCAACTAAGATTATTTTAATGCATATCATAAAAAACATGTTAGTAGCCTAGTGTACATGTTCAAGATGGTTGATTATTAATATTGGCTTAACTAGCTGCAATATGTTGTTGTCTGGTACTCTATATGAAGAAAAAAAATCTACATATATGGAAAGTTAACAAATTGCCTAACATCCAATGAAGGTGCCATACATTAATAAATACTAGGATTCTCTTTCAAAATCTCCCCAGTAAGATACATGTATCTCCTATACTCGTGCATAACGGTTTTGGCCAAAACCTCAAAATGCACCAAGGCCTTACCGGAATACTACGAAACTTTGCAGATCCATTATATGTGTTATTATGGGTGGCCATGCAAAAATTCACCGGGAAATTATTTCCCTAAGTCACGTGGCCTCCGATTCAGTCCTAGATAATCCGCTCACTCGTATGTACGCCGCCAAAACTCAAAATGCACCAAGGCCTTATCGGAATGCTACGAAACTTTGCAGATCCATTATATGTGTTATTATGGGTGTCCATGCAAAATTCATCGGAAATTCTTTCCCTAAGTCACGTGGCCTCCGCCTCCCTAGAAAATCGGCCTACTCTGCATACCCGCTTCGCCAAAACTCAAAATGCACCAAGGCCTTACTGAATGCTACTAAACTTTGCAGATCCATTATATGTGTTATTATGGGTGTCCATGCAAAATTCATCGCGAAATTATTTCCTAAGTCACGTGGCCTCCGCTTCCGCCCTAGAAAATCGATCTACTGCATAATCTGCTTACCAAAAACAAAATGCACCAAGGCCTTACCGAATGCTACGAAACTTTGCAGATCCATTATATGTGTTATTATGGGTGTCCATGAAAATTCATCGGGAAATTCTTTCCCGTGTCACGTGGCCTCCGCTTCCGCCTTAGAAAATCGGTTCACTTGCATAACTGCTTTCGCTAAAACTCAAAATGCACCAAGGCATTACCTAATGATACGAAACTTTGCAGATCCATTATATGTGATATTATGGGTGTCCATGCAAAATTCATCGGAAATTCTTTCCCTAAGTCACGTGGCCTCCGCTTCCGCCCTAGAAAATCGGTCTACTGCATAACCGCTTGGCCAAAACTCAAAATGCACCAAGGCCTTACCGAATGCTACGAAACTTTGCGATCCATTATATGTGTTATTATGTGTGTCATGCAAAATTCATCGGGAAATTATTTCCCTAAGTCACGTGGCCTCCGCTTCCGCCCTAGAAAATCGGCTACTCTGCATAACTGCTTCGCCAAAACTCAAAATGCACCAAGGCCTTACTTAATGCTACGAAACTTTGCGATCCATTATATTTGTTATTATGGGTGTCCAAGCAAAATTCATCAGAAATTATTTCCTAAGTCACGTGGCCTCCGCTTCCGCCCTAGAAAATCGGTCTACTCTGCATAACGCTTTCGCCAAAACTCAAAATGCACCAAGGCCTTACCGAATGCTACGAAACTTTGCAGATCCATTATATGTGATATTATGGGTGTCCATGCAAAATTCATCGGGAAATTCTTTCCTAAGTCACGTGGCCTCCGCTTCCGCCCTAGAAAATCATTTACTGCGTATACGCTTTGGCCAAAACTCAAAATGCACCAAGGCCTTACCGTAATGCTACGAAACTTTGCGATCCATTATATGTGTTATTATGGGTGTCCATGCAAAATTCATCGGAAATTATTTCCTAAGTCACGTGGCCTCCGCTTCCGCCCCTAGAAAATCGGCCTACTCGCATAACGCTTCGCCAAAACTCAAAATGCACCAAGGCCTTACCGGAATGCTACGAAACTTTGCAGATCCATTATATTTGTTATTATGGGTGTCCAAGCAAAATTCATCAGAAATTATTTCCTAAGTCACGTGGCCTCCGCTTCCGCCCTAGAAAATCGGCCTACTGCATAACGCTTCGCCAAAACTCAAAATGCACCAAGGCCTTACCGAATGCTACGAAACTTTGCAGATCCATTATATGTGATATTATGGGTGTCCATGCAAAATTCATCGGAAATTCTTTCCTAAGTCACGTGGCCTGCTTCCGCCCTAGAAAATCGGCTACTCTGCATAACCGCTTTCGCAAAACTCAAAATGCACCAAGGCCTTACCGAATGCTACGAAACTTTGCAGATCCATTATATGTTTTATTATGGGTGTCCATGCAAAATTCATCGGAAATTCTTTTCCTAAGTCACGTGGCCTCCGCTTCCGCCCTAGAAAATCGATCTACCTGTATAACGGCTTCGCCAAAACTAAAATGCACCAAGGCCTTACCGAATGCTACGAAACTTTTCAGATCCATTATATGTGTTATTATGGGTGTCCATGCAAAATTCATCCGAAATTATTTCCTAAGTCACGTGGCCTCCGCTTCCGCCCTAGAAAATCGGTTCACTGCATAACGCTTCGCAAAAACTTAAAATGCACCAAGGCCTTACCGAATGCTAAGAAACTTTGCGATCCATTATATGTGTTATTATGGGTGTCCACGAAAATACATTGGGAAATTCTTTCCTAAGTCACGTGGCCTCCGCTTCCGCCTTAGAAAATCCGTCAACTCGTGCAAAATGGTATCGGCCAAAAACTCAAAATGCACCAAGGCATTACCAGAATGATACGAAACTTTGCAGATCCATTATATGTGATATTATGGGTGTCCATGCAAAAATTCATCGGAAATTCTTTCCCTAAGTCACGTGGCCTCCGTTTCCGTCCTAGAAAATCGGTCTACTCGTGCATACCCGCTTTCGATAAAACTCAAAATGCACCAAGGCCTTACCGGAATGCTACGAAACTTTGCAGATCCATTATATGTGTTATTATGGGTGTCCATTCAAAAATTCATCGGGAAATTCTTTCCCTAAGTCACGTGGCCTCCGTTTCCGTCCTAGAAAATCGGTCTACTCATGCATAACGGTTTCGGCCAAAAACTCAAATTGCACCAAGGCCTTACCGGAATGTTACGAAACTTTGAAGATCCATTATATTTGTAATTATGGGTGTCCATGCAAAAATTCATCGTGAAATTCTTTCCATAAGTCACGTGGCCTCCGTTTCCGTCCTAGAAAATCGGTCTACTGCATAACTGCCGCCAAAACTCAAAATGCACCAAGGCCTTACCGGAATGCTACGAAACTTTGCAGATCCATTATATGTGATATTATGGGTCCATGCAAAATTCATCGGAAATTCTTTCCTAAGTCACGTGGCTTCCGCTCCGCCCTAGAAAATCTGGCTCATATACCCGCTTTCGCCAAAACTCAAAATGCACCAAGGCCTTACCGAATGCTACGAAACTTTGCGATCCATTATATGTGTTATTATGGGTGTCCATGCAAAATTCATCGGAAATTCTTTCCTAAGTCACGTGGCCTCCGCTTCCGCCCTAGAAAGCTCACTCGCATAACTGCCAAAACTCAAAATGCACAAAGGCCTTACCGAATGCTACGAAACTTGCAGATCCATTATATTTGTTATTATGAGTGTCCAAGCAAAATTCATCGGAAATTCTTTCCTAAGTCACGTGGCCTGCTTCCGTCCTAGAAAATCGGCTACTGCATAATCGCTTCGCCAAAACTCAAAATGCACCAAGGCCTTACTGAATGCTACGAAACTTTGCAGATCCATTATATGTGATAATATGGGTGTCCATGCAAAATTAATCAGAAATTCTTCCCTAAGTCACGTGGCCTCCGCTTCCGCCCTAGAAAATCTGGCTCACTCGCATAATCTGCTTTAAAAACTCAAAATGCACCAAGGCCTTACCGAATGCTACGAAACTTTGCGATCCATTATATGTTTTATTATGGGTGTCCATGCAAAATTCATCGGAAATTCTTTTCCTAAGTCACGTGGCCTCCGCTTCCGCCCTAGAAAATCGATCACTGTATAACGCTTCGCCAAAACTAAAATGCACCAAGGCCTTACCGAATGCTACGAAACTTTTCGATCCATTATATGTGTTATTATGGGTGTCCATGCAAAATTCATTGGGAAATTATTTCCTAAGTCACGTGGCCTGCTTCCGCCCTAGAAAATCGGTTCACTGCATAACGCTTTCGCCAAAACTTAAAATGCACCAAGGCCTTACCGGAATGCTAAGAAACTTTGCAGATCCATTATATGTGTTATTATGGGTGTCCACGCAAAAATTCATTGGGAAATTCTTTCCCTGTGTCACGTGGCCTCCGTTTCCGTCTTAGAAAATCGGTCTACTCGTGCAAAATGGTATCGGCCAAAAACTCAAAATGCACCAAGGCATTACCAGAATGATACGAAACTTTGCAGATCCATTATATGTGATATTATGGGTGTCCATGCAAAATTCATCGGGAAATTCTTTCCTAAGTCACGTGGCCTGCTTCCGCCCTAGAAAATCGGTCACTGCATAACTTTTGGCCAAAACTCAAAATGCACCAAGGCCTTACCGAATGCTACGAAACTTTGCGATCCATTATATGTGTTATTATGGGTGTCCATGCAAAATTCATCGGAAATTATTTCCTAAGTCACGTGGCCTCCGCTTCCGCCCTAGAAAATCGGCTCACTGCATAACCTGCTTTCGCCAAAACTCAAAATGCACCAAGGCCTTACCGAATGCTACGAAACTTTGCAGATCCATTATATTTGTTATTATGGGTGTCCATGCAAAATTCATCGGAAATTATTTCCTAAGTCACGTGGCCTCCGCTTCCGCCCTAGAAAATCGGCCTACTGCATAACTTTCGCCAAAACTCAAATGCACCAAGGCCTTACCGAATGCTACGAAACTTTGCGATCCATTATATGTGATATTATGGGTGTCCATGCAAAATTCATCGGAAATTCTTTCCTAAGTCACGTGGCCTCCGCTTCCGCCCTAGAAAATCTACACTGCATAACGCTTTGGCCAAAACTCAAAATGCACCAAGGCCTTACCGAATGCTACGAAACTTTGCGATCCATTATATGTGTTATTATGGGTGTCCATGCAAAATTCATCGGAAATTATTTCCTAAGTCACGTGGCCTCCGCTTCCGCCCTAGAAAATCGGCCTACTGCATAACGGCTTCGCCAAAACTCAAAATGCACCAAGGCCTTACCGAATGCTACTAAACTTTGCGATCCATTATATTTGTTATTATGGTGTCCATGCAAAATTCATCGGAAATTATTTCCTAAGTCACGGGCCTCCGCTTCCGCCCTAGAAAATCCACCTGCATAACGCTTTCGCCAAAACTCAAAATGCACCAAGGCCTTACCGAATGCTACGAAACTTTGCGATCCATTATATGTGATATTATGGGTGTCCATGCAAAATTCATCGGGAAATTCTTTCCTAAGTCACGTGGCCTCCGCTTCCGCCCTAGAAAATCGGTCTACTCTGCATAACGCTTTAAAACTCAAAATGCACCAAGGCCTTACCGAATGCTACGAAACTTTGCAGATCCATTATATGTGTTATTATGGGTGTCCATGCAAAATTCATCGGGAAATTCTTTTCCTAAGTCACGTGGCCTGCTTCCGCCCTAGAAAATCGATCTACCCGTATAACTGCTTTCGCCAAAACTAAAATGCACCAAGGCCTTACCGAATGCTACTAAACTTTCGATCCATTATATGTGTTATTATGGGTGTCCATGCAAAATTCATCGGAAATTATTTCCTAAGTCACGTGGCCTCCGCTTCCGCCCTAGAAAATCGGCCTACTCTGCATAACCGCTTTCGCCAAAACTTAAAATCCACCAAGGCCTTACCGAATGCTAAGAAACTTTGCGATCCATTATATGTGTTATTATGGGTGTCCATGCAAAAATACATTGGGAAATTCTTTCCTAAGTCACGTGGCCTGCTTCCGCCTTAGAAAATCCCAACTCTGCAAAATGGTATCGCTAAAACTCAAAATGCACCAAGGCATTACCGAATGATACGAAACTTTGCGATCCATTATATGTGATATTATGGGTGTCCATGCAAAATTCATCGGAAATTCTTTCCTAAGTCACGTGGCCTCCGCTTCCGCCCTAGAAAATCGGCTCACTGCATAACGCTTCGCAAAAACTCAAAATGCACCAAGGCCTTACCGAATGCTACGAAACTTTGCGATCCATTATATGTGTTATTATGGGTGTCCATTCAAAATTCATCGGGAAATTCTTTCCTAAGTCACGTGGCCTGCTTCCGCCCTAGAAAATCTGGTCACTCATGCATAACGCCGCCAAAACTCAAATTGCACCAAGGCCTTACCGAATGTTACGAAACTTTGAAGATCCATATATTTGTAATTATGGGTGTCCATGCAAAATTCATCGTGAAATTCTTTCCATAAGTCACGCCTCCTGCTTCCGCCCTAGAAAATCGGTCTACTGCATAACGCTTTCCAAAAACTCAAAATGCACCAAGGCCTTACCGAATGCTACGAAACTTTGCAGATCCATTATATGTGATATTATGGGTGTCCATGCAAAATTCATCGGAAATTCTTTCCTAAGTCACGTGGCTTCCGCTCCGCCCTAGAAAATCGGCTACTCGTGCATAACGCTTTCGCCAAAACTCAAAATGCACCAAGGCCTTACCGAATGCTACGAAACTTTGCAGATCCATTATATGTGTTATTATGGGTGTCCATGCAAAATTCATCGGGAAATTCTTTCCTAAGTCACGTGGCCTGCTTCCGCCCTAGAAAATCGGTTCACTGCATAACCGCTTTCGCCAAAACTCAAAATGCACCAAGGCCTTACCGAATGCTACGAAACTTTGCGATCCATTATATTTGTTATTATGAGTGTCCATGCAAAATTCATCGGGAAATTCTTTCCTAAGTCACGTGGCCTCCGTCCGCCCTAGAAAATCGGTCACTGCATAACGGCTTCGCCAAAACTCAAAATGCACCAAGGCCTTACCGAATGCTACGAAACTTTGCAGATCCATTATATGTGATAATATGGGTGTCCATGCAAAATTCATCAGAAATTCTTTCCCTAAGTCACGTGGCCTCCGCTTCCGCCCTAGAAAATCTCTACTCTGCATAATCTGCTTTAAAAACTCAAAATGCACCAAGGCCTTACCGAATGCTACGAAACTTTGCAGATCCATTATATGTTTATTATGGGTGTCCATGCAAAATTCATCGGAAATTCTTTTCCTAAGTCACGTGGCCTCCGCTTCCGCCCTAGAAAATCGATCACCTGTATAACGTTTCGCCAAAACTAAAATGCACCAAGGCCTTACCGAATGCTACGAAACTTTCGATCCATTATATGTGTTATTATGGGTGTCCATGCAAAATTCATTGGGAAATTATTTCCTAAGTCACGTGGCTCCGCTTCCGCCCCTAGAAAATCGGCTTACTGCATAACGCTTCGCCAAAACTTAAAATGCACCAAGGCCTTACCGAATGCTAAGAAACTTTGCGATCCATTATATGTGTTATTATGGGTGTCCATGCAAAATTCATTGGGAAATTCTTTCCAAGTCACGTGGCCTCCGCTTCCGCCTTAGAAAATCTGGCCTACTGCAAAATGGTATCGCCAAAACTCAAAATGCACCAAGGCATTACCGAATGATACGAAACTTTGCAGATCCATTATATGTGATATTATGGGTGTCCATGCAAAATTCATCGGAAATTCTTTCCCTAAGTCACGTGGCCTGCTTCCGCCCTAGAAAATCGGCCTACTGCATAACGCTTCGACAAAACTCAAAATGCACCAAGGCCTTACCGAATGCTACGAAACTTTGCAGATCCATTATATGTGTTATTATGGGTGTCCATTCAAAATTCATCGGGAAATTCTTTCCTAAGTCACGTGGCCTGCTTCCGCCCTAGAAAATCGGGCTACTCATGCATAACGCCGCCAAAAACTCAAAATGCACCAAGGCCTTACCGAATGTTACGAAACTTTGAAGATCCATTATATTTGTAATTATGGGTGTCCATGCAAAATTCATCGGAAATTCTTTCCTAAGTCACGTGGCCTCCGCTTCCGCCCCGAAAATCGGCCTACTCGTGCATAACGCTTTTAAAACTCAAAATGCACCAAGGCCTTACCGAATGCTACGAAACTTTGCGATCCATTATATGTGTTATTATGGGTGTCCATGCAAAATTCATCGGGAAATTCTTTCCTAAGTCACGTGGCCTCCGCCTCCGCCCTAGAAAATCTGGCCTACTGCATAACGCTTTCGCCAAAACTCAAAATGCACCAAGGCCTTACCAAATGCTACGAAACTTTGCAGATCCATTATATGTGTTATTATGGGTGTCCATGCAAAATTCATCGGAAATTCTTTCCCTAAGTCACGTGGCCTGCTTCCGCCCTAGAAAATCGGTACTCGTGCATAATCTTTCGCCAAAACTCAAAATGCACCAAGGCCTTACCGAATGCTACGAAACTTTGCAGATCCATTATATTTGTTATTATGGGTGTCCATGAAAATTCATCGGAAATTCTTTCCTAAGTCACGTGGCCTCCGTCCGCCCTAGAAAATCTGGCCTACTGCATACCTGCTTCGCCAAAACTCCAAATGCACCAAGGCCTTACCGAATGCTACGAAACTTTGCGATCCATTATATGTGATATGGGTGTCCATGCAAAATTCATCGGAAATTCTTTCCTAAGTCACGTGGCCTCCGCTTCCGCCCTAGAAAATCGGCCTACTCTGCATAACTGCTTCGCAAAAACTCAAATGCACCAAGGCCTAACCGAATGCTACGAAACTTTGCAGATCCATTATATGTGTTATTATGGGTGTCCATGCAAAATTCATCGGAAATTCTTTCCTAAGTCACGTGGGCTCTGCTTCCGCCCTAGAAAATTGGTCTACTGCATAAACTGCTTCGCCAAAACTCAAAATGCACCAAGGCCTTACCGAATGCTACGAAACTTTGCATATCCATTATATGTGATATTATGGGTGTCCATGCAAAATTCATCGAGAAATTCTTTCCTAAGTCACGTGGCCTCCGCTTCCGCCCTAGAAAATCGCCTACCTGCATAACGCTTTAAAAACTCAAAATGCACCAAGGCCTTACCGAATGCTACGAAACTTTGCAGATCCATTATATGTGTTATTATGGGTGTCCATGCAAAATTCATCGGGAAATTCTTTCCTAAGTCACGTGGCCTCCGCTTCCGCCCTAGAAAATCTGGTCACTCGTGCATACGCTTCGCCAAAACTCAAAATGCACCAAGGCCTTACCGAATGCTACTAAACTTTGCGATCCATTATATTTGTTATTATGGGTGTCCATGCAAAATTCATCGGAAATTCTTTCCTAAGTCACGTGGCCTCCGCTTCCGCCCTAGAAAATCGGCCTACTGCATAACGGTTTCGCCAAAACTCAAAATGCACCAAGGCCTTACCGGAATGCTACGAAACATTCAGATCCATTTTAAGTGTTATTATGGGTGTCCATGCAAAAATTCATCGGAAATTCTTTCCCTAAGTCGCGGCTCCGCTTCCGCCTTAGAAAATCGGCCTACTCGCATAACTGATTCGCCAAAACTCAAAATGCACCAAGGCCTTACCGAATGCTACGAACTTTGCGATCCATTATATGTGTTATTATGGGTGTCCATGAAAAATTCATCATGAAATTCTTTCCCTAAGTCACGTGGCTCCGCTTCCGCCCTAGAAAATCGGTCACTGCATAACGCTTTCAAAAACTCAAAATGCACCAAGGCCTTACCGAATGCTACTAAACTTTGCAGATCCATTATATGTGTTATTATGGGTGTCCATGCAAAATTCATCGGGAAATTCTTTCCTAAGTCACGTGGCCTCCGCTTCCGCCCTAGAAAATCGGCTCACTGCATAACGCTTCGCCAAAACTCAAAATGCACCAAGGCCTTACCGAATGCTACGAAACTTTGTAGATCCATTATATGTGTTATTATGGGTGTCCATGAAAAATTCATCGGGAAATTCTTTCCTAAGTCACGTGGCCTGCTTCCGCCCTAGAAAATCGGTCTACTGCATAACCCGCTTCGCCAAAACTCAAAATGCACCAAGGCCTCACCGAATGCTACGAAACTTTGTAGATCCATTATATGTGTTATTATGGGTGTCCATGCAAAATTCATCGGAAATTATTTCCTAAGTCACGTGGCCTCCTTTTCCGCCCTAGAAAATCGGTTCACTGCATAACCGCTTCGCCAAAACTTAAATGCACCAAGGCCTTACCGAATGCTACGAAACTTTGCAGATCCATTATATGTGTTATTATGGGTGTCCATGAAAATTCATCGGAAATTCTTTCCTAAGTCACGTGGCCTGCTTCCGCCTTAGAAAATCGGTTTACTCGCATAACTGCTTCGCCAAAACTCAAAATGCACCAAGGCATTACCGAATGCTACGAAACTTTGCGATCCATTATATATGATATTATGGGTGTCCATGCAAAATTCATCGGAAATTCTTTCCCTAAGTCACGTGGCCTCCGCTTCCGCCCTAGAAAATCGGCTACCTGCATAACGCTTTGGCCAAAACTCAAAATGCACCAAGGCCTTACCGAATGCTACGAAACTTTGTAGATCCATTATATGTGTTATTATGGGTGTCCATGCAAAATTCATCGGAAATTCTTTCCTAAGTCACGTGGCCTCCGCTTCCGCCCTAGAAAATCGGCTCACCTGCATAACGCTTCGCCAAAACTCAAAATGCACCAAGGCCTTACCGAATGCTACGAAACTTTGCGATCCATTATATGTGATATTATGGGTGTCCATGCAAAATTCATCGGAAATTCTTTCCTAAGTCACGTGGCCTGCTTCCGCCCTAGAAAATCGGCTACACTGCATAACGGTTTCGCAAAAACTCAAAATGCACCAAGGCCTTACCGAATGCTACTAAACTTTGCAGATCCATTATATGTGTTATTATGGGTGTCCATGCAAAATTCATCGGAAATTCTTTTCCTAAGTCACGTGGCCTCCGCTTCCGCCCTAGAAAATCGGCTCACTCGCATAACGGCTTCGCCAAAACTCAAAATGCACCAAGGCCTTACCGAATGCTACGAAACTTTGCAGATCCATTATATTTGTTATTATGGGTGTCCATGCAAAATTCATCGGAAATTCTTTCCTAAGTCACGTGGCCTCCGCTTCCGCCCTAGAAAATCGGCCTACTGCATAACGCTTTCGCCAAAACTCAAAATGCACCAAGGCCTTACCGAATGCTACGAAACTTTGCAGATCCATTATATGTTATTATGGGTGTCCATGCAAAAATCATCGGAAATTCTTTCCTAAGTCACGTGGCCTGCTTCCGCCCTAGAAAATCGGCCTACTCGCATAACTGCTTCAAAACTCAAATGCACCAAGGCCTTACCGAATGCTACGAAACTTTGCAGATCCATTATATGTGTTATTATGGGTGTCCATGCAAAAATTCATCGGGAAATTCTTTTCCTAAGTCACGTGGCCTCCGCTTCCGCCCTAGAAAATCTCTACTGCATAACGGCGCGCAAAAACTCAAAATGCACCAAGGCCTTACCGAATGCTACGAAACTTTGCAGATCCATTATATGTGTTATTATGGGTGTCCATGCAAAATTCATCGGAAATTATTTCCTAAGTCACGTGGCCTCCGCTTCCGCCCTAGAAAATCGGTCTACCTGCATAACTGCTTTCGCAAAACTCAAAATGCACCAAGGCCTTACCGAATGCTACGAAACTTTCAGATCCATTTATGTGTTATTATGGGTGTCCATGCAAAATTCATCGGAAATTCTTTCCCTAAGTCGTGGCCCGCTTCCGCCTTAGAAAATCGTCTACTCGTGCATAACGGATTCGCCAAAACTCAAAATGCACCAAGGCCTTACCGAATGCTACGAAACTTTGCAGATCCATTATATGTGTTATTATGGGTGTCCATGAAAATTCATCGGAAATTATTTCCTAAGTCACGTGGCCTGCTTCCGCCCTAGAAAATCGGTCACTCGTGCATAACGCTTTAAAAACTCAAAATGCACCAAGGCCTTACCGAATGCTACGAAACTTTGCAGATCCATTATATGTGTTATTATGGGTGTCCATGCAAAATTCATCGGAAATTCTTTTCTAAGTCACGTGGCCTCCGCTTCCGCCCTAGAAAATCGGTTTACTCGCATAGCCGCCAAAACTCAAAATGCACCAAGGCCTTACCTGAATGCTACGAAACTTTGCGATCCATTATATGTGTTATTATGGGTGTCCATGCAAAATTCATCGGAAATTCTTTCCTAAGTCACGTGGCCTCCGCTTCCGCCCTAGAAAATCGGTTCACTGCATAACGTTTCGCCAAAACTCAAAATGCACCAAGGCCTTACCGAATGCTACGAAACTTTGATCCATTATATGTGTTATTATGGGTGTCCATGCAAAATTCATCGGAAATTCTTTCCCTAAGTCACGTGGCCTGCTTCCGCCTAGAAAATCGGTCACTCTGCATAACTGCTTCGCCAAAACTCAAAATGCACCAAGGCCTTACCGAATGCTACTAAACTTTGCGATCCATTATATGTGTTATTATGGGTGTCCATGCAAAATTCATCGGAAATTCTTTCCTAAGTCACGTGGCCTCCGCTTCCGCCCTAGAAAATCGGCTACTCATGCATAACTGTTTCGCCAAAACTCAAAATGCACCAAGGCCTTACCGAATGCTACGAAACTTTGAAGATCCATTATATTGTTATTATGGGTGTCCATGCAAAATTCATCGGAAATTCTTTCCTAAGTCACGTGGCCTCCGCTTCCGCCCTAGAAAATCGGTCTACTCTGCATAACTGCTTTCGCCAAAACTCAAAATGCACCAAGGCCTTACCGAATGCTACGAAACTTTGCAGATCCATTATATGTGATATTATGGGTGTCCATGCAAAATTCATCGGAAATTCTTTCCCTAAGTCACGTGGCCTCCGCTCGCCCTAGAAAATCGGCTCACTGCATAACGGTCGCCAAAACTCAAAATGCACCAAGGCCTTACCGAATGCTACGAAACTTTGCAGATCCATTATATGTGTTATTATGGGTGTCCATGCAAAATTCATCGGGAAATTCTTTCCTAAGTCACGGGCCTCCGCTTCCGCCCTAGAAAGGTACTGCTGCATAACTGCTTTCAAAAACTCAAAATGCACCAAGGCCTTACCGAATGCTACGAAACTTTGCAGATCCATTATATTTGTTATTATGGGTGTCCATGCAAAATTCATCGGGAAATTCTTTCCTAAGTCACGTGGCCTCCGCTCCGTCCTAGAAAATCGGCACTGCATAACTGCCGCCAAAACTCAAAATGCACCAAGGCCTTACCGAATGCTACGAAACTTTGCAGATCCATTATATGTGATTATGGGTGTCCATGCAAAATTCATCGGAAATTCTTTCCTAAGTCACGTGGCCTGCTTCCGCCCTAGAAAATCGGCTACTCTGCATAACTGTTTCGCAAAACTCAAAATGCACCAAGGCTTACCGAATGCTACGAAACTTTGCAGATCCATTATATGTTTTATTATGGGTGTCCATGCAAAATTCATCGGAAATTCTTTTCCTAAGTCACGTGGCCTCCGCTTCCGCCCTAGAAAATCGATCACTCTGCATAACTGCTTCGCCAAAACTCAAAATGCACCAAGGCCTTACCGAATGCTACGAAACTTTGCAGATCCATTATATGTGTTATTATGGGTGTCCATGCAAAATTCATTGGGAAATTCTTTCCTAAGTCACGTGGCCTCCGCTTCCGCCCTAGAAAATCGGCTACTGCATAACGCTTCGCCAAAACTCAAAATGCACCAAGGCCTTACCGAATGCTACGAAACTTTGCAGATCCATTATATGTGTTATTATGGGTGTCCATGCAAAATTCATCGGGAAATTCTTTCCCTAAGTCACGTGGCCTGCTTCCGCCTTAGAAAATCGGCCTACTCTGCAAAATGGTTTCGCCAAAACTCAAAATGCACCAAGGCCTTACCGAATGCTACGAAACTTTGCGATCCATTATATGTGATATTATGGGTGTCCATGCAAAATTCATCGGGAAATTCTTTCCCTAAGTCACGTGGCCTCCGCTTCCGCCCTAGAAAATCCTTCACTGCATAACCTGCCAAAACTCAAAATGCACCAAGGCCTTACCGAATGCTACGAAACTTTGCAGATCCATTATATGTGTTATTATGGGTGTCCATGCAAAATTCATCGGAAATTCTTTCCTAAGTCACGTGGCCTCCGCTTCCGCCCTAGAAATCGGCTCACTGCATAACTTTCGCCAAAACTCAAAATGCACCAAGGCCTTACCGAATGCTACGAAACTTTGCAGATCCATTATATTTGTTATGGGTGTCCATGCAAAATTCATCGGAAATTCTTTCCCTAAGTCACGTGGCCTGCTTCCGCCCTAGAAAATTGGCTACTGCATAACTTCGCCAAAACTCAAAATGCACCAAGGCCTTACCGAATGCTACGAAACTTTGCAGATCCATTATATGTGTTATTATGGGTGTCCATGCAAAATTCATCGGGAAATTCTTTCCTAAGTCACGTGGCCTCCGCTTCCGCCCTAGAAAATCGGCTCACTGCATAACTTGGCCAAAACTCAAATGCACCAAGGCCTTACCGAATGCTACGAAACTTTGCAGATCCATTATATGTGTTATTATGGGTGTCCATGCAAAATTCATCGGAAATTCTTTCCTAAGTCACGTGGCCTGCTTCCGCCCTAGAAAATCGGTCTACTGCATAACGCTTCGCCAAAACTCAAAATGCACCAAGGCCTTACCGAATGCTACGAAACTTTGCAGATCCATTATATTTGTTATTATGGGTGTCCATGCAAAATTCATCGGAAATTCTTTCCCTAAGTCACGTGGCCCGCTTCCGCCCTAGAAAATCTTACTCTGCATAACGCTTCGCCAAAACTCAAAATGCACCAAGGCCTTACCGAATGCTACGAAACTTTGCGATCCATTATATGTGTTATTATGGGTGTCCATGCAAAATTCATCGGAAATTCTTTCCTAAGTCACGTGGCCTGCTTCCGCCCTAGAAAATCTGGCTCACTGCGGCATAACCGCTTTCAAAAACTCAAAATGCACCAAGGCCTTACCGAATGCTACGAAACTTTGCAGATCCATTATATGTGTTATTATGGGTGTCCATGCAAAATTCATCGGAAATTCTTTTCCTAAGTCACGTGGCCTCCGCTTCCGCCCTAGAAAATCGATCTACCTGTATAACTGCTTTCGCCAAAACTAAAATGCACCAAGGCCTTACCGAATGCTACGAAACTTTGCAGATCCATTATATGTGTTATTATGGGTGTCCATGCAAAATTCATCGGAAATTCTTTCCTAAGTCACGTGGCTCCGCTTCCGCCCTAGAAAATCGGTCTACTCTGCATAACTTTCGCCAAAACTCAAAATGCACCAAGGCCTTACCGAATGCTAAGAAACTTTGCAGATCCATTATATGTGTTATTATGGGTGTCCATGCAAAATTCATTGGGAAATTCTTTCCTAAGTCACGTGGCCTCCGCTTCCGCCTTAGAAAATCCAACTCTGCAAATGGTATCGCCAAAACTCAAAATGCACCAAGGCCTTACCGAATGCTACGAAACTTTGCAGATCCATTATATGTGATTATGGGTGTCCATGCAAAATTCATCGAAATTCTTTCCCTAAGTCACGTGGCCTCCGCTTCCGCCCTAGAAAATCGGCCTACTCTGCATAACGCTTTCGCCAAAACTCAAAATGCACCAAGGCCTTACCGAATGCTACGAAACTTTGCAGATCCATTATATGTGTTATTATGGGTGTCCATGCAAAATTCATCGGAAATTCTTTCCTAAGTCACGTGGCCTCCGCTTCCGCCCTAGAAAATCCTACTCATGCATAACGCTTCGCCAAAACTCAAAATGCACCAAGGCCTTACCTGAATGCTACGAAACTTTGCAGATCCATTATATGTGTTATTATGGGTGTCCATGCAAAATTCATCGTGAAATTCTTTCCTAAGTCACGTGGCCTGCTTCCGCCCTAGAAAATCGGCTACTGCATAACTTTCGCCAAAACTCAAAATGCACCAAGGCCTTACCGAATGCTACGAAACTTTGCAGATCCATTATATGTGATATTATGGTGTCCATGCAAAATTCATCGGAAATTCTTTCCCTAAGTCACGTGGCCTCCGCTTCCGCCCTAGAAAATCGGTTACTCGCATAACTTTCGCCAAAACTCAAAATGCACCAAGGCCTTACCGAATGCTACGAAACTTTGCGATCCATTATATGTGTTATTATGGGTGTCCATGCAAAATTCATCGGGAAATTCTTTCCTAAGTCACGTGGCCTGCTTCCGCCCTAGAAAATCGGCCTACTCTGCATAATTTCGCCAAAACTCAAAATGCACCAAGGCCTTACCGAATGCTACGAAACTTTGCAGATCCATTATATGTGTTATTATGGGTGTCCATGCAAAATTCATCGGAAATTCTTTCCTAAGTCACGTGGCCTCCGCTTCCGCCCTAGAAAATCGGCCTACTCGCATAACGCCGCCAAAACTCAAAATGCACCAAGGCCTTACCGAATGCTACGAAACTTTGCAGATCCATTATATGTGATATTATGGGTGTCCATGCAAAATTCATCGGAAATTCTTTCCTAAGTCACGTGGCCTCCGCTTCCGCCCTAGAAAATCGGCCTACTCGTGCATAACTGCTTCGCAAAACTCAAAATGCACCAAGGCCTTACCGAATGCTACGAAACTTTGCGATCCATTATATGTGTTATTATGGGTGTCCATGCAAAATTCATCGGAAATTTTTCCTAAGTCACGTGGCCTGCTTCCGCCCTAGAAAATCGATTCACCTGTATAACTGCTTTCGCCAAAACTCAAAATGCACCAAGGCCTTACCTGAATGCTACGAAACTTTGCAGATCCATTATATGTGTTATTATGGGTGTCCATGCAAAATTCATCGGAAATTCTTTCCTAAGTCACGTGGCCTCCGCTTCCGCCCTAGAAAATCGGCTCACTGCATAACGCTTTCGCCAAAACTTAAAATGCACCAAGGCCTTACCGAATGCTAAGAAACTTTGCAGATCCATTATATGTGTTATTATGGGTGTCCATGCAAAATTCATTGGGAAATTCTTTCCCTGTCACGCCTCCGCTTCCGCCCTAGAAAATCGGTCACTGCAAAATGGTTTCGCCAAAACTCAAAATGCACCAAGGCCTTACCGAATGCTACGAAACTTTGCAGATCCATTATATGTGTTATTATGGGTGTCCATGCAAAATTCATCGGAAATTCTTTCCTAAGTCACGTGGCCTCCGCTTCCGCCCTAGAAAATCGGCCTACTGCATAAACGCTTCGCCAAAACTCAAAATGCACCAAGGCCTTACCGAATGCTACGAAACTTTGCGATCCATTATATGTGTTATTATGGGTGTCCATGCAAAATTCATCGGGAAATTCTTTCCCTAAGTCACGTGGCTCCGCTTCCGCCCTAGAAAATCTGGTCTACTCATGCATAACGCTTTCGCCAAAACTCAAAATGCACCAAGGCCTTACCGAATGCTACGAAACTTTGCAGATCCATTATATTTGTTATTATGGGTGTCCATGCAAAATTCATCGGAAATTCTTTCCTAAGTCACGTGGCCTGCTTCCGCCCTAGAAAATCGGTCTACTGCATAACGCTTCGCCAAAACTCAAAATGCACCAAGGCCTTACCGAATGCTACGAAACTTTGCAGATCCATTATATGTGTTATTATGGGTGTCCATGCAAAATTCATCGGGAAATTCTTTCCTAAGTCACGTGGCCTCCGCTCCGCCCTAGAAAATCGGCTCACTGCATAACGCTTCGCCAAAACTCAAAATGCACCAAGGCCTTACCGAATGCTACGAAACTTTGCAGATCCATTATATGTGTTATTATGGGTGTCCATGCAAAATTCATCGGAAATTCTTTCCCTAAGTCACGTGGCCTCCGCTTCCGCCCTAGAAAATTGGCTACTCTGCATAACGCTTCGCCAAAACTCAAAATGCACCAAGGCCTTACCGAATGCTACGAAACTTTGCAGATCCATTATATGTGTTATTATGGGTGTCCATGCAAAATTCATCGGGAAATTCTTTCCTAAGTCACGTGGCCCGCGTCCGCCCTAGAAAATCGGCTCACTGCATAACTGCTTCGCCAAAACTCAAATGCACCAAGGCCTTACCGAATGCTACGAAACTTTGCGATCCATTATATGTGATATTATGGGTGTCCATGCAAAATTCATCGGGAAATTCTTTCCTAAGTCACGTGGCCTGCTTCCGCCCTAGAAAATCGGTTCACTGCATAACGCTTCGCAAAAACTCAAAATGCACCAAGGCTTAACCGAATGCTACGAAACTTTGCGATCCATTATATGTGTTATTATGGGTGTCCATGCAAAATTCATCGGGAAATTCTTTCCCTAAGTCACGTGGCCTCCGCTTCCGCCCTAGAAAATCGGTCTACTCGCATAACTGCTTCGCCAAAACTCAAAATGCACCAAGGCCTTACCGAATGCTACGAAACTTTGCAGATCCATTATATGTGTTATTATGGGTGTCCATGCAAAATTCATCGGGAAATTCTTTCCTAAGTCACGTGGCCTCCGCTTCCGCCCTAGAAAATCACTACTCGCATAACTGCTTCGCAAAAACTCAAAATGCACCAAGGCCTTACCGAATGCTACGAAACTTTGCAGATCCATTATATGTGTTATTATGGGTGTCCATGCAAAATTCATCGGAAATTCTTTTCCTAAGTCACGTGGCCTGCTTCCGCCCTAGAAAATCGGCTACTGCATAACGGCCGCCAAAACTCAAAATGCACCAAGGCCTTACCGAATGCTACGAAACTTTGCAGATCCATTATATGTGTTATTATGGGTGTCCATGCAAAATTCATCGGAAATTCTTCCCTAAGTCACGTGGCCTCCGCTTCCGCCCTAGAAAATCGGTTCACTGCATAACGCTTCGCCAAAACTCAAAATGCACCAAGGCCTTACCGAATGCTACGAAACTTTGCAGATCCATTATATGTGTTATTATGGGTGTCCATGCAAAATTCATCGGAAATTCTTTCCTAAGTCACGTGGCCTCCGCTTCCGCCCTAGAAAATCTGGCCTACTGCAAAATGGTTTCGCCAAAACTCAAAATGCACCAAGGCCTTACCGAATGCTACGAAACTTTGCAGATCCATTATATATTATGGGTGTCCATGCAAAATTCATCGGAAATTCTTTCCCTAAGTCACGCCTCCGCTTCCGCCCTAGAAAATCGGCTTACTGCATAACGCTTCGCCAAAACTCAAAATGCACCAAGGCCTTACCGAATGCTACGAAACTTTGCAGATCCATTATATGTGTTATTATGGGTGTCCATGCAAAATTCATCGGGAAATTCTTTCCTAAGTCACGTGGCCTCCGCTTCCGCCCTAGAAAATCGGCTTACTCTGCATAACTGCCGCCAAAACTCAAAATGCACCAAGGCCTTACCGAATGCTACGAAACTTTGAAGATCCATTATATGTGTTATTATGGGTGTCCATGCAAAATTCATCGGGAAATTCTTTCCTAAGTCACGTGGCCTCCGCTTCCGCCCTAGAAAATCGCTCACTCTGCATAACGCTTTCGCCAAAACTCAAAATGCACCAAGGCCTTACCGAATGCTACGAAACTTTGCAGATCCATTATATGTGTTATTATGGGTGTCCATGCAAAATTCATCGGAAATTCTTTCCCTAAGTCACGTGGCTTCCGCTCGTCCTAGAAAATCGGCTCACTGCATACCCGCTTTCGCCAAAACTCAAAATGCACCAAGGCCTTACCGAATGCTACGAAACTTTGCGATCCATTATATGTGTTATTATGGGTGTCCATGCAAAATTCATCGGAAATTCTTTCCCTAAGTCACGTGGCCTCCGCTTCCGCCCTAGAAAAGCTCACTCGCATAACTGCGCCAAAACTCAAAATGCACCAAGGCCTTACCGAATGCTACGAAACTTTGCAGATCCATTATATGTGTTATTATGGGTGTCCATGCAAAATTCATCGGAAATTCTTTCCCTAAGTCACGTGGCCTCCGCTTCCGCCCTAGAAAATCGGCTCACTGCATAACTGCTTCGCCAAAACTCAAAATGCACCAAGGCCTTACCGAATGCTACGAAACTTTGCGATCCATTATATGTGATATTATGGGTGTCCATGCAAAATTCATCGGAAATTCTTTCCCTAAGTCACGTGGCCTCCGCTTCCGCCCTAGAAAATCTGGCTACTCTGCATAATCTGCGCCAAAACTCAAAATGCACCAAGGCCTTACCGAATGCTACGAAACTTTGCGATCCATTATATGTGTTATTATGGGTGTCCATGCAAAATTCATCGGAAATTCTTTCCTAAGTCACGTGGCCTCCGCTTCCGCCCTAGAAAATCGGTCACTGCATAACTGCTTTCGCCAAAACTCAAAATGCACCAAGGCCTTACCGAATGCTACGAAACTTTGCAGATCCATTATATGTGTTATTATGGGTGTCCATGCAAAATTCATCGGGAAATTCTTTCCTAAGTCACGTGGCCTCCGCTTCCGCCCTAGAAAATCGGTTCACTGCATAACTGCTTTCGCCAAAACTCAAAATGCACCAAGGCCTTACCGAATGCTACGAAACTTTGCGATCCATTATATGTGTTATTATGGGTGTCCATGCAAAATTCATCGGGAAATTCTTTCCCCTAAGTCACGTGGCCCGCTTCCGCCCTAGAAAATCGGCCTACTCGTGCATAATGGTTTCGCCAAAACTCAAAATGCACCAAGGCCTTACCGAATGCTACGAAACTTTGCAGATCCATTATATGTGTTATTATGGGTGTCCATGCAAAATTCATCGGAAATTCTTTCCTAAGTCACGTGGCCTCCGCTTCCGCCCTAGAAAATCGGCTACTCGCATAACGCTTTCGCCAAAACTCAAAATGCACCAAGGCCTTACCGAATGCTACGAAACTTTGCAGATCCATTATATGTGTTATTATGGGTGTCCATGCAAAATTCATCGGAAATTCTTTCCTAAGTCACGTGGCCTCCGCTTCCGCCCTAGAAAATCGGCTTACTGCATAACGCTTTCGCCAAAACTCAAAATGCACCAAGGCCTTACCGAATGCTACGAAACTTTGCGATCCATTATATGTGTTATTATGGGTGTCCATGCAAAATTCATCGGAAATTCTTTCCTAAGTCACGTGGCCTCCGCTTCCGCCCTAGAAAATCGGCCTACTGCATAACGCTTCGCCAAAACTCAAAATGCACCAAGGCCTTACCTGAATGCTACGAAACTTTGCGATCCATTATATGTGTTATTATGGGTGTCCATGCAAAATTCATCGGGAAATTCTTTCCTAAGTCACGTGGCCTCCGCTTCCGCCCTAGAAAATCTCTACTGCATAACGGCTTTCGCCAAAACTCAAAATGCACCAAGGCCTTACCGAATGCTACGAAACTTTGCAGATCCATTATATGTGTTATTATGGGTGTCCATGCAAAATTCATCGGGAAATTCTTTCCTAAGTCACGTGGCCGCTTCCGCCCTAGAAAATCGGTCTACTGCATAATCTTTCGCCAAAACTCAAAATGCACCAAGGCCTTACCGAATGCTACGAAACTTTGCAGATCCATTATATGTGTTATTATGGGTGTCCATGCAAAATTCATCGGAAATTCTTTCCTAAGTCACGTGGCCTCCGCTTCCGCCCTAGAAAATCGGTCTGCATAACGCCGCCAAAACTCAAAATGCACCAAGGCCTTACCGAATGCTACGAAACTTTGCGATCCATTATATGTGTTATTATGGGTGTCCATGCAAAATTCATCGGAAATTCTTTCCTAAGTCACGTGGCCTCCGCTTCCGCCCTAGAAAATCGGTTCACTGCATAACGCTTTCAAAAACTCAAAATGCACCAAGGCCTTACCGAATGCTACGAAACTTTGCAGATCCATTATATGTGTTATTATGGGTGTCCATGCAAAATTCATCGGAAATTCTTTTCCTAAGTCACGTGGCCTCCGCTTCCGCCCTAGAAAATCGGCCACCTGCATAACTGCTTCGCCAAAACTCAAAATGCACCAAGGCCTTACCGAATGCTACGAAACTTTGCGATCCATTATATGTGTTATTATGGGTGTCCATGCAAAATTCATCGGGAAATTCTTTCCTAAGTCACGGGCCTCCGCTTCCGCCCTAGAAAATCGGTTCACCTGCATAACGGTTTCGCCAAAACTCAAAATGCACCAAGGCCTTACCGAATGCTACGAAACTTTGCGATCCATTATATGTGTTATTATGGGTGTCCATGCAAAATTCATCGGGAAATTCTTTCCTAAGTCACGTGGCCTCCGCTTCCGCCCTAGAAAATCGGTCTACTCGCAAAACGGTTTCGCCAAAACTCAAAATGCACCAAGGCCTTACCGAATGCTACTAAACTTTGCAGATCCATTATATGTGTTATTATGGGTGTCCATGCAAAATTCATCGGAAATTCTTTCCCTAAGTCACGTGGCCTCCGCTTCCGCCCTAGAAAATCCGGCTTCCTGCATAACGGTTTCGCCAAAACTCAAAATGCACCAAGGCCTTACCGAATGCTACGAAACTTTGCAGATCCATTATATGTGTTATTATGGGTGTCCATGCAAAATTCATCGGGAAATTCTTTCCCTAAGTCACGTGGCTCCGCTTCCGCCCTAGAAAATCGGCTCATCATGCATAACCTCGCCAAAACTCAAACTGCACCAAGGCCTTACCGAATGCTACGAAACTTTGCAGATCCATTATATGTGTATTATGGGTGTCCATGCAAAATTCATCGGAAATTCTTTCCTAAGTCACGTGGCTCCGCTTCCGCCCTAGAAAATCGGCTACACTGCATAACGCTTCGCCAAAAACTCAAATGCACCAAGGCCTTACCGAATGCTACGAAACTTTGCGATCCATTATATGTGTTATTATGGGTGTCCATGCAAAATTCATCGGGAAATTCTTTCCCTAAGTCACGTGGCCTCCGCCCGCCCTAGAAAATCGGCCTACTCGCATAAATTTTCGCCAAAACTCAAAATGCACCAAGGCCTTACCGAATGCTACGAAACTTTGCAGATCCATTATATGTGTTATTATGGGTGTCCATGCAAAATTCATCGGAAATTCTTTCCTAAGTCACGTGGCCTCCGCTTCCGCCCTAGAAAATGCCTCTGCATAACCAAAACTCAAAATGCACCAAGGCCTTACCGAATGCTACTAAACTTTGCAGATCCATTATATGTGTTATTATGGGTGTCCATGCAAAATTCATCGGGAAATTCTTTCCTAAGTCGTGGCCTCCGTCCGCCCTAGAAAATCGGCCTACTGCATAACGCTTCGCCAAAACTCAAAATGCACCAAGGCCTTACCGAATGCTACGAAACTTTGCAGATCCATTATATGTGATATTATGGGTGTCCATGCAAAATTCATCGGAAATTCTTTCCCTAAGTCACGTGGCTCTGCTTCCGCCCTAGAAAATCGGCTTCACTGCATAACTGCTTTAAAACTCAAAATGCACCAAGGCCTTACCGAATGCTACGAAACTTTGCAGATCCATTATATGTGTTATTATGGTGTCCATGCAAAATTCATCGGGAAATTCTTTCCTAAGTCACGTGGCCTCCGCTTCCGCCCTAGAAAATCGGTCTACCTGCATAACGCTTTCGCCAAAACTCAAAATGCACCAAGGCCTTACCGAATGCTACGAAACTTTTCAGATCCATTATATGTGTTATTATGGGTGTCCATGCAAAATTCATCGGGAAATTCTTTCCTAAGTCACGTGGCCTGCTTCCGCCCTAGAAAATCGGTTTACTGCATAACTTTCGCCAAAACTCAAAATGCACCAAGGCCTTACCGAATGCTACGAAACTTTGCATCCATTATATGTGTTATTATGGGTGTCCATGCAAAATTCATCGGGAAATTCTTTCCTAAGTCACGTGGCCTCCGCTTCCGCCCTAGAAAATCGGCTACTCTGCAAAATGGTTTCGCCAAAACTCAAAATGCACCAAGGCCTTACCGAATGCTACGAAACTTTGCGATCCATTATATGTGTTATTATGGTGTCCATGCAAAATTCATCGGAAATTCTTTCCCTAAGTCACGTGGCCTCCGCCGCCCTAGAAAATCGGTTACCTGCATAACGGTTTCGCCAAAACTCAAAATGCACCAAGGCCTTACCGAATGCTACGAAACTTTGCGATCCATTATATGTGTTATTATGGGTGTCCATGCAAAATTCATCGGGAAATTCTTTCCCTAAGTCACGTGGCCTCCGCTTCCGCCCTAGAAAATCGGCTCACTGTGCATAACTGCTTTCGCCAAAACTCAAATGCACCAAGGCCTTACCGAATGCTACGAAACTTTGCAGATCCATTATATGTGTTATTATGGGTGTCCATGCAAAATTCATCGGAAATTCTTTCCTAAGTCACGTGGCCTCCGCTTCCGCCCTAGAAAATCGGCTACTGCATAACGGTTTCGCCAAAACTCAAAATGCACCAAGGCCTTACCTAATGCTATAAACTTTGCAGATCCATTATATGTGTTATTATGGGTGTCCATGCAAAATTCATCGGGAAATTCTTTCCTAAGTCACGTGGCCTCCGCTTCCGCCCTAGAAAATCGGCTCACTGCATAACGCTTTCGCCAAAACTCAAAATGCACCAAGGCCTTACCGAATGCTACTAAACTTTGCAGATCCATTATATGTTATTATGGGTGTCCATGCAAAATTCATCGGGAAATTCTTTCCTAAGTCACGTGGCCTCCTTCGCCCTAGAAAATCGGTCACTCTGCATAACGTTTCGCCAAAACTCAAAATGCACCAAGGCCTTACCGAATGCTACGAAACTTTGCAGATCCATTATATTGTTATTATGGGTGTCCATGCAAAATTCATCGGAAATTCTTTCCTAAGTCACGTGGCCTCCGCTTCCGCCCTAGAAAATCGGTCTACTCGCATAACGGTTTCGCCAAAACTCAAAATGCACCAAGGCCTTACCGAATGCTACGAAACTTTGCAGATCCATTATATGTGTTATTATGGGTGTCCATGCAAAATTCATCGGAAATTCTTTCCCTAAGTCACGTGGCCTCCGCTTCCGCCCTAGAAAATCGGCCTACTCGCATAACGCTTTCAAAACTCAAAATGCACCAAGGCCTTACCGAATGCTACGAAACTTTGCGATCCATTATATGTTATTATGGGTGTCCATGCAAAATTCATCGGAAATTCTTTCCCTAAGTCACGTGGCCTCCGCTTCCGCCCTAGAAAATCGGTCTACTCTGCATATGCCGCCAAAACTCAAAATGCACCAAGGCCTTACCGAATGCTACGAAACTTTGCAGATCCATTATATGTGTTATTATGGGTGTCCATGCAAAATTCATCGGAAATTCTTTCCTAAGTCACGTGGCCTCCGCTTCCGCCCTAGAAAATCCTACCTGCATAACGTTTCGCCAAAACTCAAAATGCACCAAGGCCTTACCGAATGCTACGAAACTTTGCGATCCATTATATGTGTTATTATGGGTGTCCATGCAAAATTCATCGGGAAATTCTTTTCCTAAGTCACGTGGCCTCCGCTTCCGCCCTAGAAAATCGGCCTACTCTGCATAAGCTTTCGCCAAAACTCAAAATGCACCAAGGCCTTACCGAATGCTACGAAACTTTGCGATCCATTATATGTGTTATTATGGGTGTCCATGCAAAATTCATCGGAAATTCTTCCCTAAGTCACGTGGCCTCCGCTTTCGTCCTAGAAAATGGCTTCACTCTGCATAACTGCTTCGCCAAAACTCAAAATGCACCAAGGCCTTACCGAATGCTACGAAACTTTGCAGATCCATTATATGTGTTATTATGGGTGTCCATGCAAAATTCATCGGAAATTCTTTCCTAAGTCACGTGGCCTCCGCTTCCGCCCTAGAAAATCTGGCCTACTCTGCATAACTTTCGCCAAAACTCAAAATGCACCAAGGCTTACCGAATGCTACGAAACTTTGCGATCCATTATATGTGTTATTATGGGTGTCCATGCAAAATTCATCGGAAATTCTTTCCTAAGTCACGTGGCCTGCTTCCGCCCTAGAAAATCGGTCTACTGCATAACCCGCCAAAACTCAAAATGCACCAAGGCCTTACCGAATGCTACGAAACTTTGCAGATCCATTATATGTGTTATTATGGGTGTCCATGCAAAATTCATCGGGAAATTCTTTCCTAAGTCACGTGGCCTGCTTCCGCCCTAGAAAATCGGTCTACTGCATAACTGCTTTCGCCAAAACTCAAAATGCACCAAGGCCTTACCGAATGCTACGAAACTTTGCAGATCCATTATATGTGTTATTATGGGTGTCCATGCAAAATTCATCGGAAATTCTTTCCTAAGTCACGTGGGCCTGCTTCCGCCCTAGAAAATCGGTCACTCGCATAACGCTTCGCCAAAACTCAAAATGCACCAAGGCCTTACCGAATGCTACGAAACTTTGCAGATCCATTATATGTGTTATTATGGGTGTCCATGCAAAATTCATCGGAAATTCTTTCCTAAGTCACGTGGCCTGCTTCCGCCCCAGAAAATCACTACTGCATAACGCTTTCGCCAAAACTCAAAATGCACCAAGGCCTTACCGAATGCTAAACTTTGCAGATCCATTATATGTGTTATTATGGGTGTCCATGAAAATTCATCGGAAATTCTTTCCTAAGTCACGTGGCCTCCGCTTCCGCCTTAGAAAATCTACTACTGTGACGGTTTCGCCAAAACTCAAAATGCACCAAGGCCTTACCGAATGCTACGAAACTTTGCGATCCATTATATGTGTTATTATGGGTGTCCATGCAAAATTCATCGGAAATTCTTTCCTAAGTCACGTGGCCTCCGCTTCCGCCCTAGAAAATCGGTCTACTGCATAACGCTTCGCCAAAACTCAAAATGCACCAAGGCCTTACCGAATGCTACTAAACTTTGCAGATCCATTATATGTGTTATTATGGGTGTCCATGCAAAATTCATCGGAAATTCTTTCCTAAGTCACGTGGCCTCCGCTTCCGCCCTAGAAAATCGGTCACTGCGTATAACGGTTTCGCCAAAACTCAAAATGCACCAAGGCCTTACCGAATGCTACGAAACTTTGCAGATCCATTATATGTGTTATTATGGGTGTCCATGCAAAATTCATCGGAAATTCTTTCCTAAGTCACGTGGCTCTGCTTCGCCCCAGAAAATCCGCCTACTGCATAACGCCAAAACAAAATGCACCAAGGCCTTACCGAATGCTACTAAACTTTGCGATCCATTATATGTGTTATTATGGGTGTCCATGCAAAATTCATCGGAAATTCTTTCCTAAGTCACGTGGCCTCCGCTTCCGCCCTAGAAAATCGGCTCACTCGCATAACCTTTCCGCCAAAACTCAAAATGCACCAAGGCTTACCGAATGCTACGAAACTTTGCAGATCCATTATATGTGTTATTATGGGTGTCCATGCAAAATTCATCGGAAATTCTTTCCTAAGTCACGTGGCCTCCGCTTCCGCCCTAGAAAATCGGTCTACTCGCATAACGCTTTCGCCAAAACTCAAAATGCACCAAGGCCTTACCGAATGCTACGAAACTTTGCGATCCATTATATGTGTTATTATGGGTGTCCATGCAAAATTCATCGAAATTCTTTCCTAAGTCACGTGGCCTCCGCTTCCGCCCTAGAAAATCGCCCTCTGCATAACGGTTTCAAAAAACTCAAAATGCACCAAGGCTTACCGAATGCTACTAAACTTTGCAGATCCATTATATGTGTTATTATGGGTGTCCATGCAAAATTCATCGGAAATTCTTTCCCTAAGTCACGTGGCCTCCGCTTCCGTCCCTAGAAAATCGGTCTACTGCATAACGCTTTGCAAAACTCAAAATGCACCAAGGCCTTACCGAATGCTACAAACTTTGCAGATCCATTATATGTGTTATTATGGGTGTCCATGCAAAATTCATCGGAAATTCTTTCCTAAGTCACGCAGAAAATACCTCCGCTTCCTTCGAATAAATGCACCAAGGCCTTACCGAATGCTACGAAACTTTGCAGATCCATATATGTGTTATTATGGGTGTCCATGCAAAATTCATCGAAATTCTTTCCTAAGTCGCGGCCTCTTCCGCCTTTAGAAAATCGGTCTACTGCATAACTTTCGCCAAAACTCAAAATGCACCAAGGCCTTACCGAATGCTACGAAACTTTGCAGATCCATTATATGTGTTATTATGGTGTCCATGAAAAATTCATCGGAAATTCTTTCCTAAGTCACGTGGCCTGCTTCCGCCCTAGAAAATCGGCCACTCTGCATAACGGTTTCGAAAAACTCAAATGCACCAAGGCCTTACTGAATGCTACGAAACTTTGCAGATCCATTATATGTGTTATTATGGGTGTCCATGCAAAATTCATCGGAAATTCTTTTCCTAAGTCACGTGGCCTCCGCTTCCGCCCTAGAAAATCGGCTTACTCGCATACGCTTCGCCAAAACTCAAAATGCACCAAGGCTTACTGAATGCTACTAAACTTTGTGATCCATTATATGTGTTATTATGGGTGTCCATGCAAAATTCATCGGAAATTCTTTCCTAAGTCACGTGGCCTCCGCTTCCGTCCTAGAAAATGGCCTACTCGTATAACGGCTTCGCCAAAACTCAAAATGCACCAAGGCTTACCGAATGCTACGAAACTTCGATCCATTATATGTGTTATTATGGGTGTCCATGCAAAATTCATCGGAAATTCTTTTCCTAAGTCACGTGGCTCCGCTTCCGCCCTAGAAAATCGGTCTACTGCATAACCGTTCGCCAAAACTCAAAATGCACCAAGGCCTTACCGAATGCTACGAAACTTTGCGATCCATTATATGTGTTATTATGGGTGTCCATGAAAAATTCATCGGAAATTCTTTCCCTAAGTCACGTGGCCTCCGCTCCGCCCTAGAAAATCGGTCTACTCGCATAACGGCCGCCAAAACTCAAAATGCACCAAGGCCTTACCGAATGCTACGAAACTTTGCGATCCATTATATGTGTTATTATGGGTGTCCATGCAAAATTCATCGGGAAATTCTTTCCTAAGTCACGGGCTCCGCTTCCGCCCTAGAAAATCGGTCTACTGCATAACCGCTTTTAAAACTCAAAATGCACCAAGGCCTTACCGAATGCTACGAAACTTGCAGATCCATTATATGTTATTATGGGTGTCCATGCAAAATTCATCGGAAATTCTTTCCTAAGTCACGGGCCTCCGCTCCGCCCTAGAAAATCGGCCACCTGCATAACTGCCGCCAAAACTCAAAATGCACCAAGGCCTTACCGAATGCTACGAACTTTCGTGATCCATTATATGTGTTATTATGGGTGTCCATAAAATTCATCGGAAATTCTTTCCTAAGTCACGGGCCTCCGCTTCCGCCCTAGAAAATTTGCTCACTGCATAACGCTTCGCCAAAACTCAAAATGCACCAAGGCCTTACCGAATGCTACGAAACTTTGCAGATCCATTATATGTGTTATTATGGGTGTCCATGCAAAATTCATGGGAAATTCTTTCCTAAGTCACGGGCCTCCGCTTCCGCCCTAGAAAATCGGCCTACTCGTGCATAACGCTTCGCTAAAAACTCAAAATGCACCAAGGCCTTACCTGAATGCTACTAAACTTTGCAGATCCATTATATGTGTTATTATGGGTGTCCATGCAAAATTCATCGAAATTTTTCCCTAAGTCACGTGGCCTGCTTTCCGCCCTAGAAAATCGGCCTACTGCATAACCGCTTTCGCCAAAACTCAAAATGCACCAAGGCCTTACCTGAATGCTACGAAACTTTGCAGATCCATTATATGTGTTATTATGGGTGTCCATGCAAAATTCATCCGAAATTCTTTCCTAAGTCACGTGGCCTCCGCTTCCGCCCTAGAAAATCACTCACTCTGCATAACGTTTCGCTAAAACTCAAAATGCACCAAGGCTTACCGAATGCTACTAAACTTTGCAGATCCATTATATGTGTTATTATGGGTGTCCATGCAAAATTCATCGGAAATTCTTTCCTAAGTCACGTGGCCTGCTTCCTCCCTAGAAAATCGGCCTACTCGCATAACGTTCCGCCAAAACTCAAAATGCACCAAGGCCTTACCGAATGCTACGAACTTTGCGATCCATTATATGTGTTATTATGGGTGTCCATGCAAAATTCATCGGGAAATTCTTTCCCTAAGTCACGTGGCCTCCGCTCGCCCCAGAAAATCGCTTTACTCGCATAACGCTTTCGCCAAAACTCAAAATGCACCAAGGCCTTACCGGAATGCTACAAACTTTGCAGATCCATTATATGTGTTATTATGGTGTCCATGCAAAATTCATCGAAATTCTTTCCCTAAGTCACGGGTCTGCTTCCGCCCTAGAAAATCGGTTTACTGCGCATAACTGCTTCGCCAAAACTCAAATGCACCAAGGCCTTACCGAAACGAAACTTTGCGATCCATTATATGTGTTATTATGGGTGTCCATGCAAAATTCATCGGAAATTTTTCCCTAAGTCACGTGGCCTCCTTCGGCCCTAGAAAATCCTACCACTCTGCATAAATTCGCTTTCAAAACTAAAATGCACCAAGGCCTACCTAATGCTACTAAACTTTGCAGATCCATTATATGTGTTATTATGGTGTCCATGTAAAATTCATCGGAAATTCTTTCCTAAGTCACGGTCTGCTTCGGCCCTAGAAAATCTGGCTTCACTGCATAACTGCTTTCGCAAAACTCAAAATGCACCAAGGCCTTAACTGAATGCTACGAAATTGCAGATCCATTATATGTGTTATTATGGGTGTCCATGCAAAATTCATCGGAAATTCTTTCCTAAGTCACGGGCTCCGCTTCCGTCCCTAGAAAATCGTCTACCTGCATATAACGCCGCCAAAAACTCAAATGCACCAAGGCCTTACCGGAATGCTACTAAACTTTGCAGATCCATTATATGTGTTATTATGGGTGTCCATGCAAAATTCATCGGAAATTCTTTCCCTAAGTCACGGGCTCTGCTTCCGCTCTAGAAAATCGGCCTACTGCGGTATAACGCTTCGCAAAACTCAAATGCACCAAGGCCTTACCGGAATGCTACGTAAACTTGCGATCCATTATATGTGCATATGGGTGTCCATGCAAAATTCATCGGAAATTCTTTTCCTAAGTCACGGGCTCCGCTTCCGCCCTAGAAAATCTGGCTCACGTGCATAACAGCTTCGCCAAAACTCAAAATGCACCAAGGCCTTACTGAATGCTACTAAACTTTGCGATCCATTATATTGTTATTATGGGTGTCCATGCAAAATTCATCAGAAATTCTTCCCTAAGTCACGGGCCTGCTTCCGCCCTAGAAAATCTATTTACTTGCATACCCGCTTTGCCAAAACTCAAAATGCACCAAGGCCTTACCGAATGCTACGAAACTTTGCGATCCATTATGTGTTATTATGGGTGTCCATGCAAAATTCATCGGAAATTCTTTCCCTAAGTCGTATGGCTCCGCTTCCTCCTTTAGAAAATTGGCCTACTCGTGCATACCCGCCGCCAAAACTCAAAATGCACCAAGGCCTTACCGAATGCTACGACTTTGCAGATCCATTATATGTTATTATGGGTGTCCATGAAAAATTCATCTGAAATTCTTTCCCTAAGTCACGCGGGCCTCCGCTTTCCGCCCTAGAAATCTGGCCTACTCCGCATACCCGGTTTAAAACTCAAATGCACCAAGGCCTTACCGGAATGCTACGTAAACTTTGCAGATCCATTATATGTGTTATTATGGGTGTCCATGCAAAATTCATCGGAAATTTTCCCAGTCACGCATTCCGCTTCCGCCCCTAGAAAATCTGGTTTACCGCATAATGGCTTCGCCAAAACTCAAAATGCACCAAGGCCTTACCGGAATGCTACAAACTTGTAGATCCATTATATGTGTTATTTGGGTGTCCATAAAATTCATCGAAATTCTTTCCCTAAGTCACGTGGCCTCCGCTCGCCCTAGAAAATTGTCTACTGTGATAACCCGCTTTGCCAAAAACTCAAAATGCACCAAGGCCTTACCGGAATGCTACGAACTTTGTGTAGATCCATTATATGTTATTATGGGTGTCCATGCAAAATTCATCGGAAATCTTTTCCTAAGTCACATCTCCGCTTTTTCCTAGTAATCAACTTACTCGTATAATTCGCTTCGCTAAAAACTCAAAATGCACCAAGGCCTTAACCGAATGCTACGAAACTTTGCAGATCCATTATATGTGTTATTATGGGTGTCCATGAAAATTCATCGGAAATTCTTCCCTAAGTCACGTGGGCTCCGCTTTCCGCCTTTAGAAAATCTGCCTACTCGTGATAATCTGCTTTACTAAAACTCAAATGCACCAAGGCCTTACCGGAATGCTAATAAACTTTGCAGATCCATTATATGTGTTATTATGTCCATGCAAAATTCATCGGAAATTCTTTCCCTAAGTCACGTCCTCCGCTTTCCTCCTAGAAAATCCATCTCACTCGTGCATAACTGCTTTTGGCCAAAACTCAAAATGCACCAAGGCCTTTAATGCTAATGTAAACTTTGCAGATCCATTATATGTGTTATTATGGGTGTCCATGCAAAATTCATCGGAAATTCTTTCCTAAGTCACGGGCTCTGCTTCTCATTCTAGAAAATCCATTTACTGCGCATAACGCTTTCGCCAAAACTCAAAATGCACCAAGGCCTTACCTAATGCTACGAACTTTGCAGATCCATTATATGTGTTATTATGGGTGTCCATGCAAAATTCATCGGAAATTCTTTCCTAAGTCATTGGCCTGCTTCCCCAGAAAACCATTACCGCAGGCCGCTTTGCCAAAACTCAAATGCACCAAGGCCTTACCGGAATGCTACGAAACTTTGCATCCATTATATGTGTTATTATGGGTGTCCATGCAAAAATTCATCGGAAATTTTTCTAAGTCACGTGGCCTCCTGCTTTCCGCCCAGAAAATCTGGCCTACCTGCATATAACGGCTTTGCCAAAACTCAAAATGCACCAAGGCCTCATTTAATGCTACGTAAACTTTGCGATCCATTATATGTGTTATTATGGGTGTCCATGTAAAATTCATCGGAAATTCTTTCCTAAGTCACGGCCTCCTGCTTCCGGCCCTAGAAAATCACCACTGCATAATCTGCTTCAAAAACTCAAAATGCACCAAGGCCTTACCTTAATGCTACTAAACTTTGCAGATCCATTATATGTGTTATTATGGGTGTCCATGCAAAATTCATCGAAATTCTTTCTAAGTCACGTGGCCTCCGTCATTCTAGAAAATCGGCCTACTCGCGTATAACGCTTTCTAAAAAACTCAAAATGCACCAAGGCCTTACTGGAATGCTACGAACTTTGCGATCCATTATATGTTTATTATGGGTGTCCATGCAAAATTCATCGGAAATTCTTTCCTAAGTCACGTCCTGCTCCATTCTAGAAAATCGGCCTACTCGCGCATAACGGTTTCGCCAAAACTCAAAATGCACCAAGGCCTTACCTAATGCTACAAACTTTGCAGATCCATTATATGTGTTATTATGGGTGTCCATGCAAAATTCATCGGAAATTCTTTCCCTAAGTCGCGGCCTCCGCTTCCGCCTAGAAAATCTGGCCTACTGCATAACGGCTTCGCCAAAAACTCAAAATGCACCAAGGCCTTAATCTAATGCTACGTACTGCATCCATTATATGTGTTATTATGGTGTCCATGCAAAATTCATCGGAAATTCTTTCCTAAGTCACGTGGCCTGCTTCGGCCCTAGAAAATCGGTCTACTCGCGTATAACGGTTTCGCAAAAACTCAAATGCACCAAGGCCTTACCTGAATGCTATAAACTTTGCGATCCATTATATGTGTTATTATGGGTGTCCATGCAAAATTCATCGGAAATTTTTCCTAAGTCACGTGGCTCCGCTTCGCCCTAGAAAATCGGTCTACTCGTATATACCCGCTTCGCAAAACTCAAAATGCACCAAGGCCTTACCAATGCTACGAAACTTTGCGATCCATTATATGTTTATTATGGTGTCCATGCAAAATTCATCGGAAATTCTTTCCCTAAGTCACGTGGCCTGCTTCCGCATTCTAGAAAATCGGTCTACCTGCATAACGCTTTCGCCAAAAACTCAAAATGCACCAAGGCCTTACCGAATAACTTAAACTTTCGATCCATTATATGTGTTATTATGGTGTCCATGCAAAATTCATCGGAAATTCTTTCCTAAGTCACGGGCCTGCTTTCCGCCTAGAAAATTTATTTACTTGCGTATAACGCCGCCAAAACTCAAATGCACCAAGGCCTTACTGAATGCTACGAACTTTGCGATCCATTATATGTGTTATTATGGGTGTCCATGAAAATTCATCGGAAATTCTTTCCTAAGTCACGTGGCCTGCTTCACCCTAGAAAATCGGTCTACTCGTGCATAACGCTTTTAAAACTCAAAATGCACCAAGGCCTTACTGAATGCTACGAAACTTTGCGTATCCATTATATGTTATTATGGGTGTCCATGCAAAATTCATCGGGAAATTCTTTCCTAAGTCACGTGGCCTGCTTCGGCCCTAGAAAATCTGGCCTACTCGTATAACGCTTTCGCCAAAAACTCAAAATGCACCAAGGCCTTACCGAATGCTACGTAAACTTTGCGATCCATTATATTTGTTATTGGGTGTCCATGCAAAATTCATCGGAAATTCTTTCCTAAGTCACGTGGCTCCGCTTTCCGCCCTAGAATCGCCTGGCTTCACTGCATAACCGCTTCGCCAAAAACTCAAAATGCACCAAGGCCTTACCTGAATGCTACGTAAACTTTGCAGATCCATTATATGTGTTATTATGGTGTCCATGCAAAAATTCATCGGGAAATTCTTTCCCTAAGTCGCGCCTCCGCTTCCGCCCTAGAAAATCCATTTACTCGCATAACGGCTTCTACCAAAACTCAAAATGCACCAAGGCCTTACCGAATGCTACAAAACTTTGCGATCCATTATATGTTATTATGGGTGTCCATGCAAAATTCATCGGAAATTCTTCCCTAAGTCACGTGGCCTGCTTCCGCATTCTAGAAAATCCATTTCACTGCATAACGCTTCTTAAAACTCAAAATGCACCAAGGCCTTACTTTAATGCTACGAAACTTGCGTGATCCATTATATGTGTTATTATGGGTGTCCATGCAAAATTCATCGGGAAATTCTTTCCTAAGTCACGTGGCCTCCGCTTCCATTCTAGAAAATCTGGCCTACTCGTATAATCTGCTTTCGCTAAAACTCAAAATGCACCAAGGCCTTACCTGAATGCTACTAAACTTTGTGATCCATTATATGTGTTATTATGGTGTCCATGCAAAATTCATCGGAAATTTTCCCTAAGTCACGCGGGCTCCGCTTCCGCCCTAGAAATCTGGCTTCACTCGCATAACTGCTTTTACTAAAACTCAAAATGCACCAAGGCCTTACCGAATGCTACGAAACTTTGCAGATCCATTATATGTGTTATGGGTGTCCATGCAAAATTCATCGGAAATTCTTTCCCTAAGTCGGCTCCGCTTCCGCCTTAGAAAATTTGGCCTACTCGCATAACCTGCTTCGCCAAAACTCAAAATGCACCAAGGCCTTACTTTAATGCTACGTTTGCAGATCCATTATATGTTATTATACGGTGTCCATGAAAATTCATCGAAATTCTTTCCCTAAGTCACGTATTCGCTTTCCGCCCTAGAAAATCTGGTCACTCGCATAACCTGCTTACTAAAAACTCAAAATGCACCAAGGCCTTACCGAATGCTACGTAAACTTTGCAGATCCATTATATGTAATTATATGGTGTCCATGCAAAATTCATCGGAAATTCTTTCCCTAAGTCACGTGGCCTGCTTTCCGCCTAGAAAATTGGCCTACCTGCATAATCTGCTTCTAAAAAACTCAAATGCACCAAGGCTTACTCTAATGCTACGAACTGCAGATCCATTATATGTGTTATTATGGTGTCCATGAAAATTCATCGGGAAATTTTTCCTAAGTCACGGGCCTGCTTCCGCCCTAGAAATTCCGGTTTACTCGTGCATAATTTGCTTCAAAAACTCAAATGCACCAAGGCCTTACCGGAATGCTACGTAAACTTTGCAGATCCATTATATGTGTTATTACGGTGTCCATGCAAAATTCATCGGAAATTCTTTTCTAAGTCACGTGGCCTCCGCTTCCGGCCCTAGAAAATCGGTCTACTCGTGTATACCGCTTGCCAAAACTCAAAATGCACCAAGGCCTTACTGAATGCTACGAACTTTGCATCCATTATATGTGTTATTAGGGTGTCCATGCAAAATTCATCGGAAATTCTTTCCTAAGTCACGTGCTTGCCTGGCCTCCTAGAATGGCTCATTTCGGTATAATTCGCTTTGCCTAAAACTCAAATGCACCAAGGCCTTACCGAATGCTACGAAATTTCGATCCATTATATGTGTTATTAGGGTGTCCATGCAAAATTCATCGGAAATTCTTTTCCTAAGTCGCGGGCTCCGCTTTCCGCTTTAGAAAATTCCACTACTGGCATAACGGTTTCGCCAAAACTCAAAATGCACCAAGGCCTTACCGAATGCTACGTAAACTTGCAGATCCATTATATGTGTTATATGTGTCCATGAAAAATTCATCTGAAATTCTTTCCTAAGTCACGTGGCCTCCGCTTTCCGGCCCTAGAAAATCGGTCTACTCGTGTATAACGCTTCTTTAAAACTCAAAATGCACCAAGGTTACCGAATGCTATTAAACTTTGCAGATCCATTATATGTGTTATTATGGGTGTCCATGCAAAATTCATCGAAATTCTTTTCCTAAGTCACGTGGTCTGCTTCCGCCCTAGAAAATCTATTTACTCGTATAACCCGCCGCTAAAACTCAAATGCACCAAGGCCTTACCTAATGCTAATAAACTTTGCGATCCATTATATGTGTTATTATGGTGTCCATGCAAAATTCATCGAAATTCTTTCCTAAGTCACGGGCCTCCGCTTCCGCCCTAGAAAATCGGCCTACTCGCATAATTCGCTTTCGCCAAAACTCAAAATGCACCAAGGCTTACCGGAATGCTGTAAACTTTGCAGATCCATTATATGTTATTATGGGTGTCCATGCAAAATTCATCGGAAATTCTTTCCTAAGTCGCGTGGCTTCCGCTTCCTAGAAAATCTACTACCTGCATAACCGGCTTCGCCAAAACTCAAAATGCACCAAGGCCTTACCTGAATGCTACGTACTTTGCGATCCATTATATGTGTTATTATGGTGTCCATGAAAATTCATCGAAATTCTTTCCTAAGTCACGGCCTGCTTCCATTCTAGAAAATCTGGCCTACCTGCATAACGCTTTTAAAACTCAAAATGCACCAAGGCCTTACTGAATGCTACGAAACTTTGCGTATCCATTATATGTGTTATTATGGTGTCCATGCAAAATTCATCGGGAAATTCTTTTCCTAAGTCACGTGGCTCCGCTTCCATTCTGAAAATCTGGCCTACTCGTGCATAACGGCCGCCAAAACTCAAAATGCACCAAGGCCTAACCGAATGCTACGAAACTTTGCGCAGATCCATTATATTTGTTATTATGGGTGTCCATGCAAAATTCATCGGAAATTCTTTCCCTAAGTCACGTGGCCTCCGCTTCCATTCTAGAAATCTGGCTTCACTGCATAATTGCTTTCGCTAAAAACTCAAAATGCACCAAGGCCTTACTTAATGCTACGTAAACTTTCAGATCCATTATATGTTATTATGGGTGTCCATGCAAAATTCATCGGAAATTCTTTCCTAAGTCATGGCCTCCGCTTCCTCGCCTAGAAAATCTGGCTTCACTCGGCATAACCTGCTTCGCCAAAACTCAAAATGCACCAAGGCCTTACTCTAATGCTATAAACTTTGCGATCCATTATATGTTATTATGGGTGTCCATAAAAATTCATCGGAAATTCTTCCCTAAGTCACGTGGCCTCCGCTTCCGCCCTAGAAAATCGGTTCACTGCGGCATAACGGTTTCGAAAAACTCAAATGCACCAAGGCCTTACTTAATGCTACGAAACTTTGCGATCCATTATATGGTTATTACGGTGTCCATGCAAAAATTCATCGAAATTTCTTTCCTAAGTCACGTGGCCTGCTTCCTCCCCTAGAAAATCTTACTACTGCGGTATAACCCGCTTCGCCAAAACTCAAATGCACCAAGGCTTACCTAATGCTACTAAACTTTGCGTGATCCATTATATGTGTTATTATGGTGTCCATGCAAAATTCATCGGGAAATTCTTTCCTAAGTCACGTGGCCTGCTTCCGCCCTAGAAAATCGGTTCACTCGTGCATAACTGCTTTCGCCAAAACTCAAATGCACCAAGGCCTTACCGAATGCTACGAAACTTCGTGATCCATTATATGTTATTATGGTGTCCATGCAAAATTCATCGGAAATTCTTTCCTAAGTCACGCGGGCTTCCGCTTTCCGCCTAGAAAATCGGTCTACTCGCGCACATACCCGCTTCGCCAAAACTCAAATGCACCAAGGCCTTACTGAATGCTACGAAACTTTGCGATCCATTATATGTGTTATTATGGTGTCCATGAAAATTCATCGGAAATTCTTTCCTAAGTCACGTGGCTCCGCTTCCATTCTAGAAAATCGGTCTACTCGCATAACGGTTTCGCAAAAACTCAAAATGCACCAAGGCCTTACCTAATGCTAAACTTTGCGATCCATTATATGTGTTATACGGGTGTCCATGCAAAATTCATCGAAATTCTTTCCTAAGTCACGTGGCCTGCTTCCGCCCTAGAAAATCGGCTTACTCTGTATAATTCGCTTCGTAAAACTCAAATGCACCAAGGCCTTACCGGAATGCTAATAAACTTTGCGTATCCATTATATGTGTTATTATGGTGTCCATGCAAAATTCATCGGGAAATTCTTCCCTAAGTCACGTGGCCTCCGCTTCATTCTAGAAAATCTGGCCTATTTGCATAACGCTTTCGCTAAAACTCAAAATGCACCAAGGCCTTACCTATCTAACGTAAACTTTGCAGATCCATTATATGTGTTATTATGGGTGTCCATGCAAAATTCATCGGAAATTCTTTCCCTAAGTCACGTGGCCTCCGCTTCCGCCCTAGAAAATCGGTCTACTCGCATAACGGCTTCGCCAAAACTCAAAATGCACCAAGGCCTTACCGAATGCTACGAACTTGCAGATCCATTATATGTTATTATGGGTGTCCATGAAAATTCATCGGGAAATTCTTTCCTAAGTCACGCGGGTCTGCTTCCTCGCCCTAGAATAGGTCTACTCGCATACCCGCTTTCTTAAAAACTCAAAATGCACCAAGGCCTTACCTAATGCTACAAACTTTGCAGATCCATTATATGTGTTATTACGGTGTCCATGCAAAATTCATCGGAAATTCTTTTCCTAAGTCACGTGGCCTGCTTCCGCCCTAGAAAATCGGTTCACTCGTGCATAATTCGCCGCCAAAACTCAAATGCACCAAGGCCTTACCGGAATGCTACGAAACTTTGCGATCCATTATATGTGTTATTACGGGTGTCCATGCAAAATTCATCGGAAATTTTTCCTAAGTCACGCGGCCTCCGCTTCCGCCCTAGAAATTCGGCCTACCTGCATAACGGTTTCGCCAAAACTCAAAATGCACCAAGGCCTTACCGGAATGCTACTAAACTTTGCAGATCCATTATGTGTTATTATGGGTGTCCATGCAAAATTCATCGGAAATTCTTTCCTAAGTCACGGGCCTTGCTCGCCCTAGAAAATCGGCCTACTTCGTGCATAACTGCTTCGCCAAAACTCAAAATGCACCAAGGCCTTACCGAATGCTACGAACTTTGCGTATCCATTATATGTTATTACGGGTGTCCATGAAAATTCATCGGGAAATTCTTTCCTAAGTCACGGGCTCCGCTTCCGCCCTAGAAAATCGGCTTCACTCGTGCATAACCGCTTTAAAACTCAAATGCACCAAGGCCTTACCGAATGCTACGTAAACTTTGCGTGATCCATTATATGTGTTATTATGGGTGTCCATGCAAAATTCATCTGGAAATTCTTTTCCTAAGTCACGTGGCCTGCTTCCGCCCTAGAAAATTCCGCTTCACTCCGTATAATCTGCCTAAAACTCAAAATGCACCAAGGCCTTACCGAATGCTACGTAAACTTTGCGATCCATTATATGTGTTATTATGGGTGTCCATGCAAAATTCATCGGAAATTCTTCCCTAAGTCACGGGCCTCCGCTTCCTCCTAGAATGGCTTACTTCGCATAACGCTTTTACTAAAACTCAAAATGCACCAAGGCCTTACCGAATGCTACGTAAACTTTGCAGATCCATTATATGTATATGGGTGTCCATGCAAAATTCATCGGAAATTCTTTTTCCTAAGTCACGCGGGCCTGCTTCATTCTAGAAAATCGCTTCTTTACCGTGCATAACCTTCGCCAAAACTCAAAATGCACCAAGGCTTACCGAATGCTACGACTTTGCTGATCCATTATATGTGTTACGGGTGTCCATGCAAAATTCATCGGAAATTCTTTCCTAAGTCACGTGGCCTGCTTCCGCCCTAGAAAATTCCTTCACTCGTGCATAACTTCGCTTTTAAAACTCAAAATGCACCAAGGCCTTACCGAATGCTACGTAAACTTTGCAGATCCATTATATGTGTTATTATGGGTGTCCATGCAAAAATTCATCGAAATTCTTTTCCTAAGTCACGTGGCTCCGCTTCCGCCCTAGAAAATTCTTACTCGTATAACGCTTTTACTAAAAACTCAAATGCACCAAGGCCTTACCGGAATGCTACTAAACTTTGCGTATCCATTATATGTTATTATGGGTGTCCATGCAAAATTCATCTGGAAATTCTTTTCCTAAGTCACGCTCCGCTTTCCGTCTAGAAAATTTGCCTACTCGTATAACGCTTTCGCTAAAAACTCAAAATGCAAGGCCTTACCGGAATGTTAAACTTGCAGATCCATTATATGTGTATATGGGTGTCCATGCAAAATTCATCGGAAATTCTTTCCTAAGTCACGTGGCCTCCGCTTCCGCCCTAGAAAATTTGGTTTACTCGTGCATACGCTTTCTGCCAAAACTCAAAATGCACCAAGGCCTTACCGAATGCTACGACTTTGCGATCCATTATATGTGTTATTATGGGTGTCCATGCAAAATTCATCGGAAATTCTTTCCTAAGTCACGCCTGCTTCCGCCCCTAGAAAATCTTACCTGCGTGCATAACTGCTTTTAAAACTCAAAATGCACCAGGCCTTACCGAATGCTACTAAATCTTTGCAGATCCATTATATGTGTATTATGGGTGTCCATGCAAAATTCATCGGGAAATTCTTTCCTAAGTCACGTGGCCTCCGCTTCTCATCCTAGAAAATTCCACTCGTGCATAACGCTTTCTGCCAAAACTCAAATGCACCAAGGCTTACTCTAACAATGCTTAAACTTTGCGATCCATTATATGTGTTATTATGGTGTCCATGCAAAATTCATCGGAAATTTTCTTCCCTAAGTCACGTGGCCTGCTTCCGCCCTAGAAAAAATTTACTCGCATACCCGCCGCCAAAACTCAAAATGCACCAAGGCCTTACCTAATGCTATTTAAACTTTGCGATCCATTATATGTGTTATTATGGTGTCCATGCAAAAATTCATCGGAAATTCTTTCCTAAGTCACGCCTCCGCTTCCGCTTCCTAGAAAATTCCACTACTCCGTGCATAACCGTTTCGCCAAAACTCAAAATGCACCAAGGCCTTACTGAATGCTACGAACTTTGCAGATCCATTATATGTGTTATTATGGGTGTCCATGCAAAATTCATCGGAAATTCTTTCCCTAAGTCGGCCTGCTTTCCTCCCTAGAAAATCGTCTCTTCACTGCATAACGGTTTCCTAAAAACTCAAATGCACCAAGGCCTTACCGAATGCTACGTAAACTTGCAGATCCATTATATGTGTTATTATGGGTGTCCATGCAAAATTCATCGGGAAATTCTTTCCCTAAGTCACGTGGCCTCCGCTTCCGCCCTAGAAAATGGTCTACTCGCATATAACCGTTTCGCCAAAAACTCAAAATGCACCAAGGCCTAACTTAATGCTACGAAACTTTGCGATCCATTATATGTGTATTATGGGTGTCCATGCAAAATTCATCGGAAATTCTTTCCTAAGTCACGTGGCCTGCTTTCTTCCCTAGAAATTGGTCTACTCGTATATAACGGTTTCGCCAAAAACTCAAAATGCACCAAGGCCTTACCGACGTTGTTTTAAACTTTTGCAGATCCATTATATGTGTTATTATGGGTGTCCATGCAAAATTCATCGAAATTTTTTCCTAAGTCACGGCCTCCGCTTCGGCCCCTAGAAAATCGGCCTACCTGCATAACCGCTTCGCTAAAACTCAAAATGCACCAAGGCCTTACTGAATGCTACTAAACTTTGCGATCCATTATATGTGTTATTATGGGTGTCCATGCAAAATTCATCGGGAAATTCTTTCCCTAAGTCACGGGCCTCCGCTTCTCATTCTAGAAAATTGGTCTACCTGTATACCAGCTTTCGCCAAAAACTCAAAATGCACCAAGGCCTTTACCGAATGCTACAAACTTTGCAGATCCATTATATGTGTTATTATGGGTGTCCATGCAAAATTCATCGGGAAATTCTTTCCCTAAGTCACGGGCCTGCTTCCGCCCTAGAAAATCACCACTCGGTATAACGCTTCCGTAAAACTCAAAATGCACCAAGGCTTACCGGAATGCTACGTAAACTTTGCGATCCATTATATGTTATTATGGGTGTCCATGCAAAATTCATCGGAAATTCTTTTCCTAAGTCACGTGGCCTCCTGCTTCCGCCCTAGAAAATCGGTCTACTTCGTGGCAACACCCCGCCAAACTCAAAATGCACCAATTACCGAATGCTACGTAAACTTGCAGATCCATTATATGTGTTATTATGGGTGTCCATGCAAAATTCATCAGAAATTCTTTCCTAAGTCACGGGCTCCGCTCCGCCCTAGAAAATGGCCTACTCGCAATAACTGCTTCGCCAAAACTCAAATGCACCAAGGCCTTACCGAATGCTACGAAACTTTGCAGATCCATTATATATGTTACTATGCATTCATCGTGAAATTCTTTTCCTAAGTCGGGTTCTGCCTGCCCCAGAAAAATCGGCCCACTCTCGCAGTATAACCCGCTTCGCCAAAACTCAAAATGCACCAAGGCCTTACTTAATGCTACGTAACTTTGCAGATCCATTATATGTGTTATTATGGGTGTCCATGAAAATTCATCGGGAAATTCTTTCCCTAAGTTCACGTGGCTCCGCTTCCGCCCGAAAATCGGTCTACTCGCATAACTGCCGGCCAAAACTCAAATGCACCAAGGCCTTACCTAATGCTACGTAAACTTTCAGATCCATTATATGTGTTATTATGGGTGTCCATGCAAAATTCATCTGGAAATTCTTTCCTAAGTCACGGCCTCTCGCTTCCGCTTCTAGAAAATCGTCTACTCTCGGCATAACTGTTTCGCAAAAACTCAAAATGCACCAAGGCCTTAACGGAATGCTACGTAAACTTTGCGATCCATTATATGTTGGGGGGTCCATGCAAAAATTCATCTGGAAATTTTTCCTAAGTCACGTGGCTCTGCTTCCGCCCCTAGAAAATCTGCCACTGCATATAACGCTTCGCCAAAACTCAAAATGCACCAAGGCCTTACCGAATGCTACAAACTTGCGATCCATTATATGTGTTATTACGGGTGTCCATGAAAAATTCATCCGAAATTCTTTCCCTAAGTCACGGCCTCCGCTTCCGTCATTCTAGAAAATCGTCACTACTGCGGTATAATTCGTCGCCAAAACTCAAAATGCACCAAGGCCTTACCGAATGCTACGAAACTTTGCGTATCCATTATATGTGTTATTATGGGTGTCCATGCAAAAATTCATCGAAATTCTTTCCTAAGTCACGGGCTCCGCTTCCGCCCTAGAAAATCGGCCTACCTGCATAATCTGCTTTGCAAAAACTCAAAATGCACCAAGGCCTTACTCGAATGCTACGAAACTTTGCGTGATCCATTATATGTGTTATTATGGGTGTCCATGCAAAAATTCATCGGGAAATTCTTTTCCTAAGTCATTGGCCCGCTTCCGCCCTAGAAAATCGGCTCTACTCGCATAATTCGCTTTCAAAACTCAAATGCACCAAGGCCTTACCGAATGCTACTAAACTTTGCAGATCCATTATATGTGTTATTATGGGTGTCCATGCAAAATTCATCGGAAATTCTTTTCCTAAGTCACGTGGCCTCCGCTTCCGCCTAGAAAATCCGGCCTACTCGCATAACTGCTTCGGCCAAAACTCAAAATGCACCAAGGCCTTACCGAACTAATAACTTTGCAGATCCATTATATGTGTTATTATGGGTGTCCATGAAAATTCATCGGAAATTCTTTCCTAAGTCACGCCTCCTGCTTCCGCCCCTAGAAAATCCGGTTTACTCGCGTACAATTCGCCGCCAAAACTCAAAATGCACCAAGGCCTTACCGAATGCTACGTAAACTTTGCGATCCATTATATGTGTATATGGGTGTCCATGCAAAATTCATCGAAATTCTTTCCCTAAGTCACGTGGCCTGCTTCCGCCCCAGAAAATCTGGCTCACTCGTGCATAACCTGCTTCGCTAAAAACTCAAATGCACCAAGGCCTTACCGAATGCTACGAAACTTTGCAGATCCATTATATGTGTTATTATGGGTGTCCATGCAAAATTCATCGGAAATTCTTTCCCTAAGTCACGCGGCCTCCGTCATTCTAGAAAATCGGCCTACTTCGTATAATTCGCTTTACCAAAACTCAAAATGCACCAAGGCCTTACGAATGCTACGTAAACTTTGCAGATCCATTATATGTGTTATTATGGGTGTCCATGCAAAAATTCATCGGAAATTCTTTCCTAAGTCACGTGGCCTGCTTCCGCCCTAGAAAATTGGCCTACTCGTGTGTATACCGCTTTCGCCTAAAACTCAAAATGCACCAAGGCCTTAATTTAATGCTATTTAAACTTTGCGTATCCATTATATGTGTTATTATGGGTGTCCATGAAATTCATCGGGAAATTCTTTCCTAAGTCACGTGGCCTCCTTCATTCTAGAAAATCATTTACTCGTGCATAACCCGCTTTTGCAAAAACTCAAATGCACCAAGGCTTACTTAATGCTACGAACTTGCAGATCCATTATATGTGTTATTATGGGTGTCCATAAAAATTCATCGGAAATTCTTTCCTAAGTCACGTGGCCTCCGCTTCCGCCCTAGAAAATCGGCTTCTACTCGTGTACAATCTGCTTTAAAAACTCAAAATGCACCAAGGCCTTACCGGAATGCTACGAACTTTGCGATCCATTATATGTTATTGGGTGTCCATGCAAAATTCCGTGGAAATTCTTTCCTAAGTCACGGCCTCCGCTTCCGCCCTAGAAAATTGGCCTACTCGTACATACCCGCTTTGCCAAAACTCAAAATGCACCAAGGCCTTACCGAATGCTGCTACGAAACTTTGCAGATCCATTATATGTGTTATTATGGTGTCCATGCAAATTCATCGGGAAATTCTTTCCCTAAGTCACGTGGCCTCCGCTTCCGCCCTAGAAAATCGGCCTACTCGTATAACCGCCGCTAAAAACTCAAAATGCACCAAGGCCTTACCGAATGCTACGAACTTGCAGACCATTATATATGTTATTACGGGTGTCCATGCAAAATTCATCGGAAATTCTTTCCTAAGTCACGTGGGCTCTGCTTTCCGCCCTAGAAAATCATCTACTGCGTATAACGGTTTCGCCAAAACTCAAATGCACCAAGGCCTTACCGAATGCTACGAAACTTTGCAGATCCATTATATTGTTATTATGGTGTCCATGCAAAAATTCATCGGAAATTTTTCCTAAGTCACTGGCCTGCTTCCGCCCTAGAAAATCGGTCTACTCGTGTATAACGCTTTCGCCAAACTCAAAATGCACCAAGGCTTACCTAATGCTACTAAACTTTGCAGATCCATTATATGTGTTATTATGGTGTCCATGCAAAATTCATCGGGAAATTCTTTCCTAAGTCACGCGGGCCTCCGCTTCCGCCCTAGAAAATCGGTCTACTCGCATACAACGGTTTCCGCCAAAACTCAAATGCACCAAGGCCTTACCTAATGCTGCTACGTAAACTTTGCATCCATTATATGTGTTATTACGGTGTCCATGCAAAATTCATCGGGAAATTCTTTCCTAAGTCACGTGGCCTGCTTCGCCCTAGAAAATCGGTTCACTGCATAATTCAAGCCGCTAAAAACAAAATGCACCAAGGCCTTAACCTAATGCTACGAAACTTTGCGATCCATTATATGTGTTATATGGTGTCCATGAAAATTCATCGGGAAATTCTTTCCCTAAGTCACGTCTCCGCTTCCGCCCTAGAAAATCGGCCTACCGCATACCCGCTTCGCCAAAACTCAAAATGCACCAAGGCCTTACTTAATGCTACGTAAACTTTGCGATCCATTATATGTGTTATTGGGTGTCCATGCAAAATTCATCGGAAATTCTTTCCCAAGTCACGTGGCTCCGCTTCCGCCCTAGAAAATTCGGCCTACCCGTATAACGGTTTCGCCAAAACTCAAAATGCACCAAGGCCTTACCGGAATGCTACGTAAACTGCGTATCCATTATGTGTTATTATGGGTGTCCATGCAAAATTCATCGGAAATTCTTTCCTAAGTCGTGGCCTCCGCTTCCGTCTAGAATTCGGCCTACTCGTATAAACTGCTTCGCTAAAACTCAAAATGCACCAAGGCCTTAACTGGAATGCATGTAAACTTTGCGATCCATTATATGGTTATTATGGGTGTCCATGAAAATTCATTGGAAATTCTTTCCCTGTCACGTGGCCTCCGCTTCCGCCCCTAGAAAATCATTTACCTGCATAACGGTTCGCTAAAACTCAAAATGCACCAAGGCCTTACCGAATGCTACGTAAACTTTGCGATCCATTATATGTTATTGGTGTCCATGCAAAATTATCGGAAATTCTTTCCTAAGTCACGCGGGCCTCCGCTTTCCATTCTAGAAATCTCATTTACCTGCATACCCGCTTTTACCAAAACTCAAATGCACCAAGCCTTCACCGTAATGCTACGTAAACTTGCAAGATCCATTATATGTGTTATTATGGGTGTCCATGCAAAATTCATCGGAAATTTTCCTAAGTCACGTCCTCCGCTCACCCTAGAAAACCTACTACGTGCATAACCGCCGCCAAAACTCAAAATGCAAAGGCCTTACCGGAATGCTACGTAAACTTTGCGATCCATTATATGTGTTATTATGGGTGTCCATGCAAAATTCATCGGAAATTCTTTCCTGTAAGTCACGTGGCCTCCGCTTTCCCAGAAAATCTGGTCACTTCGGCATAACGCTTTCGCCAAAACTCAAATGCACCAAGGCCTTACCGAATGCTACAAAACTTGCAGATCCATTATATGTGTACTGGTGTCCATGCAAAATTCATCGGAAATTCTTTCCCTAAGTCACGGCCTCCGCTTCCGCCCTAGAAAATTCCGGCCTACTCGCGGCATAACGGCTTCGCCAAAACTCAAATGCACCAAGGCCTTACCGAATGCTACGTAAACTTCGCATCCATTTATGTGTTACGGTGTCCATGCAAAATTCATCGGAAATTCTTTCCTAAGTCACGTGGCTCCGCTTCCGGCCCTAGAAAATCGCCTACTCGCATACCCGCTTCGCCAAAAACTCAAAATGCACCAAGGCCTTACCGGAATGCTACTAAACTTTGCAGATCCATTATATGTGTTATTATGGGTGTCCATGCAAAATTCATCGGAAAATTTTCCTAAGTCACGTGGCCTCCGCTTCCGCCCCAGAAAATCGGCTCACTCTGCATAACCGCTTCGCCAAAAACTCAAATGCACCAAGGCCTTACCGAATGCTAAACTTTGCGATCCATTATATGTGTTATTATGGGTGTCCATGCAAAATTCATCGGAAATTCTTTCCTAAGTCACGTGGCCTCCGCTTCCGCCCTAAAATCACCATTTTGCGTATAACCGCTTCCGCCAAAACTCAAAATGCACCAAGGCCTTACCGAATAATACGAAACTTCAGATCCATTATATGTATTATGGGTGTCCATGCAAAATTCATCGGGAAATTCTTTTCCTAAGTCACGTGGCCTGCTTCCGCCCTAGAAAATCGGCTACCTGCATACCCGCTTCGCCAAAACTCAAAATGCACCAAGGCCTTACCGAAATGCTACAAACTCAGATCCATTATATGTGTTATTATGGTGTCCATGCAAAATTCATCGGGAAATTCTTTTCCTAAGTCACGTGGCCTCCGTCACCTAGAAAATCGCTTCACTCGTATAACCCTTCGCCAAAACTCAAAATGCACCAAGGCCTTACCGAATGCTACGAAACTTTGCGTCCATTATATGTGTTATTATGGGTGTCCATAAAAATTCATCGGGAAATTCTTTCCCTAAGTCACGTGGCCTGCTTCGGCCCTAGAAAATCGGTCTACTCGTGCATAACGCTTCGCCAAAAACTCAAAATGCACCAAGGCCTTACTCGAATGCTACGAAACTTTGCGATCCATTATATGTATTTATGGTGTCCATGAAAAATTCATCGGGAAATTCTTTCCCTAAGTCACGTGGCCTCCGCTTCCTAGAAAA